>OX327013.1:35566603-35956241 GCA_946800695.1 Geum urbanum
GGTGCATTTCCTGACTGCCATTTTACGTACTCATCTGATGGTGAAAGGGTGGTGTATAATTGTATATTGATCATCTGTAAACTAGGGAGAGAGTCGCTCAGAGGCGAGTCCAGGCCTTGGTTCCTTCAAAATATCCTAATATCTAAATTTTCTTCATGGTGTAGACAGTAATTGTAGGTTGGTGTAGTGGTAAGCTCATCTAATCTTACCACTCATGTCTCTGGTTTGAAATTTATTCTATCCGTTATTTTTTTTACTCTTTTCAATTTTTTTTCTTTCCATTTCAGACTATCATCTTGTTGTTTCTCTTCTTTTTAAATTTGTTTCTTCTTTAAGTTTTGGCCCTCCCTGAGTCCAAGATCTAGTTCCGCCATTACTGTAAACTGAAATGCATATCGAAATTGAACTCTATAGGTTTACAATGTTAAAAGGCCGAAGAGGAGACGAGTCCATGATCAAATCAACAGTCATTTTATGAAGATTAATTAGCTTATTGTTGGCTGCTGGAAGCTAATTAAGAACCCTATCTAGGTTGAAGGACTTAGAAACTTACGATCAAAACACTAAGGGAAAAAGTCACTTCCAGGGTCTGAATTTTCGCTATTATATTAATATGATGCCCGAACTTAAAAACTATCAAAGTGATACCCAGTTTTTCAAAACAACATTAGTTATAATCATTTTCTGTCACAATACCGTCTATGTTGTTGACATGACAATTTTTTTTTTTTTAAAAAAATTGTAATACCCTTACAAAATTCATTTTTTTTCTTCTATTTTTCTTGTTGTTAATTATTTACTCTCCCTTTCTCCACACCCAAAAAAGAGGTGCAGCTCCAAGGCCCCGCTCTGCTCCTTTCAAGCTCAACAGAGTCTCCGTCAAAATTAAGAAACCACCAACCCCCATACGTCTTTCATCGATCTTGATTTGCAGTCTTCTGACGATGTCGCCACTTCCGGTTTTGCAAAACCCTAATCCTGACAACAATGACGCTTTCCTTCGTATCGAACCCGACGGCTGGGATAACGACGAGGACGACGATTGCGGCATCGAGTTCAACGACGATGAGGAGAATGAGGAAGAAGCCAAGGCCTAGGAAGAGAATAGATCAGATCGTGAAGATGATACCGAAGCAGACATGAGACGGCATCGTCGAGAGACACTATGACTCCAAATTAGAGACATCGCGACTCAGGCCAGAAGCGGGAGGAACCAGATTCTGGACTGGGTCAAGATCCTGATGGGCCTGGAGGACAACGTCATTGAACTCCGCTTTGACGTCCCGAAGTTCGATCGCCACAACCACATCCACAGCCACCGCCTCTGAAAAAAACCACACTCATCCCGCCGCCACTTCAGTAGTCTCTAAAGACCCATGCAAACTGTGACTTTTCAATCTTTTCGCTCTTGGAATCATCGACACTAGTTTTTGCCTCCTTGGAATAAAATTTGGTGCCGAATTTAGTGTCGATGAATAGATTCTCATTCTCCAGCGAGTTATGGATTTGGGTGGAGACCCGTTTGACACGGAGATCCTTAAATAGAGTGGTGTGGAGCACATTGTCGTTGGCTGACTCATCTCCGGTTGGTCTGGGTCTTTTCCGGGGATATTTGGAGGCGTTGGAGTTGGTGAGCCGATTGGAGTTGATGTGGCGGAGCTGGATCTGGGATTGGCTGCGGGAATAGGTGCTCATGGGAGATAGATTTGCCCTCATGGATAATTGAGAGAGAGAGTAAATTTACTATATAACATTCCTCAAGCAGGGTTACACTGTTGTTTTTACTGTTTAATTTGGTCATGATTTTGTAATCGTGCCGTTTGTGTGAGGGTTTTCATAACCTAACGCTCCCTCTTTCTCTCAATCACTCTTGATCAAACCTTGTGATAAGTTTTTGTCTCTCTGTGCCATCATCTTGCTCTCATCTCTTTCATCTGTGATCTGACCCAACCAATCGGAGAAGCTAAAGCATGCAAGGCGTGTGAGAATTTTGCTTGACCTAACTTTATCTCTTGCGATCTGAAACCTGATCGTCTCTCTCAACCCACACTCTCATCTCTCTCTTGTGATTGAAACCTTAGCCTATCTCATTCTGACTGCCTTTTTCACTTCCAATGATCCTCTTCGTCGACCCCACGAACCGTCGAGATCGTTTATGTTCTTCTCTCTTTGCTAAGGTAAATCACAATTAAGAAAAGATTTATGGTGTTTCATTATTTTTCTCCTTTGATGGAATTGCACAGGAAAAGAGAAAAGATTGTAAAGGGGTGTTCTCAAGTCGTGAAGTTGGTGGCCGCCTCAATCACTCTATTTCCAATTGGGTAAGATTTTGTCATGCCAAAACTACCCTCTTGTATTGATTGATTGGTGTTTGAATAAATTTGATGAGAATTATGATGTGGGCTCTGGTTAGATCATCGATTAGAGTCGTAATTTGACATTGGCCTGATTTGGTACTCTCGGTTGTGGTTTTTGTGTTCTCTATGGTTTTGATTGATGTTTTAGGTTTACCAAATGAGCTCTTAGAACCGTGAAAATTCTGATAAGCTGTATTCTTTAGTTTTTTTGGATTTTCAATAAGGTTGATGGTTGATACAAAAAGGAAACCATCAAATTTGATTACGTTTCATAGGGTTTATATCATAGTCTCCATCTATACGTAACTCACATAAGTATATATGACCCAGTAGAAGCACAACCCATCTCTGCACAACTCAAATTTGATTACGTTAGCTTTATTTTGATGGAGGTAATGTTTCACTCTATAACCCATCTTTTTGCCAATATATTGTTGGTTTTTTTTTGATAAGGTAACTTGGTGTCTTTTAGATTGATTCCTCTACCACACATATGCGCATTCACGAATTGATTCTTTGAAGTTTGATATTCTTTCATGCCTAGAATGCATATGTTTTGCATATATTCAAGCAGACTAATCTTTAACCATGGTGCAAAAGTTCTTTTGTTCTTAGGTGGAGAAGTCCTTCTCAATGGTTTCCTAAGATAGTCAATATCAACTTACCCTCATAGTGCCTGGACTAAATCTACATAAAGTTAAAAATTTGATTTTGGTTTCTTTATTTAGTCCTTGAATCTTTCATATTAATGTTTGTGTTTGAGCTTGATTTGTATAATACGTGGTTTGTGCTTGAGTATATATATATATTTAGATGTATTTATTATGCATTTAATGTCATTTTAATGTGCCCCATACATCAACCAACAAAGAAATAGGATAGTTAACTTATGATAGTTTAGGGTTAACTTATTGGCAATGATAGTTATCTTATGAAATTGGAATATGTTTCTGCCAATAAGTAGATTGTTGATTTGTTTGGTCAAGAACTTGGGCGATTTATCTTGAAGTAGATGCACGTGATAAACATCTCCTTGAAATATGTTTATTCACCTTTTGTCTGTGCTTTAAAGCTTATTACTTTAACTTTTAATGTTTACCTGTAAAATCTGAAAGATATCTTGCAGTGTATGATGATGATATTGTGTTGTGGGCCGATGTATAAACATGAAAGTGATAGACTACTTAACAATTTGTATGCCTACTTCATTTATTTTCTGTTTCAAAGAATTAAAAAAAAATTATTCATGGTTGTATAGCCTTTGATTAGGAGAGGATGTTGTGCCCCGGTTCATGGTCTAATCTGAGAGCTCAGCTTCGCAATCCGACGATGGCAATGGCGTCGACACAGCAGAACCAAGTGGCGAATGTTGATCTCTTCGATGTGTATTTTTGATGAGCCGATCTAGACAACGACGGTCGAATCAGTGGCGCAGAAACCATCGCACTTTTCCAATCCTCGGGTCTATCTAATCCGGTCCTTACCAAGGTACTGCCTCCTTTCACTTCTTTGTAAAAATTGAACTCTGTCATCTTTTGGGTATATGAAAATATTACCGTATAGAATTGGGTTTCTGTCATTTTTGATAAATGTGGTTAAGTTTTAGAAAAGCTTCATAGAAGTTAGGGAAAACGAAGACAAAGAACATGAGCCTTTTAGGTTGGTGTTGGGTTTTCATTGTGTAGTTACCTTAAATTAAATTAGTATTTTTGGTTTCTTGGATTGAAGGAATTTTCACATGCATGTTGAGTTTGTCTACGTATTGAGTTCTTCAGATATGTGTGTTTGGTTGGTTTAGATCTCCAATTGTCTTGGTAAAATTCTTCTAAATACCCAAGCTGCTATTCTTTGTTTCAAGTAGTAAAGTTAAGAGTTTTGAAGAAGTCTCTAAACCACAGACAAGGAAAGCATTTGTAGAAGGTAAACCTGATAATATATGTAATGCCTGACATTCACTTTTAAACAGTTCATTTGATATATGATATATGCATCATATATCATAAGCTTGGCATTTTATTAGAAGGTTAAATTTAATTGTACATTGATGGCGGAAGTAATTGTACATTGATGGTGGATGTACCTTTTGAGGAGATGTAATTGGTTGTTTTGTGAATTTAGGTGTCTAATGTTTTATTGTTGCTGCCATCATTATGTTTTGCTTGTGTTTACTGAAGTAATAATATTCTAAAGACATGAGTGAAGGCTCAGACTTTAGTACTCTGGTAACATTTGTTTTCTATTTTGGCAAATAATGAGTCTTTACTTCTTTTTCACTCTCTTCCAGAAGTTTGATAATTACTGGGCTCCTTTTATTGTGGAATCGATTTCGGGTCATGCAACGAAATATGGTTTTGCCATGGGGTTCTAGCACAGACAGTGAACAAAAGGTTGGTTGAGAAGTTTTTGCAATTACTCAATTGGATTTTTACGTTTCCATGTGTCTAACTGCTAGGGTGATGTAATTGGTAGGTTGAGCTATTTGTTGCAGGAGTGGAATCATTTCGAACAGAGCTTGCTGACATAGAAGAGAAGGAAATTCACTTGAAGCTCAGTAAAAATTATCTTATTAGGCTCATATTATTTTATTCTTGAACTCATATATGTTATATATGTTTAATTAGTCCCTCTTCTTTGTTAATAAAGTGATCATCAATTGTAACTTATATTTATATGGTGCAGGCTGAGAAAAAAGTATGACTTTTCATTGGATTCTTCCTCTTCGTATGTAGTCATGATTGGAACACTTACTGGAAACTAATGGTTATCTATGATTCCTTCAAAGGTTCCATGTGATTGTACTCATTTAGCCATGTAATCATTATACTGATTTTTTGTAACTTAAAAGTGCTCCTATTTATGAATCATTTATGTTCTGTTTGATTCATTTCAATTTGGTTATGTTTAATTTTTTTCATTTATGAGAGCAATAAACTTTTACATGTTGATTTAATAACATATTTTGACCTCTTCATAAATTATGCTCAGCTTTCATATTCTTCTTTATTCAATAGGTACATTTTGACCTCTTTACATGTAGAACATAGCACTAGGTACCCAAAATTTTTGGCATAACAAAGTTCATTTATTTTCGTTTCTAAATAGCTAATATTCGAAGAAATTATAACACTTAGTCGAAAAACCGTGCAAAGGCACGACTATCTAATACATGTACTATTATTTGCTAAAACAATAGTGCTAACACCGCCCCAAGGGGCAGGTTGTCACCTAGTAAATAAAAAAAATAGAAAAAATGAAATTTGTAAGGGTATTATAGTATTTTCCTCTATTTTTCTAAAAATAAATTCACGTCAACAATATAGATGGTGCTCTGATGAAAAATGACTATGGACATCGCGGAAATGTTGTTTTGAAAGTCTGGACATCACTTTGATAGTTTTTGAAGTTTGAGCATCATATTGATACAACGACAAAAGTTCAAATCCTGAAGGTGACTGTTTTCCAAACATTAATTTGTACATTTTTATAAGAATCGATCAATGAAACATTGGAGTTGCTCTATTAGTCCCCTTGAATTTTTTATCCAAACTGTTCCGATACGACCATTTGTATTCACCAACTGACCTGGAAAAGTATAACGTATCACACCATTTTTCACCATGTATGCCAATCTTTTCCACGCACATGCATGAGAATCTTATTGCATGACGTGACTCTCTTGATCTAGCTAACTGCAGTTGTTATGTATATATAAGTGGCAACGATAGATGAGGCTGAACAACAGCTCAAACATCGATCGTTGAATCAAGCTTTGCCAACTATGACTCTTAACACCCTGCTCTTAATCATATGGCCTCCTTTTCTCCTCCTCCTCCTCCTCCTCCTCCTCCTCCTTTTCTTTTCAACTCCCACACTGTTGTAATATGCATCGTCAGAAGGCGACGTGTCTAGACAAGAGACTAACTTAGTACCAAAATTATACAGCAATCATCAGACTGGGGCATATTCAGCAGCACATAAAAACTATTATCTAACAAGGAAAGACAAACAAGAGAAGATCAGCAATATAGACATCTGCAAATAACCAAGGCTATGAAGACATATGCAATACAGAACAAGTTCACCCTCTATTTTGAACACTACAAAGTTGACTACACTTTTGCTAAAGAAAACCTTAGAACCAATCATTAAACCAAAAAACAGAACCATATCACCAGATAAGCATTACTCAAACAGAACCAAATATCTCAACAGACACAGCTTTACCAAATTCCTCAAAGTGCAGTCATGATAATAGTACATAAAGAAACATCACCAACTTGCCAAGTAAGGTTCACAAGAGAAGAACACATGGGAACAAATGATACAACTTTAACTCATTGAAGTCATTTAATAAATCATTTATAAACAACTGATAACTTGATATCAGAGCAACAAAAGAATGAATGTGATTGCTTGCTAAGCTACAACGTGATTTACAAACAAATCAAGCTAGCTAAGACACAGTATGTTACAAAATAAAATGAATAAAAATTGACTGATTTCCACAACCATATCAGTAATTTCATTCCCGTCTACTAACCATTTGCGGTTCAATATCCTCTGGCCGAATTCTGCCAAATCTCAACATACTGCTGGTCCTTCCTTGTCATAAACATCTTGTTCCCTCCAAAAGTCAAGTTGGTTATCCTGGAACCTCCCATATCTTTCATTCTCCCCATCACGTTCTTCCTAAAGTGCCTGGCTTTGGACCGGTCTTCACTGCTCTTCTTAGAGCCTACCGCAACCTCTGACCACAACTCCAACTCCCCTCCTTTACTACAAAACACTTGGCTCCCATGGCTCTCGATCTTGCAACCAACACCTTCCTTCTTCCCGCTAACCATTTTCCTCTTGTCACCAAGACAAACCCAGGGCTGCTCCACACCCAAATTCCTCAAGTCCGCATAGAACATCTCGCCGGAGTTCACACCAATCTTAAACATTGCTCCCAAATTCTCCGAAACTGTGACATCCGAAAAGCAATCAACTTTCTCTTGTATCTCCCAAACTACATTCCCAGACCTAATATCCCATAACTTAATGTTCCCACAAACCCCAGAAGGCCCACTGTGAGACCCAGAAGCCATCAACAGATTGTAACCCGGCACCCAATTCAACTTGGTGGCCGGAATAGCCGAATTGATCTGGGCACCAAAAATCTCATAATGTCCAATCTCATTAACAGGGCTCAATGTATTCAAGTCATATATCATTATCGAATTCGAATTTCTCCTACCGGATTCGAAGCTCACAAACATAGACTCCTGCGATGACCCAATTGCCTGGACCGTGGACCCTGAACGGGTCACATTCTCCCAATTCAAACTCTCCCTCACCGACCCATTCGCCAGGTCAACAATCTGTAACCCGGAGAAGTCCGTGGCCCCCACCGCAGCCGTCGCCGGCGAAATCGCCAGCATCGAATCCACGGCCGTTAGCTCGGTCAAAATCGTCGACTTCTTCCTCAGCGACCAGTCAAAAGTCGTGATCTTACTCCCGTGCGCCACGTGGACTGATCCGAACGGCGTCGTGGCGATGACGGACGGCGAGTCGCGGCCGTTGAGCGCCAAAGTCAGCGACTTTTCGAGGTTGAAGGCGTCGAAGTGAGATGGGTTGGAGAGCGAATTGATCAAAAGGGACTCAATTCCATAGAATTGGGACTCCGAAATTAGGTCTTGGAGGTCCAAAGCTTTCGCCTTTGATGGAAGATTCCCAGTTCTGAGGAGCGAGAGGAGGATCGAGAAGAGCTCCGGGTCGCGGTCGACGAATGGCGGCGCGAATCGGGTAGAAAACGACGAAGAGTCGGAGAGTTTGGAGAGAAGTGAGTCCGGACCGGCTAGGGTTAGGGTTTGCTTGGTGGTCTGGAAGACCTGACCGCCCACATCTATGGTGGCTATGTTCGATTCCTGCTTCTTCTGCTTGAACCCATTTCTGGGTATTGCTGAAGGCGCCATGGTCTTCATCATTTCGGACGGATCAACCTGAATCCCTATCTTTTCGAATCGCGCTGGAAACCCTAGAATTTTCAATTGAGCTGAATGAGCTAATTGAGCTGGAAACCAGAGTATTTTCCCTTTGGGTTTTTTTGTTGTGGAAATTGTGATGAGGAATATATATATATATATATGCGAGGAAAATTGGGCTTGTTTGGACTTCTAGACGGTCAAGAAATAGAAAGGTTCAGTTTTTGTGGTCAACTAAAGAAGGTTGGTGAGCGAGTGGTGTGTCTCATTAGAAGCTTCCTTTGTGTATTCTGAGAGTGAAGTCAATGAGAAAAATGTGAGCAATACAAATATAAGCTGCTGGTTTGTTTTTTATTATCAAGTATTGTAGCCATCCATCTTGGACCATATAAGGAGAACTCAGGACCAAGTTTGGTGGAAAATCAGCTGGAAAATTATATATTGTGGATTTGTGAGAATATTTAGGATACATGTATGTGCTGTTATGTCATGTAAACCTATTATTTGAGTATCCATGTATGTGCTGTTTAAGAGCTTTCTTTCAGATGGAGCCAAGTATGTTCTTACAGTTCGCCCAAAGAAAAGAGTCTGCTCTCTCAGACGAAAGTACGAAGCGTATATACTATATACCATCTGGCAAAATATTTGTTTGCTTGTGAAACAAACCCACTTTTTGATTGAAATATTCTAACAATTAGTGTAGTATTGATGTTAGACAAAATTCATCCTAGCGGCTAGTATTCTAAAAATCAAAGACGCTCCACTAATGATGTTGTGCATGCAGCGGCTACGCTTGGTCGTCAAGGGCGGATCTTTGCAGATTGGCAGAAATGTCACCGGCGGCGGAGGCATGATCAAAATGTTATCCGAGTTAAGAGTATGTTTCCTTAGTCCTTACTTTGAATGAATTAGTTAATGAATAGGAATAAAAATTAATGAGTATTATAAGAATTAGTAAGGGAATAAGTCATTCTCATTCACTTGTTTATTATCCATAAAAAAATAGAATAAGAATGTTGTTAGTTCTCATTGTTGTTTACCTATCTCATGAATTAGAATGAGATTTAAATAAATTACTATTATATTTATCAAATATACGTGCATAACAACAAGTCTACATATCATCATGAGTCTTCTACTCAAATTGTAAATTTACAGTAACAATCATTCAAAATATAAAAGTAATAAGTAAACCAATTATCATCATTGTTCTAAAAAGCGGGCGCCTAGGCCGACTAATCGGCGCCTAGGCGGAAAAAATCAAGTGAAAGCCTAATTTTAGGCCTGGGCGGACTAACTAGGCGATGGGTGATTAATCGAAAATTAGGTGGTCTGCCTACCGACTAATCGAAAATTAGGCTCCGATTAGGCCTCTCTTTTTTCAACTTTTTTTTCAAATTAAAAGGTAAAAGTAAAACACCCAAAATAGAAAACCTAAACTCAAAACTAAATGTCGCTCAACTACACATTGTATTTTGAATTTTTGATGATATTTCTTCATAATTTTTCTATATTATTCATATTATAATATATCATATAAATATATAATTAATTAAATATATGTATATAAAATAATCCGCCTAATTACCGCTTAATTACGTATTAAACTCCGCCTAGGCGTTAGGCAGTAGCTCCACCGCTTAATTCCGCCTATCCCCTTTTTAAACCTTGATTATCATATATAAGTCCATAATTGATCTCTTACTTGACAATCCATGAGGAATGAAATGAGATGTCCAGGTGGGTTCAGCAATCACTCTCTACTTGACATACATTGTTATTAAGTTTTAATTTCAGCTATCTACCTAGCTATCTACCTGTACATCACATTCCATGTCCCATGGATTGTCAAGCAGGAGATCAGTTTTGATCATAAGTCACAATAAAAGATTATGAATATGATTTTTATTTTAAAAGTGAAGGACAATTTAGAAATTATGAATTTTGATTTGGATAATTAGGGTATTAAAATTTGATTTCAAGTGATTGCATTCCAAGTGCATACCTTCACTTGAGTATAAAGTCGAGGATTTCTTCAAGAATTGATTCCTGATGAATGTGTGGGTCCCATTTTATTCCAAATTCAATTTGCACAGTAATACTTATCAATTGGAATCGATTCCTTATTTTTCATACCCATTCCAGGTAAGCAAACACATCTAAATGTAACCAAGAACTGTACTGTCCAGCACACAATTTTTTTTAGATTTTCGTTACTTGTTGAATTTTAACATAATAAATTGAGGGAAAAAATAGTCTTACAAACCATAAATCACGAAAATTCTAAATATTAAACCTAAAAAAGCTAGAGCAAGCAGAACAAACACTAAAAATAGGAATCTAAATAAAAGATAGATGCTTTATATAAGTATTGAATCCTTGAGTTTGCGAAAAAGTTTATGCAATTTTGTTGAAGAAGAGCAAATAGACGGTGACTTTGGAAAGATGGTGTCACGAAGAGTAAGATATGTAACAAAGACCGGCAATATGAACGAGTAGAGTGAAAAAGAAATTATTGTGAGAAGTAATTTTTTTCTTTCAAATTTTTTTTTTGTAACTTCTCAAATCTTACCTAAACTTAAATTCAGACAAGTCAAGGACCGACTCCGCCAGTGAGTGCCACCACCGTCTTTAGCTGGAGTTATGAAAAGTAATGGATACCCAAGCCCTTAGAGTTTGCTCCCTATGACTAGATAGCTCTGCAGGAAATATTTGCTCATCTATTATAGGGATTTGGCAGAATTGCTCTTGTATCTGTTTTATGTTTTCATGCTTTTCTTAGTTGTATTTCAAGAGGCTGGCTGGTGCTACTTGCTAGCGCTCTTTGGCCTTCCTTGGTCTTCAATATGATGGTTGTTTATCAAAGAAAAAAAAACGAGAAAGCAAGTCTTGCATTCCAATGATTGCTGCTCAACTGCTGGCATCAAAACGTTACATTGGCAAATGACAAACGTTACACTGGCATCAAAAATTTACTAGTGTAAATTTCTGAGGGTCTGCTGGCATAAAGAAAAATTTCAAGCTTGAAAAACTACACTATCAATCCTTTCAAAAAAAAAAAAAACTACACTATCAATTAGGGCTCTACTATCATTATTTATGTAATCAATTCAATCACTCTTTGTCTGGATGTATTGTAATTTATATTAGAAAGAACCAACACTGACATTAACATCCAGAGGTTGACATCAATCTATGATTTTTCACTATCCATACTTGACTGCACAGCTTCTAAGCTTGAACAAAAACATCCTTAGACCTAGCGCGTAGAGCTGGAGATATCATCTAAGTACCCCCGATCTAAACATAAAACTTGTTTTGCAATTTGAAGCCGAACCGGGACTAGTTGTGCATACTTGTTAACTAAGACCGGGCTGTATCATTGGGAAAAAAGGCCAATCCTTTGGTTCCCCATTTTCCTCCAAAACAACCTTCTCATTTGCCCACCAGTCCGAGCTAATATTAGATGTACCAGAGTCTCCTCCATCTGCATTATCAAAATTGAATTCTTTAGAAGAACCGAGTGTGATGGATCGCTCCTTCTGATGCCACTGGCATGCCTCCTTCCCATCTCCTCCTACAGCATTTTCTGATGCATCATTCGATGTGTTGACAACAGAGCACTCAAGACTACTTGCCTCTGGATTAGGATCTTCTATTTTAGCATTTTCTTCTGTGCATTGTTGAGATGTTGATGCAGCTTCAGCTAATGCTACTGGCTTCTTTTCCACACATCTTACACTTTCTTCAGCACTTAAATCAAAGGAGACTCTATGATTGAGGGAAACTTCATCAGTTCTGTGTCGACCGTTTGATTGTGCATTGAATATGTCTTCAGGGGTTTGAGGCCTAAGAGTAAACCCATCCGAAGATGTAGACCTGGCAGCATCATGTGTCACAGAGCCAGAACCTAGTCTCGAGCCCCAATCACGGGTGAAGAGAATATCAAGGTTCAAGAGTTTAGGAGCTTCGCCTGTTCGGAACTCCAGAAAGTGATGGCCACCAGAAGCAAACTCACTGTCAAGGAAAGGAGAAGATGTACCAGAGCCTGATATGCCTGAGCTTGGTGATATAAGCTGTCCAACTGGGCTTCCAGGATATAGTTGATAAGACTGAAATTCATAGTGAGATAATGGGAACCTCGGACCACCTTCACCAATTCTGAAGTTAGGATCAAGCAGCTGAGCAAATGGAACCTCAGGTGACGAAGGTGTAGTCAAATGAACAGATTCAGGAGGAGGAGTGAATGGAGCAGTTGACGGTTCAGTAGTAAAGGTTGAGAAGACGGGAGGTGACACCAACTGGGTTTCATTTGCATAAGGACCAATGGCAAAAATCGAGGCAGGCCCGGGAGAGTACATACTAGCAGAAATAGAGGCTGTAAAACAAGCTGGTGATTGCATGGCAGAGGGAGGTTCTGACTGAAGAAATGAAGCAGGCGAGGAAGGAGGTGCAGCAAATGGAAGTACAACAGAAGATGCCTGGGTCAGATTATCGGATCTATGGCCATCACCTCCAGGGGAACTTATTTCTGGGAGAATGACAGCATGTCCAATTCTCTTCCTGTGTCTTTGAAAGCCAAAACACCAATATATACCCCAGCCTTTAGACCATCTTCTCTTCTGCATTGAAACAAAGATTGTTGTTGAAACAACCTTTCAATACCAAAATATACAACACCAGTTCTCTCTTGACACTGATCTCAGATGCTAAAAGCAAATGATGATTAGAAACAACATGAAGACAATTACAAAATATATCTCACTATATCAGTTCAAAATGCCTAATACTTCTTGTTGGGCATCACTTAGCATTGGTATCCCCTTTTCACTTTCTACCCTTACTATGCAACTTCTGTCAACAAAGAGAAAATGCAAGTCAACATTCACCTTTAACTCATCTATTCATCATTTCTTCAACTTTCTACAATCGACCATCGCCTTTTATGATTCTATTTCGAAGCTATGAAATCAACTCTCAATTAAATCAGATATCTCCAGAGTTAACGCAAAAAGATATCATTCCCTTTATTCCTCTCCCCCCACACCCCCAATTCCCACCCCCCCCCCCCCCCCCCCCCCTCCAACATGACAACTTTCCCTTCTCAATTCTCTTTCACTTATGAAAGAAAAAGTTAAGAACAAATTATAAGAAGTTCATCACAACTCAAACTCAACAAGTCTCAATATATTTGCATAAAGCAAGTCAACCAACTCTCACACATAGCCCACCTGAATTATATGAAAGGTTCAACCTTTACAATCACTACCATCACTTTATCAAATCCAAATTCCCCTGAATTGAAGCTTCAATTCATTAAAGCATACCCAGTTGCATATCTTCACTAACAAAGAATCATACCACAACCAAAACAAAATTTACAGAACACAAATCTCTCACAGGAAATACAGTAAAAAAAAATCAAAACTTCAAACACATGTTAGAGTTTCAAACTTTCAATACTCCAGCTATCAAAAATCAACATGCTTTGGAATCAATAATCACATGAAGGTGAAATCTTTGAGAAAATTTACCTGAGCGGTGGCTTGAGGAACACGGCTCTCCGCCGCCGCGATCGCAGAAGCAGCTGCGTTTATAGTCTCCAGAGCGTTACTCGAGTCTCTGCCGTTGACTCCTCTCATCATTATCATCATCAACGTCAACTCTCTCTCTATCTCTCTTTCACCGGACTCCGCCGCTCTTCATCGGAATCTTAATTTTACCGGGAAAGTCGACCCAAAGATTAAAACTTTACTCTCTGTTTCTGATTTCTGAACCGAAAAGAAGAGAAATTTGAAAGCTTTTTGAGATTTTCTGAGACGAAAAATTCGTCAGTCAGGAAATGAAAGTATTTTGGAATCAAATTCTTCTTGCGCTGAGCAGCTCGTGTGTGCTATGTTTTGTGTCCGAAAATAAATTATAAAATGGAATTTTGTGTATGTACTTCCATAGTTTAGTAAATACTTTCAATTTATAGTAGATTTTATAAAATGGATTACCGTCCAAGCTTCACCTTAGTGACTCGACCTCTCCTAACCAAGACTTTCCTAACTTTTGTCAAATCAGCTAATCCTTATCGTCCATCTTAATCTTGTGGCCAAGATTAATTTTAATCCTCATTCTTAGATCAAATTCTTATACCAATGTCAGAAGCTCCCATCTTCCTCTCCTTGCTGCAATGTGCTTCCCTCTTATCTCCCTTCTTTCACAACCATGAACGTTTTTTGTACTTGCATCAATCATCGCATACACACACTAGATTTAATCATGGATATCAAATGGGACAACTATACGTTTTAAAAGGGGTACCCAATTACACACTTACAATGATATGTCTTTGATCCCACTTTCTTTCTGTGCTTAAATTGAAGAATGAGTTGCAAATGTTCTTGAAAGGCCGATTTAAACTCATTCATGCCCATAGTTGTGCTTGGTTTTTAGTTCTGGAAATTGAGAAAATATGGAGGAGAAAGTTTAGTACCCAAATCGATTCGAGAGAATCCATCAACAGTGGCTAGAATATGACAATATGTATACAACTCGGTCATCAAATTAAGTTACAATGCATCAATCGGAGAAGTCATAATTAAGGTTGTCGTTGGAAAGCTGAATCTGGAGATGTGGTCGAGTAGGTACGCCGACCGCCGGGGTAGTCAAAGAAGCATTTGGAGTGGAGGAGAGAGAGTGAATCAGATTACTCCCCTGCGGTCAAGTGTAGGGAGAAGAAAAAGATAGTAACTCAATCTTAACTGTAAAAATCAAATGAACGGCTCAAATTATGGTTAGGCAAAAGTTAGAAAAGTTTTTGATTAGGAGAGGATCCGAGTCTCAGCTTAAGCTTTCTAACTCAATTGTACGTCAAATTCTTGAGGATTACTGAAATTACCTTGTTTGAAAATTGATTGGTATATTTTTTTTCAATTAAATTGATCGGTATGTTCTCTATTCTCACAAAGTCACAACAATTATAATTACAAAAAAAGAGTAAGAATGTGATCACCCTTACCACACTCATTGAGAAACTCCACAATAGCGTGGTGTATTTCAACATAAACAAGTAATTACTCATAAACTATTGACAGTATACTCAATGAACTGAAAACAAACCGAAGATTCTCCAATGAATCTGGTTAATCATATCAATTTTATACACCAAAAAAATAGATCATGTTTTCCTCATCGCGCGAGTCTCACTTATTTGTGTGTAAAACTGACCTAAGTCACGCAAATACACTGTTGTTGTGTAGGAAAAACAACGAGATAGCTTCATCAATATGTCCTAAATTCGGTACCTAAGAGTTCATTAGAGTGCACGCATTCAATATACGGATCAATAATGAACAACATGGGTTATATCTCCTGTTTTACGTGTATAGCACGTGGTTGGTCTCTTTGGTAAAGAGATTACCTCTTCACATTAGTGCTATGCTCACGGGAGAACTACCCACTTTCATTGTGGTTGATCACTAATGTGCGGACTCATTCAGTCATATATCCCCGCAGAACAAAAGAGTCATAGTAATTGGTGGGCGAGTGGGGTTAGTTTGGTCAATTAAGTTACAACAAGGACAATTTAGTGACGGTGTTAGTTGGAGAGTAAATTATAATAATGAAATTGGTTGGTATTAAACTAGCAGAAGCGTCTCTATCCAAACGTGGCAGTGGTGCACGTGTGGGGTACAGATAGTTTGACGATGGCTTAGCTAACTCTGGTTTAGTGGAGCCAGGGTCCCCAAAATTCTCCCCCTTTGCCAGTTTGCCTACCACTTCAAACTAACTTGCACGGTTGGTAAACCCCCCTCACTTACCACCCTCCCGCGTATTTCAATTTCTTCACCAAAGACCTAAACCAATATTAATTCTCAATGCCCGAATAATAACTCGATCTCCTAGCGATAAGCCTTTTGAGATTTTGCTCATTTGACTTGTCTGTGAAGCATTTAAATACAATATATATGTGTGTAGATTACTTTATAAGAGATTTCGTGTTTCACTTCTATACTATCCTACTAAAGCGAGCAGATTCCTATGAGTTTCCCTCGGTTCCGATCGAGCTTCCATAGCATAATTCTCATGATGTATTTACCTAGATGCTTCATACTTTTCAATAGTTGGCATGATGTAAACGACCACTTGTTGTACAAAGCAAGAAACCAGAATGATATTCATCCATATACTACAAGGCTCTTTGACCAGAAACAGCTTTCATGCCTATCTTATCATTAGCATGTTGTATTGCAAAAACGCAGCAATTAACTTAATTAGTTTGAAGCGATGAGTTAGCATACTTTATTTTCACTCTTAAGAACAGTACTAATCATCATCGACTCATTAACTCTTTCACAATTATTATCAGTATTCATGAGTGAATCACTTCAAGTACACTCTTTTCCCCTTAATTTCGCCTTGGTCAAATCTCAAAACAGTATAGAACATAGGAAGACTCGTCTTATGCAACTTAGCTTTTAGTCTCTCAATCTATGCTGCTTTGAAGAGGACTAGGGTCTTCGTTATGTGGCGGTAAAGCCACTTTCTTCATGATGAAGAATACACGTGGCGGTAGTCATTTTTTTCAAGGCAAAGTTACTTTATGGTGAAGTTGCTTCATAATGAAGTTTTCTTTATGGCGAAGTAAACTTTCTTCTAGAAGAAGTTTTGATGTGGCGGCAAGTTGTTTCAAGGCGGAGGAATACAATTTGGATTCATCTTTGAATAGTCAAAGACAATGGCTTACTTAGGCTTTAAGTAAGCAAGCTAGCTAGTAGCAAACCACCTCTACCTTATTATAAATAAGGGTTGTATGCCACAAGAAGTATCATTCCATCCCATCCCATCCCATCCCATCTTAGAGAGAAAACAAATAGAGAGAGATAGAGAATGTTAGAGAGAGAAAATAGTGAGGTTTCTTATAAACAATTTGAGTCTTTCCTTTGTTTGTGAATTTCCTTCTTGTTACAAGAGAGAGTTTTTGAATATTGTTCTGCCCTTGTGTAGAAGAGAAATTGTTGTATCATTTTGCTGTAGTGAAATCCTTCTTCGAGTTGCCTATATTTGTGTGCTAGTTTCCTCATTTGATTTCTCGACTTTAGTTGTAGTTAAGGTGTCACATACCACAAATTTCCTAACAGTGGTATCAGAGCTTCCGGTTTATAGTCGGTTTTTCGTGCTTCAGTAAGATCCAATTTGTGGAAAGAAGACATCTACAATGACGACAAAGTACAAGGTTGAAAAGTTCAATGGGAACAACTTCTCATTGTGGAAGCTGAGGATACAAGCAGTTTGCAAAAGGAAAATTGCTTAGCAACGATACGAGATAGGTCAATGAGATCACTGACGATGTCAAGTGGAACAAGATGAATAGCAGTGCTATTGCTAATCTTCATCTCGCTTTAGCTGACAGAGTATTGTCAAGTGTAGCGGAGAAGAGGACAACAAAAGAGATATGGGACATGTTGACTAGATTATACGAGGCCAAGTCACTACAAAACAAAATTTTCTTAAAGAGGAGATTGTACACCCTTCGGATGATGGAGTCAACTACGGTGACCGACCACATCAACCCCCTCAACACCTTGTTTTCATAGCTCACATTAATAGGGCATAACATCGAGACAGGTGAACGTACTGAAATTCTACTTCAAAGTCTACCCAATTCATATGATCAGCTCATAATCAACGTAACCAACAACATAGAAATTCTAGTCTTCGATGATATTGTAGATGTGGTTCTTGAAGAAGAAAGTTGGCACAAAAGAAAATAAGACAGGTTAGGGAGCTCACAACAAGCTGAAGCGTTGATGATTACAAGAGGAAAATCAATGGAACGTGACCCCAGTGGGAGTTCAAATTAAGGTAGATCAAAATCTCGAAGTAAGAAGAATATTCGGTGTTATCTTTGTTGCAAGAAAGGGCACTATAAGAGGGAATGTAATTTTCTCAACAAAAAGGAGGAAACCAAAAGAAAAGGTGGAGAGTTTTCAAAGTCTCAAAGTTGTGTAGCAAGTACCTCAGATGATGGTGAAATTTTATACAGCGAGGCAACAATATCTGTTGAAGGTAGAAGAAAATTTGTTGATGTCTGGTTTGTAGACTTAGGAGCGACATGGCACATGACTCTTAGGAGAGAATGGTTTCATTAAAAATAACCTATCTCAAGAGGATCTGTGTTCATGGGAGATGATCATGCCTTAGAGATCGCTGGTATTGGTATCGTCAATATCAAGATGTATGATGGTACAGTTCGCACCATTTAAGAGGTACGTCATGTGAAAGGCCTGAAGAAAAATATATTGTCTTGGGGACAATTAGATAGTAGCGGATACAAGATCGATGGTCAAGATGGGATCATGAAAATAGTTAAAGGCGTGCTTGTAGTAATGAAAGTTGGGAAAATAGGTGTGAATCTATACATGCTTAAAGGTGAAACACAACAAGAAGGAGAAGCGTCTACGGCATCAGTGGCTTCTTTGGAAGAATCAATGATGACATGTCATCACAAACTTGGCTACATGTCAGAACGAGGTTTGAAGATTATTGCTGCATAGAAGCTTCTTCCAGGGCTCAAACAGGTATCACTATCTTTTTGCAAGCATTGTGTTATTAGTAAGCAGCACAAATTAAAGTTTAGCATTTCTAATGCTAGAAGTCAAGCTATCTTAGAGCTTACCTATTCCAATGTTTGGCAAGCACCAGTTTTATCCCTAGAAGGTGCAAGATACTTTGTGTCTTTTATTGATGCTTATTCTAGGAGGTGTTGGGTGTATCCAATCATCAGGAAGGCAGCCATATTTTTAGTTTTTCAAAGTATACAAAGCGCGGGTAGAGCTTGAATCTGAAAAGAAGATCAAGTGTTTGAGGACAGATAATGAAGGAGAATATACCAGCAATGAATTTGATAACTTCTATAAACAAGAATGTATCAAGAGGCAACTTACGGTGGCGTACACTCCACAACAAAATGGAGTAGCAGAGCGGATGAACAGAACCTTGTTGGAACAGACAAGAGCAATGTTGAGAACTGCGGGAATGGCCAAATCATTTTGGGCTGAAGCAGTCAAGACTGTCTACTATGTGATCAATTGGTCACCATCAACCACAATTGATCTGAAGACGCCAATGGAGATGTGGACTGGTAAGCCAGCTAATTATTCTCGCTTACATATTTTTGGAAGTCCTGCATACGTCATGTACAACACCCGGGAAACATCAAAACTGGATTCAAAATCCAGGAAATGTGTTTTCTTATGGTATGCCGATGGAGTTAAGGGGTATCGCATGTGGGATCCCACTGCCCATAAGGTTGTAATCAGCATGGACGTAATATTTATAGAAGATAAGGTTCAATAAGATGATATCACATCAAACGAGAAGTCAGACACTGTTACATTTGAAGTTGAAAATAAAGGAGAACAAGAAGTTGCAGATTCTTCTGGAGCAGCACCAGAAAATAAGGAACAAGAATAAGCTGAGTGTGCAACTCCACGAGTTCAACGGTCTACTCGGGAAAGACGAGAACCAGCTTGGCATTCACAATATGTTATGGAAGGGAATGTTGCATACTGCCTACTAACAAAGGATGGAGAGCCGTCAACTTTCCATGAGGCTATAATCAGCCAGGATGCTTCTCTATGGATGGCAACAATGCAAGAGGAACTTGAAGCTCTCCATAAAAATAAGACGTGGGATCTTGTTCCACTACCACAAGGAAGAAAGGCCATCGATAACAAGTGGGTCTATAAGATCAAACGAGATGGCAATAACCAAGTAGAGCGGTATCGTGCTAGATCGGTGGTGAAAGGATTTGCTCAGAAAGAAGGTATTGACTTCAAAAAAATATTCTCTCATGTTGTTCGATTTACTACAATACGTGTAGTTTTGGCGATGTGTGCTACATTTGATTTGTGCCTAGAGCAGTTAGACGTAAAAACTGCATTTCTTCATGGAGAACTTGAAGAAGAGATATATATGCTCCAACCAGAAGGTTCACTACTAGAAAACTGTCGATAGACAACACTATGTCAACAATAGATGCGTTGTTTTATGTTATGTGACTTGTAAATCGAGAAAAATTTGGTAGAAACAACAAATAGTTTTGTTGATTGTTGTTATAAGACCAATTCAACTACATAATTTTGATATCGAAAATGACTCTATCTGGAGACATGTTACAACAACAGAAATTATTTTAGTTTGTTGTTTATGTTTTGATATTTTTTATTCAGACAACAGAAAAATAGATATGTTGTGTGATAAAATGGTCTGATTTAGACTAGATAATACTCAGACAACAGATTTCTATGTTATGTTGTGTGATGAATAGTATAAAAATTTGTTCATTTTAGTAAGACAACATATTTAGATGTATTTGTTGTCTGTTTATTGAATTTATAGATTAAGTTTGACACTTTTGAATGAAAAATGGGTGCGCAAACCCCCTTCCTGAAAAGTCAGACACGTGCTAACTCCCCTTCAATTTCTAAGTATTTACACTATTGCCACTATATATATTACTTCACCTCAGAGCACTTCTTCATTCTGTCTCTTCTCGAGCTCTCGACTAACCGGAGTTCAAAATCAAATCAGATATTGCAAGGAATGAAAGAACGAACGCAGATGCTGCAGCGCCACCGCCACTGCCACTGCCACCGCATCGTTTGCTCATCTCAATGTAACGACCCGCACTTTGAGTCATATGATTATCGGCACGACATGTGATTATCGCGAGTTGATTGTACATATGTGGTTTGTTAACGACTAAATTATCGGGCAAGAATTTGGTTTGAGTTCCTTAGTAGAAATTGTAGATGATTTGATTTTGAGCTCGTAGGAGGTTTCAGAAGATTTTTTGGATAATCGGGGAATATAAAATGAATATTTAAAATTATCGTCGAGTTAGTCGTACTTATCCGATTGTGTTGGAGTTATCCGAGTCGTGGGTTTGGTCGGTTCGCGACGTATAAATATCAAATAGTTGTAAAAATCAGAAAATCACACATTTGGACCGAGTTGACCGAGTTGACCCGTTTGACCTCCACCGACCCAGTTTGATTTCGCCGTCAGACCCGATGATTCCGGCCATCTCCGGCCGTGTTCTTGGTATTGTTAGAAAGCTCTTGTAATTTCCTATTGATTCATGTATTCATTTGTGAGATTTGGTTGAGTTTGGAGAGAGTTTGAACTCGGTGAAGTTCTTGAATTTCGCCGGAATTGGGTGGCAGTTTCCGGCGAGATTTGGCGTCGGGTTGGTTGGGGATTTGGTTCCCCTCAACCCCTTGAATCTTTCTGGGCTGTTAATTTGGGACAAGGAGGTGTGTGGTAGAGGCTCGTGGTGGTCGCCGGATGGGAGGTTTTGGCCTCCTCTTTCGATTGGAATTCCAGCCACGGTGGTGGTTGTTTAGACTTGTGGTTTTGGGGGTTTAGTTGGGCTTGAGAAGATGATCATTTTGGTGTATGGCTCGCCGGGGAATGTCACCGTTGGCGCCGCGTCGGCGGCGGCGGCGGAGCTCTGGCGGTGAGTTAACTTTTCTGGTTTTCGGAGATTTTTATGTTGTTTTGCTCATAATCGCACCCCGATCGTAGTCGTGAGGTTTTCGGGTTGAATTGAGTATGTTAATTTGGGACGAGGGTTGTTTAGGTGTATTTTGGGATTTTTGTTATCCTCGTCGATATTTCGAGTGATACGCTTTTCGAGAACGCGGGGTTCTTGACGTATTTGCTCCGTATGTTGAAATCGAATATGTATTTATCATATCCTTGTTATTTAGGTGATCGTGATCGAGTTTTCGGCGAAGGATCTTCCGCCGGGCCTCAGGGCTAGCTGTTATCTGTGAGTGGACATTTTATCCCACGTTGATTTTCACACTTTGATTTCCACAGTGGATTTGCGAGTCTATGAGTATGCTTTACAGATATGCATTTATGATTATGCATTTTATGAGCATACATTGATTTGTTTTTACAATGAGTATGGATATATGATGCATCGATGCTATGGCCTCTCGGCTAATCCCCGAGATGTTTCGAAAGGGTTACATCTATATGAGCACCTGACCCGTGATTCATAGTACCCGAGAGAGTTACGTCTTTATGAACACTTGACCCGGGAGTATTGTAACTTGGAGGAAAACGTACTCAAGTTACTACCTCTACACACACAGTATCCATGAGGGTTACGTCTTTATGAACACTTGACCTGAGCTTGTTTGTTTTGACTCGCATGATTTTATGTGCATTTATTGTGAAAAGCATGTTGGATTTATTTATGCGGCATATTATGATTTACGTCCACTCACTCTAACGTTTTTATTATTTATATGTTTTTCTCTGGACTTTTTGGTTTTCGCCGCCCAGATTGCAATATCTTTCCCGTGGTTGCACGTCATCACATGAGGCCTAGAGTTCAAATCATACTTTCCTTCTAGTAGGTTTCTGATGTAACCTGCTAGTCTTGTATATTTTGTAACTAGAAGTCGCTCTGAATACTTGTGTAGTATTGTTCAGTTTGAGTTATACTCCTGAAGATTTTCTGGATTTCTTGTAAACCTTGAGTTTTATTATATATATGGATTTTGAGAAATCCGGATGGACAATGGTGATCCACGGTGTGTCTGGAAATTTATCTGTGAAGTGTAATCTTCTTGCAGATTTTTGGTTTATACGTTTTATAGAGTAAACTCTGGCAAAATTTTTGTAAGTTGTCATGTCGTTAGGGCCTAATTTCGATTTAGGCAACTAAATCGGGATCGGGTCCTTTCACTCAGTCTCTTCATCTTTCTCATCTCAGGGTGGGGAATCCTAATTCCAGCAACTAGGCGAGAGTGGTGAGAAATTGAGCGAAGAAATCCTAGGGTTTCGGCCTGAATCACCTAAGTCACTCCCTCAAGCCCATTAACCACTGGTTTTTCTCTCTCTGACAGTCTTCGGTGTTGGTCGTGGTTGAAGAAGGTCTCAACCTCGTGTCGTAGTCATTCGATTGCAACGTCGGTGGCCTCTGCAACTTGACCTTAACGCCATCACCTGAGCCTTGCTCCTCTGCACCTGGGCTCGTGTCTCCTTTTCTCAACTCGCTCGAGCTTGGACATGGCTTGCTGCACTTCGGGGCGGTGACTCACCTTAGATATCCACTTGGTTGGTTATCATGGTTGTTGAGCTCGTGCTTGGATGTCACTGTCAGCGTCTTGTTCATGTCGTCGTTGGCTGAGCCTAGGTCGATGATTCTGTCGTCGTCTATGTACCCTACTCTCTATGTCGGTGATCGTGTTTTGGCTGAGAAGGTCAGTAATCTTCATCATCCCTCACTTAGTAATATAAAGTTTGGACCAATGTGGAACTGTTGTTGGATGAGCTCCAGAGGAAGATACTCCATGGGTTTTGGCTACACGACGATAAGGATGTGGATTTGAGGCTTGCGCTATTGGATCATCTAATGGATAGAAGACCCAAGTTGGAAAATAGTGTTCTATTGAGACAGAACCCGCATAATATACAGCAATGGCACAGGAGAGTGAAGCTGTTTGAGAATAATCCGACCAAGCATATACTTACGTATACTTAGGCTGTGAAGACTATGGACCCAATGCTGGTAGTAGGGAAGCCTCATACGTTGTGGGTTGCTTTCGCTAAGTTTTGTGAAACCCACAGAGATATTGCCAATACAAGAGTGATTTTCGATAAGGCCGTGTAGGTGAACTATAAGACGGTGGATAATCTGACTAGTCTGTGGTGTGAGTGGGCAGAAATGGAGTTGTGGCATAATAATTTTAAACATGCCCTGGAATTGATGAGTAGGGCTACAATAGAGCCATCAGTTGAGGTCAAATGAAGAGGTAATGCTCATCCTTTAATGGTTTGTTGGGCAGTTCTGTCCTTAATTTGTGATTTGTTTGCCATACATATATCTATGTCACAAATTTGCAATTATAAGTATAGAATGGTTTCATTCAGTATCTTTCAATTGATATGATATTCAAACATTGGAAAGTAGTATATTACATGAACTTTGTTATGCTTATTCCACTCATACTTTAGAGCCAAACAGGATTAGGGTCTGTTAAGTTAGAATTCAGCTTTGTTCCATTGAAATTGCTGGCCTTTTCTCTACTCTATTAATGAAGCCAGATAGTATGCACTCACAATATATATTCTACTTTGCTTGACTTAATAGTACCCATTTCATGATTATAAAATTAAGATAATCTTACTTCAAATCCTATCAGAGTGAGACGGTTGTCACGCATGTGTTTATGTTTGAATGAGCATCATTGAGTTGTGTCTTTTTATGTGTTTATCTAACTGATTAAGACAAAAAAGAATATTTGCATGGCTAGTTGTGAGGTATATCTAGGTCTTTAACAAATATATTGAACCTTTGATTGCAGTGGCTGCTGATGGGAACCAACCAGTTCAGATGAAGCTCCATAAATCTTTGAGGCTTTGGACATTTTATGTAGACCTAGAGGAGAGCTTAGGTACACTAGAGTCTACCCGGGTAGTGTATGAGAGGATATTGGATTTGAGAATAGTCACGCCTCAAATGATCATCAACTATGCATTACTTCTGGAGGTATGTCATCCTTCTATTGCTAAGCTTGTGAAACCTTACATTGAACTGATAACATTGAAATCTTATGACATTGAAATTTTGACTGCATGCAGGACACATAAATATTTTGAAGATGCATTCAAAGTTTATGAAAAGGGTACTCAAATCTTTAAGTACCCACATGTCAAAGACATATGGGTTACGTATCTCTCTAAATTTGTGAAGAGATATGGGAAGACAAAACTGGAACGTGCAAGACTACTCTTTGAAGATGCTGTTAAAGCAGTATGGATTCTAATTCCCTTTAGACAGTAACTATGATTATTTTGGCAGTACTATACTATTATATATTTGGACTAGGTTGCCTTATAGTTTAACTGGAGTGAATCTTGGTTTCCCGTGTTATACCTTGGTTTTATTTGGTGATTGAAAAACTATCTGATTATAGCAGTCCGTTTATTAATTTTGACAGTTTGTCTTGTCATATCATCCTAACATCCTTATACTTTTAAAAATTTCATTTACATGGTTATTGTATTGCTGTAATTCATGTCTGACACTATGTCGTGCAATCACAATATGAAATGGATGAAGCATCTATAGGTTTAAGCTGTGGATTTGTTTGGCCTTTGGGGTGCTATTTCCATGCATTATACTGTGATAACTTGTAGTGTTGTGTATGTCTTGGGTAAAAAACTTGCAACTGAAACAATGATATTGAATTTGAGGACAGTTAAAACACACATAAACTGTCACCCACATACTATCAATATAGTAACCTCATCCCTTGTACCTTTAATGCCAAAACTTACAAATAGAAACATTATATTGAAATCAGGTACAACTGGAAGCAGATAGTATACCACCCACTTCAGTCAACCTGGTAATTCCCTTAGCTAGATAAAGTAGGGCTTGCTAGATCTGTTTTTTGTGCTCTTGCTTTAGAGTTTTCTTAATTTAGCTACATGTTTGTGCATTTGATACGACTTCATATCTAGTTTCTGGTTTCTGGTTACGACTTCGATCATATCCAGTTTCTGTTCTTTATGTTTTGGGGATCATGTTTCATATATCTTCAAGAAGCCTGAGGTTTCAAATATAGTGATTTTCAAGCACCTCTAATTTTACAGGTATAACATTTGTACTATGAAAAATTAATATGCTTGTTTGTTGTTTTTGAGAGCTTTTGAATTGTGACATTAGGCATTCTTTTATTGTGTGTTTTTGGTTATGGAATGTGTAGGAAATCAATTATAGCTCAGGCGATGTATTCATAAAAAAAATCATGGCCAAGGCTGGAGATTACGTTGAGGTACGGTTCGATATCTTTTGATTATTGCTATGATGATGTGATGTATCAATTGAATTTGTGTAAAGTTAGTAGTAGAAGCTCTATTTGCAATTTGTAATGTTTGTGTGGTTTTGTGCAATAGGTTCATGATGGAAAATTGTTGGTGAATGGTGAAGTTCAAAACGATACACCTGCCTTTAAATAAGTAATGATTGGATTCTCCTTAAAAGATAAGTAAACCATTTAGTTACATGGACATGTTAAATGTCTACAAATCCATTCTGAGGTTCCACAAAACTTTTATTTTTGCATTCCATTCAGTATGATTCTTTCTTGATATAAGAAATAAGATGAATGATGAAAGTACACTTGTGTTTCAGAAAGTCATCTAGTAATCATTCTAGTAAATATTGGTTAGTTGATGAGTAGTGATACATTTTGCTGACCACGTTTTGATGTTACCATATGAGCAGGTTATGGCTCAATCTTCACCAATGGATAAACATACCCTTGTTAAACACTTGAGAACCACTTTTGGAGAAGTTGTTGCAGTGACAGGTGATGGTACAAACGATGCTCTAGCGCTTCATGAAGCTGATATAGAACTTGCTATGGGAATTGCTAGAACTGAGGTAGTTAACTAGACCTGCTCCCCCTTGTTGGGTCAGGGAAAGGAACCCCTCCACCCTTCTCTCTCTATCTCTCTCTCTAGTATCTTAGAGTTCCACATTGATTACATTCACATTCAATTGATTTCTTCAATACTTATTTTGAAATCTTTCAGTCAATATGATTTATTTCAAAACTATAATTAGAGTGAACTTAAATGCACAAGGACTGCAAAATCGTGGTGTAAGAGTAAATTATGTCAGAGATGATACGATAAGAATGAGATAAAGTGAATCATTTGCACATGGCAGCCATCTTTCTTTCTTTTCTTAGGAATCCAGACATAGGTTCACCTAATGTAGATAAATGTGATTGAGATGTTTTAATTGTATCAAGTGACTAAAGAGAGTGCTGATGTGATAATTCTGGATGATAACTTCTCTACAATTATAAACATTTATGTCATTTTACAGGTTCAAGAGCACTTCAAAATGTTGTAAGTCGTTTTTCTCAGTTGGATAGTTTCAAGAGACTTATGTTTTGTTTTCGGTGATGAATCTAGATCATTTTAGCCGAACTTTCAAGAGGTCGTGTTCTATTTTGAAATGAAGTTTTGATGGTCTTGTAATTGACTTCATTGTAGGAATCTGATATATCGTTCTTTGGAAGGGACGTTGGCAGGTGCCCTTGGGAAACTTAGACACCTAAAATCTCTGTAAGGACTCTCATTGTGTCTGGGTATATTTGTTGCCAAAGTATGGATAATGTTGATGTTGAGATTTTAGTACTAGTGAACTGAATTTGAGACTCAAAATTGTAAGAATGTTTTTAAGCTGCAATGATTGGATTCGAAGTTGAGAATTTGAACAATAATTGTAATCAATTAAGTTGCAAGATTGTTTTTAATTTGTAGAAAGTAATGAACTTGATATTAGATTGAATCAGAAAGCAATGAAATTGATACTTAGGCTATGTGTTGGTGAATAACAATGAGGCTTGTGATCATGAATTGTGATGAATGAATTGATGAATGACCAGACTTGCTCTTGTCTATTGTTGTTCTGATTTTCACACTACAAAATGTACACAAAAACTGTAGTTCATTCATCTCTCTTACAACCGAATTCCATATTTATGTTGTTCTCCATTTCAAACACTACAAGAAGTCTGCAGTACTTTCAGACACTGGACAACAGAAATTCCACATTTTCTGTTGAGTCTTGCATCACAAAACTTCATAAACAAATTCACAATCGTAGTTTTAACAACTTTCTAACAACAGAAATGTAATAGTTATGTTGTACGTCAAAACTCCTATAACAATTCACACATCAGACATTACATGAACATTTTGTTTTAGTAAATAAGGAACTTCAGAAAATAAAATGTTTGTGTCAGTTGAAGACTTCAAAAACAACAACATATAAAATATATGTTGTTGTATTTATGTTGTTCTCCATTTCAAACACTACAAGAAGTCTGCAGTACTTTCAGACATTGGACAACAGAAATTCCACATTTTCTGTTGAGTCTTGCATCACAAAACTTCATAAACAAATTCACAATCGTAGTTTTAACAACTTTCTAACAACAGAAATGTAATAGTTATGTTGTACGTCAAAACTCCTATAACAATTCACACATCAGACATTATATGAACATTTTGTTTTAGTAAATAAGGAACTTCAGAAAATAAAATGTTTGTGTCAGTTGAAGACTTCAAAAACAACAACATATAAAATATATGTTGTTGTTCTCGTTACTCACTGACCAACTCTAACTTCAGACAATATAAATATATGTCGTCTGAATAGATTTGAATCAACATATAGGGCCCAAAATACATATTTTTTGTCACTCACAGACAACATAAATTATAAGTCATTGTTGTTAGAAATAGCTTTTAACAACATAATTTATTTGTTGTCTAAGATGGTAATTATCAGCAACGTAATAGACAACAGCAAAACTCATATCAAACAACAGAACAGTTCTATACGGTCTCTATACAGGCAATGAGAACTTGGTTTGCAGGTTGAACAAATCTCTACACGGTCTCAAACAGGCACCGAGATGTTGGTATAAGAGATTTAATTCCTTTATCATGAGTCTTGAGTACAACAGACTTTATGCAGATCCTTGTGCTTATTACAAGAGATTTGGAGATGGTGTTTTTGTTAGTCTTCTATTGTACGTTGACGACATGTTGGTAGCAGGCCTCAACAATGATCGTGTTAAATATTTAAAGGCTCAGTTAGCTAGGGAGTTTGATATGAAGGATTTGGGACTAGCAACCAAGATTCTAGGGATGCAGATTTACCGAGACAGAAGTAGTAAGAAGATTTGGCTTTCGCAGAAGAATTAGTTGAAGAAAATCTTGTGTCGCTTCAACATGTAAGATTGTAATCCAATCTCTGCCCCTCTTCCTATTAATTTCAATTATCCTCAAGTATGAGTCCTAGCAATGAAGCAGATAGGATGGAGATGTCTCAAGTACCATATGCATCAGCAGTGGGAAGCCTAATGTACGCTATGGTATGCACTAGACCTGACATTGCACAAGCAGTGGAAGCAGTTAGTCGAGACATGATAAATCTTGGTAGAGAGCATTGGAGTACTATTAAGAGGATCCTTAGATATATCAAGGGTACCTCGGAGGCTGCATTATGTTACGGAGGATCGAATTTTATTGTTAGACGTTATGCTAATTCAGATTATGCAGGTGATCTGGAGAAAAGTAAATCCATTACTGGTTATGTGTTTACTCTTGCTGGAGCGGCTGTAAGCTGGGTTTCAAAATTGTAGTCCATTGTCACTACTTCTACGACGGAGGCAGAGTACGTGGCGACTACACAAGCTAACAAAGAGGCGATATGGCTACGGATGATGCTGGAGGAGCTTGGCACAAGCAAGAGAATATGCTTCTCTTCACTGACAGTCAGAGCGCTTTGCACCCAGCAAAGAATCAAGTATTTCACTCAAAGTCAAAACACATACGAGTTCAGTATCACTTTGTTCATGAAGTAGTGGAAAAGGGATATGTGGAAAGATTCACACAAAGGATAACCTCGCAAATGCTCTAACAAAACCAATTAACAATGACAAGTTTAATTGGTGTCGATCTTCAATTGGCCTGGTGAAAACATAAGTGGCATGAAAAAGGAAAATCGGAGAAGGGATGAAGCAAAGTGACTTTAAGTGGGAGATTTGTGGCGGTAAATCCACTTTCTTCATGATGAAGAATACTTGTAGAGGTAGCCATTTTCTTCAAGGAAAAGTTACTTCATGGTGAAGTTGCTTCATAACCAAGTTTTCTTCATGGCAAAGTAACTTTCTTCTAGAAGAAGTTTTGATGTGGCGGCAAGTTGCTTCAAGACGGAGGAACGTAATTTGGATTAGTCTTTGAATAGTCAAAGATGATGGCTTACTTAGGCTTTAAGTAAGCAAGCTAGGTAGTAGCAAACCGCTTCTACCCTATTATAAATAGGGGTTGTATGCCACAAGAAGTATCATCCCATCCCATCCCATCTTAGAGAGAAAACAAAGAGAGAGATGTAGAGAAGGTTAGAGAGAAAAAATAGTGAGGTTTCTTCTGAACACTTTGAGTCTTTCCTTTGTTTGTGAATTTCCTTCTTATTACAAGAGGGAGATTTTGTATATTGTTTTGTCCTTGTGTAGAAGAAAAATTGTTGTATCATTTTGCTGTAGTGAAATCCTTCTTCGAGTTGTCTATATTGGTGTGCTAGTTTCCTCATTTAATTTCTCGACTTTAGTTGTAGTTAAGGTGTCACATACCACAAATTTCCTAACAATATATGTCTCTGAAGATGAAGAAGAATTAGGTCACTTGGGCTCAGACTCAAACTCAAGTGAAATTAATATGTCATATATGTTATATCACTTAAGCGGAGACCATTGAGCATATCGATTGGGAGTGCGGTTTTGTGAAGGAGGTGTTATATCGCTTTCCTAGTATGTTCGGAAAATTATCACAGGTTAGTGATAACAAATTTGATATATAGGTCAGTGACTGCTTGGAGCTCTTGTCTGTGAAGGAGCATGCTTTCTTTGTATTCTTGCTATGGTCTATTTGAAAGGAGAGAAATATGAAGGTATGGAATAATGAGGAAATGTCCTTGAAGAGGGTCAATTTTCAAGCTTCGACAGCCTTCAAGATCTACACTCAGGCTCAACCTGCGAATGTAGTCAAGCAACACAGAGTGGCAACAACTTGGAAATGTCTTCTAGTAGGGTGGTCAAAGATTAGCTGTGATGGTGCTTTATCAAAGCAGGAGAGAGTTGGAGGGATAGCTGTGTTATGAGAAATGCTGAAGAAGTAAACGCAGGTGTTGTGGCGTATTATGAACACATTGATTTTGCGTTAATGGCAGAAGCAATGGCGTTGCAAAAGGCTTGCACTCTTGCTCAAAGAAATGGTTTGACAAGAGTAATTTTTGAGACTGATTGCCTAAGTTTGGTAGCGGCAATAGAAGCTAAAGAAAAGGATGACTTCCATAGGTAGCATCATAAGAGAGATTAAGTTGTTGCTTGGTGAGTTTAATAATAAGGAGTTGCACCATATCATTTGTGAGGCAAATGGAGCTGCTCATATATTAGCAAAGGTTGCAGTACTGCACAAAAGTAGTTGTTCTTGGGTTGGAGATAGTCCAACTGTTATTTGGGACTTGGTGCTTGATCTTTGTAACTGATCCTTTTGGTTTTTAATTGATGATGAATTCCTTTTAAAAAGTGATATTAATATGTCCTATATTAATATAACCGAGACCCCAGCCTTCCTCTCTCAATCTATACGTCAGTGCTTTCTCTCTCTGAAGAAGAAGAAGATGGAAGAAAGTGATATATACTTGAAGAAGACTGTGGTCTCGGTTATATTACTAGCCAGGCCGTGATAGGCTTTTTACACCACTCAAAAATATCTCTATTCATGTGCAATATATATCAATATAGTATTATAGAAAATATGGGTCATTACCCGCTGAAGATCGATAAAACTAAGTATTAAGACATAAACAAACACTAAAATCAATTTCCTGGCAGACTTGACCTACAGACACAAACCTAATTAATTACCTAATTTAGACTCAACAAAAACTAAGAAAGTTAATACTGGACATACTAGACACAGTAGAGGACTACCACACAAAATTTCACTTGATTCAGAGTTGATTTGATGTATGAACGAAATTAGACAAAACAGATGAATGCACAAAAACAGATTAATAATTAGGACAAAAATCAATGAACAAATGAGCTAAGGAGTTTTCCATCCACCACCGTCACTCCATCTAGACAACATATGCTCAACCTAATGATTCCATGCCTATAGATGAAAGTTTTCAGGAAGATTCAATCGTAATGAACACAACTTATTACCTAATCCTTATGATTACACTGGTGAAGATACGTTTATCACCAATGACTATCTCTCAAAGAACCCAAAGGTCACAAACCCGAATTTACTAAGAGAGAAACATTATGATCTAGAAAAAGTTTGAGAATCTATAAGGGTTCATAAGTACACTACGGTCGTGTCTTGCTAGACTTAGGATTTCTTATAACAAAAAATCTTGGTTTCTACTAAATAAAGATTGGTGAAGATCAAGAACAATCAATAGGCATCAAACCCTCATAGAATTAGATCCCTAAATATCCATACCAAGCATGCACTCAAAGCATACAAGATAGAAATCATCAATGAAAATTCAACAAAGAAACCTCGTCCAAAAACACAACAAAATTGGGTCAAAGTATATAAATTATCTACACTTCATGTACAGGGCTTCAAAATAGCCCCTTAACAAAGTATTTAACTACTCGTAGTGTATGAAAATGAATCAAAACAATCCATGGGAAAAACTAGTCGAAACGAAAATGAGAAGAATTGTTGCAAATCGACTTCGACCTGTCGAGAAGATGTCTCGACCCGTCGAAGCTGGGTGGATGGAAATCCTTTGGTTGGCTGCTCTTCTTCCTATTATTGCTGATTTCCCCTTCCAAAAACCCTAAAAAATCTTGTGATTAGGATCCTATTCGCTAATCACAGATATCATTGATCACCAAAACATGACTGACCTGCCCAATATTAGTTTCCTTTAGTTATATAGTTAACAACTTGCGTGTTAATGTGCGCATTTACCTATTGTTTGTTTGTTCACAACAAGTCATTTCATGGTAAACCTGGTCAAAGCTTTTCTTCTTTGGCTACACAACGAAGAAAGTAAAGAAATTCTTGGGAAAAGAAAAATGGTATCCAACAGTGAATGTCTGATTAAAATGAACGGGTAAATTATTGGCGGTGAGGGGATCATGGCTGCCGCTTATCACAGTCACTGAAACAGTACGTTAATCGTACCTTAACTTGATTCACCAATATATTGCTAGGTTGAGCCGTTGTGGCAAAAATGCAAGAGTTAGCTCTCAGTGATAGTTGCATAAATACGCAAGTCTTTTGTGTTTAATTATTCTATAAATACTTGGTTTATTTGTTTAGTTTTAAGTAATTAATTATATTTTTATTTATTTATTTAGGTTATTTGGAGAAAAATAAAAAAAGGAGCAATAAATGGAGAATTCTAATGGAACAAGGATTGATGACATGGAAAGTTCATGTGGCAATAATTCAACCCTAAATTGATGAGGAGAGGCCAAGATCATACCTATATAAACATAACTTGTTGAAGGAGCAAGGGTTGTTGAATTTCAGATAAAGAAGCATAGAAGAAGAAGTGTCGCTGCTTTGGAGAGTCCCAACCGTCATTTTTTTACCTGTCGAGAGATCCATCTCAACCTTTCAAAATTGCCCAATCGAGAATTCTAGGATTTTTAGTTTATTCTTTCTTCTCCATCATGTTTTTCTATTTTTTAATCTTGACTATGAGTAGCTAAAATTCCCTACTTATGGGCTTATCGAAGCCCTAGATATGTTTTAATTTTGAATCCCTTATGATTTTGACAACTTTTGAATGAGTTTTACTTCACTATTTGATCAGTAATGATTTCTATTGTGTTTATTTAGTGACCAACTTAGATGCATGTGGTAGGATCTACTATTTTGAATGTGTACATGGTCATCATATTATTGCATATCCTATAGAGATAATTAAACAAACCCGTTGTGATAACTTGTAAGCAAGCCTGTTATGAAAGAGCACCCATCATAGTAGCTCTTAAAATCTTGTTGTTTCCCAAATACTCTACAAATCTTAATGAATTAGGTTAGGTAGATTATGGCCCATTATAGTACCTTGTCTCCTTGTCTAAGATCATGTTAAGTCAGGTAATTGTCACACCCTGACCCGAAAAAATAGTCGATAATTTCGAGTTGTTGATTTGATTCGCGAGTCGGGATGTGACGGGTTTAGAAAAAATAAATAAATAAACAAAAAAGATAACATTGTGGTTGGATTAAAAGTAAAAATTCGTTACAAAGAATACAATATATTACAATACATATTTGCAAATGCCCGTATAGCTTATTTTCTTCGTCACTTTGTCACCTGAATCAATAATCAAAAGGAGTGAGCTACGCTCAGTAGAGCTTTCAACCTTATGCATATTTGATATATAAATGCATATGAGATGCTGACTCGATCATCATCTCATGATCACCCACACTTATTATTTCTCTTTTGTTAGTACTCTTTGACTATTCTCGATTGCCAGTGTCATTTGTCATAATTAAGATCATTTTATCAACATTTAGTTGAAAGGGCTTCTCTCCCTATTCGTATATACTTTTAGGCTGGCGAAATTGGTCTCTTATGAGCATAGCCTCAACTACACAAATAGAATTCATTTCTCACAAATTCACTATTTGTTCTAGTATGCATACCCCCAACCCTTTCCAATGTATGTATATGATTAATTTAATATAACGACACTACTATTATACATGCTTTAATAGAAAGACAATAAATGATAATAAAAACCATAATAATACTATAAAAAGGTTTCCCCGAAATCCCTGCCTTAAAATTCAATCATATACAAATTAGTACCAATATATGAACCCTCGGTATTAGGAACACCTCCCCATTATATTTATAACTTTGCATATGATCATGAACTGCACCAGTTCACCATCAGCTCACTTACACATCATCCTCCTCTATACTACTCCTCTCCCTCTCAAACATTCTCAACTTGATATTTCCTTCCTCTCTTTATATTAGTATCCCCATCCATGTTTTATTTCTCTCGCTATATACAACATCTCTAGCTTTCTCAAAATTGATCTAAACGAGTAAGAGCCGATGTCTCAATTTATAGGGAATGTGGATCATTGATAGTCACGTATTTATGGCTCTATTCCTTGTTTAATTCACTCCCTATATTTAGTTTATTGTTATATAATTGAGTAATTTAATTATTTTGATTATTTTATAGGTTTTGTGGAGAAATAAAGGAAAAAAAAAATAAAAGAGAGATTCCTAGCTTAATATGGATTGAAGAAGGAGCTTTGTGCAATTAAAGAAGCCTTTTCCAATGAGGACTTGAGGAGAATAATTGAGAGACCTATATAAACCTATTCTGGGTTTTTGGGAAGGCTAATTAGGAATTTTAGAGAGAAAACTCGAGCAGAAGAAGAGGCAGCAGCAAAGGAGCCAAAATACAGGTTTCGATCTATCGAAACCTCAGCTTTGATCCATCGAAGTTGGACAACAGCTTCAGTTCTTCATCCCTTCTTGATTTATAAACTCTATGATTTGCTTTAATTAATTGACTATGACTTTTAGTAGCTAAATACATTGTTAAGGAACTGCTTGAAGCCCCGTACATGAAATCTTTCTAATTCATACACTTTAATCTAGTTTTGCATATTCAATTCGAATGAGGTTTCTTTATCTATGTGACCCACAATATAAATTCTTGTACGTTTTCTTTGGTGCACAACTTAGTATGCATGTTAGGGTTTTATTGTCATGAGATACCGGCGACTGAAGATAATTTTTTTCACCGGATTCTCTATAGTGATACACCGATTTTATCAGGTGATTGAAACCCTAGGTCTAACAAGACACGCCTATAGTGTACATGTGAATCCTTGTAGATTCTCAAACCTTTTCTATAACTTAATGATTTCTTCTTTGTAAATTGTGGGGTCCATGACTATGAGTTTAATAGAAGGATACATGTGGGGGAGGTCCATGACAAACTCACATAGGCATACGAATTAGGTAATGTGATGTGTTGCGTGTATCGGCCTTCTTGGGAACTTTCATTCATGGGATATGTGCATTAGATTAAGTATGTATTAAATAGATGGAATGGCGACGGTGGATTACATTCCGATTAACTCATTCATCATATAGTTTAAACCCCTTGCATTAACAAACATATTTATTTTCAGCATTTAATTTCTGCATTAGCTGTAGCTTAGCCGATTCAGTTATGTATCCAAATAAACTCCGAATACCCTAATATTTTGTGTGATATTCCGTCACTGTGTAGTTTATTGTGTCAAATTTTCGTGTCATTTGAGTCTGTTTAGAATAGGTTAATAGTGTCATTAGTGTACTATGGTCGAGTCTGTCAGCATTTTAATTTCCTGTTAAGATTTAGTTTCACCAATTCCTTGTGTTCGATAACTCCTATTATTGATTATTGTAATGATATATCCAACTTGAGAATAGGTTATTTTTGAGAGGTGGTTCTCCACTCATCAAATTTTGGCTCCGTTGCCGGGGAATTGCTTAATTCTAAGTCCTAATAAAGTCTTTAAATTTCAGTTTTGTTTTGTTTAGTTTCTTTTTCTTTTGAGTCTTATAGTTTCTTCCGTGTGCAGGAACATTATCTATGCGTACTAGGCACACTAGAAGTGCTGAGCCATTACTACTTGATCCAAAGATTGAACTCTCAGCAAGACAAAATAGAAAGCAGCAGCAACATTGGTCCATGAGTGTGAATAATGGTGGTGGACCATCTGAGCAAGAAAAAAAATTCAGGTTCAGAGTCTGAGTTTGAGGAAGAGGAACATATCCCAACACCACCACCATTACCAAGAAGAATGACAAATGCCATAACCAAGTTGAGAGAGTCCTTTGTGTTAGGCACAGGTGCACCAGATTTACCGATCGTTCTACCAGAGAATTTGGGGTCTTATTCTATTCCCCCATCCCTTATATCGAATCTTCCATACTTAAGAGGAACGCCTTCTGAAGACTCTCAGGATCATCTCAATGAATTCACAGCATTGTGTAGAATTCAGAAATCGACAAATGTGGAAGAGGATATTGTCAAGCTCCTCTTGTTTTCGTTTTCTCTGAAGGAACAGGCAAAACCATGATACAATTCTTTAGCTACTCTACCTATGGAAATATGGGAGAATATGTGTTCTGCATTTATGAAAGAGTTCTACTCTGCTTCCCGCACCAAGAACTTGAAGAAGCAAATTAGCACATTCAGGCAAAAAGACAGTGATGAACTATATGAAGCCTGGAGCCAGTTTAAGAGTCTTCTTCAACAATTCCCTTATCATAAATTTGACCTCAACACTCAAATGGAGTTCTTCTATGAAGGACTTGATTCTTTTAACATGTCAAAGCTTGATTCAGCTTGTGGGGAAAATTGGTGGAATATGATTGGAGCTGAAGCCAAGGAATGTGTTGAGAATCAAGCCGAAAACTCAAGGCAATTTTAGTCAAGGGATATATCCATGGGAGCAAGTAGAAGATCTGTCAATGCAGCTGCAATCGATGGAGCCATGGAAAAAATATTAAGCTCTATGGAGAATGATATTGCTCTGATTGTTAGTAGTTTGAAAGTGGGTAAGAAGACAACAGTTGTTGCAGCTCAGGTTGTGTGCACTCTATGTTCAGCTACAAGCCATCTAGCAGAAGATTGTCCCCAGTTCAGAGCAGATGAAGAGGTTGGTCAAGAAGAAGAAGCAAATTACTTACATATGTAACCCAACACATATGGTGGGAATATGGACCTGTTGAGCTATAGAAGCAACAATGTGCTCAATCCTCCAATTGTTCCACCAAGTTTTCAGTAGAGACAGCCTACAAGAGATGGGCAACAATTTGGCCAAATGCATGTGCCTCAGCAACAACAAGCTCTTGTTCAAACATCATCAGGGAATTCTACCTTAGAAGCCATGATGTAACAAATGATATTTGACAACAAGAAGGCATGAGATGAAAGTAGTGTTTTTCGCCAAGAAATTAAGCCCACAACTCAAGAACTCAAGGTTATATCTCAGCAACAAGGAAACGCAATTAACTTGCTAGAGAGACAAGTGAGACAAATTCAACAAACATTTGCTCAAGCTAATCCCGGAGGTCTTCCTAGAAACACCCTCCCCAATCCCCTAGGCTAATATGAAGCTCATGCCATGACATTGAAGAGTGGGAAGGTATTAGAAGAAGTTTCCAAGCCAACAAAGAGAAAGTGGGAAGAGCCGGTGACCAACCCGGTTGCATCAAGTAAACTGTTGATGGGAAGCCCGAGAACCCCAATTCGCCAAGACGAAAATGCACATAGAGCTAGTTCATTGATAGAGCCTAAAAAAGGTCAGGTATCATCTATTCCTTATCCTTTTATTACTCATAATATGCCCTTTTCTAGCAAGTTAAAGAAGCAGGTGAATGTTGGCAAAGAAAAGGAGATGCTTGATGTGTTTAAAAAGGTAGGAGTAAACATCCCATTATTGGATGTGATTAAGTAGATACCACAATATACAAAGTTCCTGAAAGATGTGGGCACAATAAAGAGAAAATTTTATAGAACTGAGACTGTGGCTTTGGGAGAGAGAGTATCTGTAGTTCTTCAAAGAAAGCTTCCACCTAAGTTGGGCAATCCAGGACATTTTACAATCTCATGCACTATTGGTGATCACAGGTTTGTGGTTGCTCTACTTGATTTAGGTGCATCAATAAACTTAATGCCTTATACTGTGTATGACAGGTTGAGATGAGAAAACTTATTTTCACAGGTGTCACCATTAAATTTGCAGATCGGTCTAACTGTTATCCTCAAGGTATTATTGATGTTTTGGTGTAGGTGGGACATTTGATATTCCCAGCAAATTTCTTTGTGCTGGAGATAGAGCATGAGTCAATGCCATCATAAATACCATTGATTCTTGGGAGACTATTCTTGAGAACAGCATGTACAAAGATTGATTATTTTGATGGATCATTGAGCATGGAAGTGGCGGAAGAGAAGATCCACTTTAACATTTATGAAGCTCTCAAACATCCCAATAGTGATGATGTTTATTCTTATTGTTCAATTGACACTTTTGAGAGTTTTGTGCAGGAATTTATTCAGTACTCATTGGATGATGATGTACCTTTGAGAAAAGTCATTAAAAAGCAGAAGAAAATGACCAATCCAGGGAGGTTGCCTCAATGGATCGAAAAGAAGTTCTTCGACCCATCGAAGACTAGTTTCAATGCATCAAAATCCAGCCTCGACCCATCGAACAAAATCCCCTATAACGATTCGTGCAGACCCAGTTTCGATCCATCGAAGCTAAATATCGACCCATCGAATTTCAGGCTATTTTGAGATTGCTTCGCCTGAAGACCTTGAGATGGACAAGGAATACTATGCCATGGAAGAGGCACTCGAATCATTGTCAAGTATGAAAGGTAAGTCATACAAACCTATTCTTCTTCCGGTTTCAGATGATATTCTTGTTCCATCTATACAGGTGGCACCCACATTAAGTATGTGTTAGATAAATGGAATGACGGTGGTGGATTGCATTTCGCTTAACTAATTCATCATATAGTTTAAATCCCTTGCATTCACAAATATATTTATTTTCAGCATTTAATTTCTGCATTAGTTGTAGCTTAGGAGGTTCATTTAAGTACCCAAATGAACTCTGATCGAATACCCTAATATTTTGTGTGATAGTTCGTCACTGTGTCTAGTTTATTGTGTCCAATTTTCGTGTCATTTGAGTTTGTTTAAAATAGGTTCGTATTATCATTAGTGTATTGTGGTCGAGTATGTCAGTATTTTAATTTCGTGTTAGGATTTAGTTTCACCAATTCCTTGTGTTCGATAACCCCTATTATTAATTATTGCAATGATATAACCAACTTGAGAATATAATATTTTTGAGAGGTGGTTCTCCACTCATCAATCAATAGAAAATGACCATTTGAAAACTTCACAAGTCATTCTCCCCACACATGTTACTCCTTGTTCTCTACAGGTTTGACTAGTGTAAACCATAGCTCACCTTCTTTTCTCCACAACTTAACTCATAGCCCGCACACTCCACCAGCCATACTAATCTCAAAATAACCAATCACATGCTCCCATAATGCCACATCACCATACTTGAAATGAAAGTATTTAATTTACAAAAAATTGTAGAAAATAGTTCGATACTTTGAAAAATATAACGAAAAATATTACGAATTCATCGTGTCGTCTATTTTATCGTCTCTACCTCAAAATTTAATTTTTGGTCTATTTTAAAATACAGGATCTTATTGTAATCAATATCGATAACACGTCAAATAAGAAAGTGTAATATGTATGTGACTTAATCATAACTCATGTCTGGGAAGCATTCCTTCATTGTTGTTGAAGTTGAGATTGGGGTAGATCGAACATATTTAGGGTGGAGAGAAGTTCCTAACATTTATCTCTGTTTGATTTCTTCGACAATTTACTTTTCTGAAATTTATATTTTTCTGCATTAGCTGTAGTTTGACCAAATTATTTTGACAACCAAATCTACTCTGAATTTTTTGTGTGGTAGTCCGCACTGAGTCTGCATTAGCTTAAGTATTGTTCATAAATTAGTTTGTGTCGGTGGATAATAACTCATATTTTTCATTAACTACATTGACATAATTACTCAAAAATAGGGTTATTTTAAAGGCTATTTTTCACCTATAGCTAGAAGACTAATGTCCTCACACATACACAAAAAGACCGATGTAATTTGGATCGAATAAAAAGAGGCTAGCTAGGATCGATCGATGAAAGTAAACTTAAGAAAGTAAGTATGCCACAGAAGTTCTGGTTTGAATGAAACTGATCGATGGAGATCGACTATGCCACAGAAGCTAGCTGGCTAATATCATCCACAACATTAATTAACTAGCTAATTTCATCATATTATCATATAAAACATGCATGCAACAACTGGAACCCTAAATTATTAAACGAGCAGCTTGTCGCGTCTGCCTACTTAGCTCGCTCGACCGATCAACCTTCTAGTTTAAAATCCGACAACTACTTACGCAACTGACTAACAGGTCGAGATGAAAAACGGAGAGAGTGAAATAATGCATCGTGCTATCAGAACGATCATAAGCGGAGATTGAGGTCCAGATCTGCTGAAACAGAACTAGCTGAAGTGCCACTAGTACTCGCAGGCTAGTCGCAGCTGTTGTTGGAGTTGGGGATGCGTATGAGATCAAAGGAGCTTGTGCAGTAGAGGCTTGGAAGTTAAGGACAGGTATTCCGACGGTGTAGTGGTGGTGGTGAAACGTCTGAGCCGCCATGTACGGGTCCACTTGATGAATCGGCGTCGCAGTCAAAGGCTTGCGGCGGCGGCGGTGGCAGTCAATTCGCAGATGCGGTCCGCTCATGGTGGCTCTCAGATCGAGCTTGCTCTCGCCTCTGTCGCCTGTACGTGAGCGTTTTGGTGTCCTCCGAGGGCTTGAGAGGTCGGGAAGATTGGAGTGCAGAGAGGGCATGGAAATTCACGATCGGGTTGTTGTGCACGCCGTACGTGTCGTGGTGGTGCTTTAGTAGACACAGGAATGCGCTGACGTGGCGGTGCACAAGAAGGTGAGTACTGCTGCTGCTGCTGTTGCAGGAGACGGTGGTGGATGGCATCAAGTGCTGCTGCTGTTGCCGCTGCCTGGTCTGCCATTACTCGCTCGGTGAAAAAACAAGAGCAGATCGAGTTTTCAGAGGTGGGAATGGAAGAGGAGATCGAGCAGATCTTTTGGAGGGTTTGGAGTGCATGGGAGTGAGAGTGGGTGAGGTGAGGTGTGCTTTATATAGAGGCTAACTGGCCAAGGGGATGGCTTATTAACCTTGTTGGATTCAGGAGGAACTGGACTGGAGGATGCTTCAAGTAAAGACAAACCCAAACCATGCACCTCGATCATCGATCTGCTCCGGCACTGCTGTTCATTGCGTAATAGGAATCAGCCGAAGCTACTTGTCTCTCTCCTCCCCTTCAGCTCCCTCTAAAAACAAGGGACGGGCATACATTATTATCCTCACACATATACCCTCACACATTCCCACCCTCATGCATACATACATTATTGTCCTCATGCGATGTGGTTTGTTAGTTGAAACACCTGCAATTCCTGAACTCTTAGAAATCTTTTTTTGAAGATGGAAGCATCTAAGTAGATCCATGGACAATTTCTTAAAATTTATGGTACATATTATACAAAATTAAGTTCACATTTTCTAAGCAGGGCTCATGTATACTATATAGTTCTCCTTCAACGCGTACAATATATATATATATATGCATGCATATATAGCTAGAGCGGGGATTTTGATCGAGGGAATTCGAATATGAAAAGGGGGGTCAAAATCAAAATTCAAATGAGCTATCTAAGGTTTGATCATCCATACAAGTACGAACAACAGTGCCGTGCATGTGCAGAGCTAGAGATTCAGTGAGGAATCGACCTCTGGTATCCCTTAAAGCATAGCGTGAGCCTTGAGGCAAAGAGAGCTAGGAAACCCAAACCTTGGCTTCCATATTCCTTCTCCGTCAAATCGAGTCACACACGCACACTTCGATCTCATTCATTCATTTTTCTCTCAAGTCGCGTGGCCCGATACCTGAGTCATATAGAGCTACAGTACTCTCCAGAGCTAGTAAGAAATGAATTCAAGAGCTAACGTTGCCACAAAGCTGTCATTTCGTTTCTGCCATTTTGTTTGTTTTACGTACATACCTTAAGATGTACGTTGTATCGTTGAGGTATAGAGTCCAGAATGTAAAGCACACCATCTCTATCGAATCAATCTCTATATATATGATCGGCTAGCTAGATAGTCTTGAAGGCTAGTTAGCATTTCCTACGCACACTCCCATGATCAGTCCAACAAGAACATCTGTTAGCCTTGAGGCAAGCAACTGATCGAAGCAAGGGAGAGGGAAACTAGCTGGAAACCCATGCCAAAACTTTGTTCGTCTTCATGTATATCATGTCGAGCTCATCATCGAAGTAATATAATTGAGCGAGGGTACCTTTTTCTACTGCTTGCACCACTTCTCCGGCCACATGAGAATTTGACAACGAGGCTACAGATATAGCACATGGAAGTACCATCGCTACAGCACTACTAAATAGAACCAATGAAATTTAATAATTCCATGGCAAGTCTAGGTCATATGTATGTATACAGAGTACGTATGTAGCTATAGCTAGTTCATCAATAAACAAAAAACCACTATTCACTGACCAGTGACTACAAGCTACTTGAATGCGTGATCCATTCCTCCATCTAGCTATTCACTTTATCGTGTTTTGTAATTTGCTACTTCTATTCATTTTTCTTACGTTGCACTTTTGTAGACGTAAAATGTTAGAGCAGACCCTCCCTCAGAACATAACATGGCAACAAGCTAGAAGAAAAAGAAGCAGTTTGCGTGCCCAAGTTGGATCCCTTTTGCTCCTTTCTATGAGACTATGACCAAGCTCCAAGAGTCCCATTAAGCACCGCCAAAAACTTGACTAACAGTGTTTGCTTTCTTGTAGTTTTTCTTTCGTTTCAATACACCCATAATAGTAATCCAGCTACTCAGAACTACATAACTATCCATATTATATAATGATAAATTGAAAGAAATCAGAATGGTTCATCAGCATTGCGAACTAAAATTACAGGCCTCGATGCCCCCAATATGCAACGAGTTGTAAAAACAATCTTCTAGTAAGATGAGAGTCATGTAACACCAGCACCAGCACTGAGTACTGTTAAGTCATAGTAGTAGTTTCATAAGCTTAATAAGGTTATGCATATTGATCATGTCCTTTATAGTAGTATTGTCTGCGAGAATAGAATTTCGTAAGATTTAAAATCCACATTGTCTGGTCTGAAGTATTTCTGTAGTACTTATAATGAGCAAAGACATCTGGGTGTATTCGACACCTTACGATGGCTAGTCAATGTTTTATTTCTTCAAAAAAACTAGAGAATGAAAAAGAATTTTGCAATTTCTCATCTGAATTCAAGCAGCCAAGCTCTTGGAGGCAATCTCAAATACATTTTCCGATAGTCCATTCTTAGACAATATCTTCTCCAGCTGAGCCTGCAAACGCAACACCAGATTCCTATTACACTGCTGAGTTATCGAAAAGGATGATGGTCCCTTTTGGACACAGTATGATTTCTAAGAGATATTGAGTCTGTGACAAAGTAAAACAATGTCAAATGATAGATAATTGAAGAGGCTAAGGTGCAAACAAAAGCTTATTTGTTACCTTGGCAAGGTTTTGCCTGGTTACATCAAAACGCTTCCACCTTGAGAAGGCTGACACCATGCGGGAGGCCACCTGCATCCAGTGACCAAAACATTAGTAGGGATGACTCATATTTTAACAGCCAAGCATTAATGAGAAAACAGGCTAGATTCATCAGGATTCAGTGAGAGCACCTGAGGATTTATTCCATCTAATTGGGCAACAATTTCTCCCAAAAACTTGTAGCCCGACCCATCCTTTGCATGGAAGTTAACAGGAGAACCACAGAAACCCCCAATCAGTGAGTACACCTTGTTTGGATTACGCAAGTCGAATCCTGGGTGACTTAAGAGCTTCCAGACATTCTCAACATTACCGGGAATGTTGGACATTGCTTGAAGTGAAAACCATTTATTCACAACCTGAGGAGAGGAATGCAAAGTTTAAACCAAAAGAACGGAAGAATCTTTATTAGCATAAATGAGAAAAAATAAACTTGCATAACAATACAAGAAGTAAAAAGACAAACCAATTTACAATAAAAAACACTTGAAATCACTGAATTTGAAAGGTTGATTGAAAATGCATATAATGTGAAGAGTCTCAAAAAGCTGAAATTGCTCAACAGCACTGATACTTGATGAAGAAAACAGAAATTAAAGTATGTGCATGTACATATATATCTATCTTTTTCAAGAGCAAGAGAGGGAGGGAAGGAGAGGGAGAGAGATTTTACCAAGTAGTCATGCTGCCACTTGCTATAGAAGTCAGCCAGAATATCATCTCGATGTTTACCAGGATTTTGGGCTATGGCTGCCAAAGCCGCAAACTGATCAGTCATGTTTGTTGCATTCTTGTACTCATTTAAGGCAAGTTCGGTGCAGCTTGAATCTTCAAGAGATGCAAGATATGCTATAGATGAAACAAAAGATAAACACAAAAGTTCATATCATAAATTAAACATCACCAATACTGAAAAGTTAATTTTTTAAAAGAGTAAAACAGACCAAGAGCAGTATTCTTCAGAGCACGTCTAGCCAGATTAGCGTGGTCAAACACATACGCTCCTGAGCTCCTGTTGTTCTCAACCTGGGAAACATATATACTTTAAGTTCATATTTCTGAAGGTATTTTTCTACGTAAATAAAGCATGTGCTAATTTCTCTTTCAACTCTAAGTAATCCTCATGTATAGCTTACGGTGCTAAGAAGCTCTGCTTTGAGTTCGTGGGCAAGCTGCTTCCTGATAAAAGCGCGAACAGCATGAACAGCATCAGGATCTACAACCTCCATAATGTCCATTATTTCTCCTTCACTAGGAAGAGTTATGGCTCTTGCAACGAATTCCTAGTATACCGAAGAGAATATATATTTATTAATTCTTTCCAATTTCTGTAATAAAAAGACAGAAAAATGATTACACCCTTCATACTTTATCCAAGCTAGAGTCAGAGAGTATGCTTCTGAGCCCATGCAGAAACTTAGGGTTCAAGACCAAGGGTTTGTTTTGTTGATAATCAGCAACCAAACTGAGCATCAGCTTACGCGCCAGCACCTGTCCAGCTTCCCAGCTACAGTAAAAATTTAAACATGTTAAAGAGTGTCATTCATCGATTCAATAAATGATAAGAGATTTCTGAGTCATTAAGAGGCATACCGGTTGAATCCGTCTAAATCATAAGCAAGGAGTAAATACAGATCATCATCAGTGAGATCAGTTTCCAGACGAATAGGTGCACTATAGCCACGCAGTAGAGATGGAATGGGCCGCTCAGATACATCAGAAAAGACAAACTCTTCTTCTTTCTGCGAAGGAAAGTAAAAACTATTAATTAAGAGGAAACCAGTATACATTCAAGGTATTTCACAATGAGCAGTAACTCTAAGAACTGGCATGGGAATTTAAACTGACCTTCGTTACTCTAAGAACGGTTGTGTAGACTGGCTGACCATTGCTGGAAATAGATTGCAATGTCCCATCATGATGCACAGAAGAGAGCGCGACCTCCTTGCCAGTTGAATCAAGCAAACCTACTGCCACCGGTATAAACATAGGTTCTTTAACAGTCTGCCCTGGAGTTGGTGGTACCTCTTGACTGATAGTGTCCACATTAAACACAGTTATATCAATGCCGCCAAAGAGAGGAAGATTAAGAAAGACACCGCAAATTAAGCCAGATTTACATACCTAAATTTCAAAGAAAATGTACGGGCTTGAGCATTGTAGGAAGATGCAACTTTGACAACAGGAGTCCCAGCCTGGGAGTACCTGCACTTTGATTACAGTAGGATGTAAGTATGAAGACCATCAGAAGGAAATTCGTAAAACTGAAAGATATATACCATTGTAAGAAATTAGCAAAATCTGCATCGTTGGCATCTCGCATAGCAGAATAAAAGTCTTCACAGGTTACAGCTTGTCCATCGTGTCTCTTGAAGTAAAGATCCATACCCTGAATAAAGTTGAACTCACATAAATCAATTATGCGAAATAGAGAACTCAATCATTCAAGAGCCAATCTTGGAGACAAATCTTCTATGTTACCTTTCGGAATCCTTCAGTCCCAAGTAAGGTTTTGTACATCCTGACCACTTCAGCTCCCTTTTCATACACCTGTAAGGTAAAACGAACAACAAAGTATATTACAGATCTTGTTCATGGATAAAAGATAAATGGGAAGAGAAGACAGTTGCTAAACCTACCGTCACTGCATGTAGAACCAAACGCCAGAAGTCGAATCATATCCAAAGAGATTGCAAAAGAAACCAAATATATCACTAATGAGATTTCAAATCCTACGACATTCAAAAAATTGCATACAGCATTATTCTACACGTGCATTGGAGGAAAGACCGTGCCTGTATAGAAGTTATCCATCTGCAAGAAAAGAAACCAATGTGAATACAAGTTGAAGGGCAGTAGTTACAAAATATTTGAATAGTCTACAAACTTTAGATTGACCACTACCGGGCAAAAGGAAAAATAAACTGACCTTGATGTACGAATGTGGACGCACAGGATGAGCCATGGGACCAGCATCCTGAAATACCAGAAAACCTAGATTAGCACTGAATTGTGGCACAGTATGCACAACAAACTCTGGTCTAACAACTTTATGAAAACTCGATCTAAATAGCATGACTGATGAAGTTTCAACTAGAGAACCTAGAAACACAGAAGCAAGTACCTGTGGAAATTGATAAGTTCTGAGTTTGGATACATCACTAATCCGCTTTACAGTACGACTCCCCATATCAGATGAAAATTCCTAAAGAGAATAACGATCATAGATGAGCAATAATTCACATGCAAGGATCACGATATAAGATTGTAAATGCCACCAGTACTTGGGGAAAAGTTTCAAAGTTATACCTGATCACGGAAGACAGTAAGTCCCTCCTTCAGACTGAGCTGAAACCAGTCACGACAAGTCACTCTGCAGTTATACAAGAGGAATACTTAACTCAAAGATAATTGTAATCAATTACAAAAAAAGACACATTATGTGTAAATGTGGAACCCACTTTGGACAGATGTATATCATAACCTTCAACAAGAAAGTTATCCAACATTGAATGTATATACAGACAACGTGTAGAGATGTAACAATGCAATAGAAAACGGAATGAGGCACAAAGCAGAGCAAGCATGTCCTCTAAGATAATAAAATCTTGCAGCAGTAAGTAGACCAACCTGTTGCCAGTCCAGTTATGGAAGTACTGCAAAAGAAAATAAAAATATCAGAATCAACTTTATTCCAGGCCATCAATGTTAACATATCATAGGATGTGACTTAGCAATGAACAAACCTCATGCCCAATGACGCCCAAAATGGCAGCATAATCTCCATCAGAAGCAGTTTCAGGAGATGCCAAGACAAGTTTGGAATTGAAGATCTGTAAAATTTAAATTCAAGAATTATAAACTTGATGGATTATACACATAACTGATCAATAGTGACAAGGCTAAATTAAAGAAGGAAAACTTACATTCAAGCTCTTGTTTTCCATTGCTCCCCTGAAATTTAATAAGAACCAAAGCAAAGTATCAGTAATTACAAGATTGAAAAGGTGCAACTCAGAGAAATTAACATTAGTTAGTTTCCTGTATTAAGACAATTGACTTTTATCCAGAAAGAAAAGTAACACATACATGTTAAAATCTGGAACAGCTACGATGTTGAAGAGATCCAGGTCATACTCAAGACCAAAAACCTGTTACAGATTAGACAAAAAAATACGTACAATATATTAAGCCATATGGAAACAAACCTTCAGATATTATAACAATTAATCTGTTAACAGCAATATACTCACATCCTCATCCCATTTCATAGCCGCCTTTAGGGAATACATGGCATGTGCAGTCTTCGGTACGTCTTCAGCTGGGGTCCAAATCCTCAGGGCTACCTTGCGACCCGAATGAGTAATGAATGTGTCATCTCTACTCTCAAGCTGCCCAGCAACCAAAGCAAACAAGTAGCAGGGTTTCTTGAAGGGATCCTCCCAAAGAGCATAATGTTTGTTACCCTGATTAAACGCACACTAACTACAGTAAATAACAGTACATTCAGATCTATATAGTTGTGTTTCTAGTAAGTGAGGTCACCTCCACGTCTCCCTGTTCGATGAGATTCCCATTAGACAATAACACTGGATATAATGATTTATCAGCTTCTATTCGGCATGTATATTTAGCCATTATATCCGGACGGTCCTGTGTCAAATGAAAAACAATCAGTACAGTAGAAGATCAGCATATTACAATTACAACTCCAATATATGATCAACTGAGCTAAACCTGATAGAATGTAATTTTACGAAAACCTTCAGCTTCACACTGGGTACAGAAATTTCCAGATGACTTGTAAAGACCCTACAGTAATACAAATATCAGGTCACAGGGAGCATAATAAGTTATTATAAGAAATTTTTTATATATATAAGGACCTATATAAGAGGATAAGTTGTATCAAGACATGAACCTCTAATGATGTGTTCTTCTGAGGATACATCTCTGTTTCAATTTGTAAAGTAAATGAACCACTAGGTAGTGATGTTATCATCAGGTGGCGCGCATCCAAGTGGTAATCAGACTCCTATAACAGGAGAAAACAATATGGTTGTAATTATACCCTTTCTCGAAGGTGGGAAGCGAGAAAAAAAATGAAGAAATTTAAGGTAAAAAATAAGTGCATGAAAGATGTATTATATAGATAAAGTATAGACTTGATATAGGTGAGCAATCGAGTAAAAGATGACATCTAAAATAACCCTTTTATGGATCGCATTAGCTTCACTGAATACTTATAATTAGCAGAAAGTAGTCATGCAACTAAGATGTTAGGAGAATATACATGCCTTTAGATCCTTGCTGTTGATGCGAATGGAGAGCAACTTAAGATCTTGCCCATCCAAGACCAGTGGTGCAGAAGAGCCTGACATACAAAGTGATAATAATAATAAGCTCAAGAGACGTTCTTCAACATCCCAAGTAACATCATTGAAAAAGATAAGCAATGAAGATAGTATCAGAAAAGTACTAGAATTTTCTGACACACACACGATGACACATAAATTTGTTTTTTTAAACAATTCCAGAAGAGATGTACCTTCAACTCTGGGGAACACAGCTATTTTTGAACTAACAATTGTTTTCTCCTCACCCAGAGAAAATTTCAAATCCACCTGTAGGTAGCCTCATCAGTGGCAGTTGAAAAGCTGCAGTAAAATATCAGAGAACTAACCAGAGAGAGATACTTGAATGGGTTAAGTTTAACACACCGTGTCAAAGTAGTAATCAGGCATTTTGTAGTCCTTCAAGAAGATTTCTTTTGGTGTACCCATTTTGGACTCTTCAACTTGGTCTGGCACAGATTCTGTGGCAACTGAACAGATTAGCCTCCTGCTTCCTTGCTGATCTCTCTGAAATAAGTTAATTGCATATGACTAACAAAATCATATGAAAACAACAACTAGAACAAACAGATAAATGGACACTGCACTCATACAAGTTTATGGAGAAAGTACAAGAACACAAAACCAGTTTCCAGTAAAAGCACCGACACTCACCGGCAATGAAGTGTAGGGAAAGCGACACTTCCTCTGACGCACAACCTAAAAACATCAATTATAAAGATGTAAGAAATGTTTACTGTTCCAATCAAAATTCAATACAATAAGGTAATAACAGAAGCAATATGCAGTAAGAGTAACCAAGCAAATGTAAGAAAGAAATGTGCACAAACCTCTGAGGAAATAAAGCGATATCTAGAAACTTGCTTTGCTGAATTCCTCAAGAAACTAGCACGGCTATGAAGCTTCAAAAAAAAACATAAACATAAAACATTTACAAAAGTGAACAAAGTAAAGAAGGTATGCAAATGCAGCCACATATTGACACATTTTTGTATATATAGAGTCATACACAGAACCATGTAGAGTTTGTAACCATGTCTAAATTTTACAGACAACACAGGACCTGATTAGGAATAGCCAAGAAGACATATTTTAAAGTAAATAACTCTGAAAAGAAGAAGAAGAAAAAAAAACAGATGGGCAGCCCTTAAACATATTCCTAGTTTGAAATATGCTTCAGTATTATCTGGGAACTCAACAGAGCATATATCAGACACATCAGTGACACTGCTAACGAACATTCACACATTCAAACACAAATACAAAGACTAATAAAACAGAAAAAGAAACAGGATAAGGGAAATCACAGGAGCAGATGAGATCAAACCCAGCAGACTAGTCCTCACAAAAGCCGAACTCTTACAAGGCAGAACCAACCGAGCCATTCCAATTCTAAATTCTAAACAGTTCCAAATAAAGGTTCGAACTTTAACTCGGAGATGAATACCCAGAAGCCTAAAACCCTACAGAATCCACTGGAGGACGCAAAGATGCCCTTAAAACCTAGATCAAAAGGACCCAGAAAGAGAAAAACAGAACAGACCCCATGGCTACTACTTATGAGTGTATATGGATAACACAAATTTTGGACACAAAAATTCAGTGAAAATACTATAACTAAAATTTAAACAAATATAAAAATGGGTTCAATAAAACTAGCAGAACTGGATATGAGTGTGAGAAGAACAGAAGAAGCTCTGGATCCTGGTACTTGTGTATTACCTTGTTTGATTTGATGTGATCAAAACCGAAAAGAAAACTCTGGGTTCTAAAACAACCTGGGATAGAATCACAACAATAATAATAGGTGCCCTATGCCCCACATGTAAGCTATTTATTTTATATTTTTTATGACTTACTATTATTAAAATGGTGTTCTTGGGAAATGCAATAGGAATCGACAATCTCCTATTTTAGCAAAAACACTATGTTATCTTATTGGCCAAATGTGGGCTGGGTCTTGGTTCTGTAACATTATCTAATATCTATGCTTTATTGGTTAGTTCTGATTCAAGTAGCAAGGCCCAAAGTGGACTGAAACCTTATTCAGAGTAACCATCAAATTGATCAGAACACCCACCTCCGTAGAAATCTACACTTGAAAAGTCAATACATTGATGTAACAACGGTGGTTATATTATGTATAAAATAATATTATGTATCTCCATGCAAATGCATAATTGTAATAATGTATAACTGAAAAATGCATAATTATAGGCTCGCAAAACAACAGTGAAAATAAAGTGTCCACTCACAGTACACAGCTAGCTCTATGTCCGGCGGAAGTTCCCTCGCCAAAATCTCGATCACGGTCTCCTGAATAAATTATATAGTCAATTAATACCAAATTTCGATAAACAGTGCGAAAATCAACTCAAAAACTATCCCAAAAATCCCCCAGTCAATTTCAAACTTTGTTGGGAGCGTTCGACCCATGGTTGGAAATATCTCAACAAGCCCTACAACTTTCTCAGCTGGACTTATCTCTAACTCGTCGTCGTTTGACCGAAAAAATGGCCTGAAACCCCAAAGCCCAAAAATTGCCGGAAATTATTTCTAACCAAAATCGTCGTCGTCGTTGTCGCTCCTCGGTCCTTTAAACCGTAGGGGTTCGATCCCAAGGGTGAAACCTAACCGATTCCACCCCATCCCGTCACCAGAAAAAGGCTGGGAGCACCGTCGTTGATTAAACCCAAAACCTAAGGGGTAAATCGAGTCGCTTTGTGTCCTAAAACATCCCAAAATCCAACAATACACACATAAATCGAAAGAGGGAGAGGAGAGCTTCAAAATCATACCAAGAATGCTGGCAATGGTGGCATTTTTTGGCTGGTCCGAAATCGAGTCGGGTCGGGTCATCACGGGTCTCGCCTGTGCCCAAAATATTTTCTGTTATTGATTTTCTCTTCTTCTTTTTTCAAAAAAAAACCCTTATTTATACCTCTAAGCTCCTGATCAGACCAACCGCTGAAATTTGATCTGATCAAGATCCAACGGTCCAAAACAAACCGACCTAAAAATATTACTGTTTAATATTTTTCTCATGCAAAATTCCAAAAATCATAAAAAATAGCTCGCTTATCCAAAAAATTCTCCGAAAATTCTTATGAGCTCGAAATAAAATACTCTACGACTTCGTGAAGAAAATAAAGTCTAATTTTCACTCGGTGAAAAAATCGTTAACAAATCACATGATGCGACTAATTCGCGATAAACCTAATTCGTGTTGATTTGTACGTAATTTTCGGTTCGGGTCGTTACAAATCTACCCCCTAATCAAAAGTTCGTCCTCGAAATTTACATACCTACTAATCGAAGAGATAAGGACACTACTCTATCATATGTTGTTCGGTTTGTCACGTGGCTTCTTCAACTGCATGGTTTCTCCATAGGACTTTAACCAGTGGAATAGTTTTGTTGTGTAGCTCTTGCTCTCGCCGATCAAGAATCTGAACTGGCTCCTCCACATACGATAAGTCCACGTATAAGAAGTTGATAAGGTGTAAGAACATGAGATGAATCAAAAATATATTTTTGTAGCATAGACACATGAAACACATTATATACCCTGGCCAACTCAGAAGGTAGTGCCAACTTATACACCACCGCACCCACTCGTCCAATAATCTCGAACGGGCCGATGTAACGTGGGCGGAGTTTATCACGTTTCTTGAAATGAATGACACATTTCCAAGGAGACAAATTCAAAAACACTCAATCGCCACTTCGAACTCGAGATCATTCCTCCTTGTGTTAGCATAGCTCTTTTGTTGATCTTGTGCAGCTTTCAACCTATCTTGAATAATCTGAATGTCCAATGTTATGTCTTTCACTATATCAGGACCAATAAGCCACATTTCTCCTACTTCACTCCAACACAACAAAGTTCAACATTATTTCTCATATAAAGATTCATAAGGAGCCATATCAATACTGGCCTGATAACTATTATTGTAAGTAAACTCTATCAGATGCAGTTGTTGATCCCAATTCCCTTTAAACTGTAACATACAGGATCACAACATATCCTCCTACTTTTGAATTTAGTACAGATTACATTTCAGTACAGCTTTCCATCCTCAAACTGATGGCCGATCCGAAAGAGCGATTCAAATTTAGAGGATATGTTGCGATCCTGTGTGTTATAGTTTAAAGAGAGTTGGGATCAACAACTGCATATGATAGAGTTTGCTTACAATATAAGTGAAAGACCCGCGACGAGTCGACCTGACCCGATTTCGGACCTACTAGAAAACGCCACTGTTTTCGGCTTTCTTGGTATGGTTTTGAAGCTCTTCTCTCCCTCTTTCGATTTATATATGTATTGTTGAAATTTGGGATGTTTTAAGACACAAACACTACTACAAAACTATCGATAGACAGCAGTTTTCACACAACAAATGCATTGTTTTCTGTTGTGTGAATTGAAAATCGAAAAAAAATTGATAGACACAACAAATAGTTTTGTTAGCTGTTATTAGAATACCCTTGAAGCTATACAATTTTGTTATCGAAAACAACTCTATCTGGGGACATGTTACAACAACAAAATTTATTTTCATTTATTGTTTATGTTTTGCTATCATTGATTCAGACAACAGAAAAATAGATATGTTGTGTGATAAAGTGGTTTAACAATAATCAGACAACAAATTTTCATGTTATGTTGTGTGATAAATAGTGTAAAATTTGTTCATTTTAGTAAGACAACATATTGAGATGTATTGGTTGTCTGTTTATTGAGTTCATAGATTAGAGTTTGACATTTAAAAAACATTAATTCCCCCCCCCTCCCCCCAATTTTGGCATGAATCATACAACATATAAGATAGTTTCTGTTGTTAGTTCGTTAGTAAAGAATTTAGTCGGGGAAATTTTTTGTTTCTCTCTCCAAAATTATGTGAGGGTTTGTGAATTGTGAAGGAAAAAAAAATGACCGAAAAAAGTTGGGATTAACCCACCAAAGGAATGAAATATCGATAGTATTTTCGATATTTTCATTATTTGGACTTCCTGATATTAACCATACATATCAATATCTTTTGCCCGATATTTTTCGAAATATTCGATATTTTCGAATTTATTCAAGATTTTGACTTTACATATATGTTGATTGCACTAAATCTAAAACGCAAAACCCACCATGCCAATAACTCAAAAGCTCAATCAAATAATCTCTATTAATAATCAAAATAACACAAGTTACAAATTTTAAAACACATATTGATCATATAAAAATCTCATAAAATTTTAATACAAATTTTCATGTATTTATTTTAATTTTCATTAATTTTGTACTAAATCGATATTTCATTAATATTTTCGTTAAAATATCTATATTTTAGACAATTGATATACCTTTAATATCCAATATTTTACTCCTCGAACCCACCCAAAATGACTACTTGTCAAAAGAACCCAAAACAGCCCAAAAAAACTCTGAACTGAGCTCTCCCTCTCGAAACCCTTGCTCCCAATTACTCTTGCTCAACTTCATCTCGAAATCGAAAGCAACCAACCCCCAATCACCCTCAATTTCGGCCAAGTTTTTGATCCTGTTCGGTTCTCTTCTCACCCCTTTAGCATTCCTAGGTAATGGGTTTAGCATACAAGCTTCATGGAGAGAGCATTGAGGGCTTGAAATTCGAAGGATTTGCCCGAATTTCCGTTTGCTCGGGCGGTGCTATGGCCGGAGCTGAGTGGCGCACGTTTAGGGGTTTTGAAGCTCGTGATGCCAGGAGTCGAACGCGACATGTCTCAGGCCCAGTCGTGGCGGCCTGAGGTCGCCGGCCGATCGGTTCAAAATCCGGCGAGGGTTTCGAACCTTCAAGGTGAGATTTCAACGACTGGAATCAATTTTGGTACTTGTTTTTTTTTTGGTATCCAAATGAAGATATGAATATTAATGTTACTGTATCTTCTCCCCCAGTTTTGTCAACAATGACATTGACATCAAAGCTTACTCTGATGTGACAATTGATGTCATTGATGATGATGAAGTAATACCAGTTGCTTGCATTTCAATGGTATGCTTTATATCATAATATTTCTTTGTTCTTGGATTAGTATCGTGCACGTGATTTTATCAGAAGTTATTCATTTTAACTCATTAGATTTTCCACTCGCTCTCTGTTAATGCAGTACATTCATGCTTCTTGTTCTCCAGAGATTCTGAGGAATAAACTGTCCGGTATTGTCAGGTTGAATGAGTTCAGTGCATCTTTGAAATGGAGCAAAATTGGTAACGTACACATGCGTCTAGTTCAGGTACTCTCTGGGAAATAGTGATATGATTGCAATAGTTAATCTAAGACTGTCATTTGCTCTTGGACTCCTCTTAAACTTTGCTTCAGTATCATATTGGAGTAAATTTGTTAGTTTAATCAAGTAGTACAGGCACAGAGCACACAGTATTTGAAGCCGTTAGGTCTCACTGATTGTAAATGAACACTGGCTGGTAAAGCACTAGGACACTTTATAAACATCTTGGATGAATGTAACTTGATCTATATACAACCTATAGTGTTGAGAATATTGGTGTGACATCTTATAAATTGAGTCTAAGTAATGAAATTTCTTACTGGTCAATAAAAATCTACTAAGCTTGATATCTATTCACTGGGTTTTTTTGGGTCATCTTTGTCAGTGTTTAGCTTTGTTGAACATGTAGCTCCCAAGATCTCCGATTTTTGTATTCTCCTCTTATCCTGCTCCATTTGTTGATACTGCAGGTAGTATTGTCAACGGTCCTCAAAACTGTTGTTGTGCCATATGTTAATTTATGGCTCTGGAAAGGACTAACTTTACCCCTTCCCGGTGGATTTACACTTCACAATTCTGAAACCTTCTCCACCAATTCAAGACTTGTAGTATACAGTGACGTCGCATTTAAAGAACGATGACCAACACACAGGTCCGGAGGGAATTCATTCTCTTTTATACACCATATGTATACACGTAAATAGTTGTTATGTATATGTACATCAACATAGGATCTTAGTTAACTGTATGTAAATGATCGTAGAAAGTTAAATTACAAATTAAAAGCTAAAGAGGACTTGTAGGGTTCTCATGTGAAAATTTAGAACAATGCAACTGCTTCAATTCCATTGGTTATGTAAACCAGATACCTAGCTAGAGATCGTTTGAATTGACTGAAGTCCTTGTACCATAAAAAGAAAATAAGCAAGTAATCAACTCGACGGTAGCTGAATATGTGGAGATTCTGTTCTTTAGTTTGTTTTCCTTATGCACTCTAGATCAGTCATTACCTGGCTAGCTACCTATAATTTAGTATGACAAACTAGACCTGGAATCAATTTTGGTACTTGTTTTTTTTTATTAAAAATGATATGATGTGTTGTTGCAGCTTTTGAGAGCCAGAGCTAAGAAGCTTGGGTTGGGTATGTGTTGTGCTTTTGTTAATGAGATATCTGTTCAGGGAGATATCTGAGAAGGATCAAAGATCGGTTCAGGGAGATGACCATATGGTTTGAACAAGTGATGCTTGGAGATGAAGAAGAAGAAGAGGGACATATCATCAACACTGAACCTACTGATGAGCTTGTTCAAGATCTTGAAAACACTGCTGCAGTCACCAAGGTACTTAATATATAAATGTTGAATTCCGATTTCCGATTTCGGAGAAATGTAGCACTTGATTGGTTGTGATGATTTGATAGGAATGTGGTTTACTTATTGGTTGAGTACTTTTGGTTAATTGTTTGTTGCAGGAGGATTGTGATCAGAAGACGTCTGAGGAATCAGTGAGTGTTGAGAATGTTGGGCAGTGCATTGTGATTCATTTCAGCTGCCACTGTGGTGTGCCCTATCAGTTTCTCCTTGCTGGAGGCAATTGCTACAAGCTCATGTAGGAGTAGTACCAAGACTCTGAGATATCATCATCATTCCTCTGCTTTATGTAGGTTTTCTATTTATACTCTTATTAGGCTTGTGTGTTTATTAGGCTTTAGTTGATAGAAATGCTTCAAATGACTTATAAAACAAGGAGGTCCTTGTTGGAGCAATATTTTAAAACATGTGCAGAAGCAAAGCACAAGGAGAAACGAGAAGCTCAGAAGGTTGCAATAGAGGCATTGCGACAGTTATTAGACGAAGCGGTTGAGGTTGCTCATGTTCAAAGCTGCCTGGTTTTGATTAGCTGATCATGGGATTGAAAACTAACCTTTCGGGATATTGATGAGAACACTGGTTACCACAATTCCAGAAAGAGATGGGGCTATGATCCATGCTTTGAGAATTTGAACCGCAAGGATCGAGAGCATTTGTTAAATGAAAGGTAGCACCCAAATGAACTGAATATATATCTTACGTATGATATTGTATAGTTAGTTCAGTTTTTTAATGTTTGAATACTATCTAGCTTGTTTGGTCCTATATAATCGGTATTGTGGCAGTTGGCAGTCTAATACTATTAGTTAGTATATGAATATGTAAAATAGTTAGTATACATGTGTGGGATACCAAATATCAGTTACGTGCAACACAAAAGTTTACTCAAGTTATACGCACATTTGTACTGATTGAATCATTTAATGCATATCCATCTGCTTTTTGCCCATTATTTATTTTAATTTTCTCTGATTGTTCTATGCTTTAACAATGTAATGGGATGATGGTAATTTGGTCACTTAAAGTGTAATGGTACAATTTGGTCACGTTAAACAAGGGTTTTAATTTTAGTATTTGCGGCATTTCTGTTTTGATGATGGTGTTTCTTAACTGGTTTTGTGATAGACTGATTGTTTCTGTTAATGTTGTACTTCTTGTCTTTTGATTACGTTTGTTGGTTATCTTGATTCAGTGATATAAATAACTCGACTGGGGAACCCAATTGCTAAATATGCCAAGATAGCTTCAACACTTTTGTCACAGGTCTGAAACAGTAGACATCTAAGTAAACTGCCTTCAGTTTCCCACTTGCACATATACACTGATACGGTATGCCAGAGTAGTTCATTGCAGCTACTCTTATTGTTTTCAACTGCTCGACTACTTTAAGATTCTTATTATGTGGGTTTCTTCCCCTCTTATAGCACAAGTTTAGATTTTATATGAATTGTTTCTTAGGTTGTTTAGTGTAGTTCAATGATCTTGACTACTTTACAGGTTTGAATAGACCGTGTTATTTTCCTGCTATGTTTATCAGAAATGTTCTGAAGTGGACAATGAAGCAGGTTACTTATAACAATACAACGACTAGGTGTGAGAAGGAGTTATGTGAATTTGTGGTATGTAGGTGACTGATAAGCTGCTCGAAGGAAGGGAGTTCTAGTTTACACATGGGAAGGGGATACGTCGGAAGGAGTTTGTGTGTAGCTTTAAATCTCTGTTTCTAGCTGCTGCCGATTATGGTGGTGATATTAAGGTCTCCTCTTTGTGTCTCGTGTAGTTATTTTATTGTTGTGTCCGAGCACATGTGTATTGCATTATGAAGAACATGGGTGTATGGGTGTTATGGACAATCTGTAAAAATACATTATGAATGAATAGTTTTTTTATGTGATTTTTAGTTTTTCAATGTTCGTGTGATTGGTTTTGACATATGTCATGTGATTCAGTCTCAAGAAATGATCTCGGCATCTAACAACAACAGATGCATAACAAACACTAATGTCTAATAAGAATTTGGAAGATATATAAGATTAAGTTTTTGTTGTTTTTGTCACTCTCAAACGTCATATTATAAAAAAATTGTTGTTTCTATGGGACTTTTTAACATCAGCTGCGTTAATATAAGTAGTTTGAAGACAAACGAACCAACATATAATATACAAAATATCAATATTTTGGTGCTCAATAGACAACAGACCATTAAAAAGCGTTGTTGTTAAAGATCATTTCTAACAACAGAAATTATCTATTGTCTAAGATCTTATTACTCGGCAACGCAATAGACAACAGATAGACACACATCAGACAATAGAACAGTTCTGTTGTCTATCGACCTTTTTGGCCTAGTGATATAGACTCGATTTACCCGTTAGGTTTCAGGTTTATTCGACGGTTGTGCTCCGGCCTTTTTTCGGCTACAGGGTGGGGTGAAATCGGTTGGGTTTCACCCCAGGGTTTGAACCCCTATGGTTTGGAGGACTGAGGAGTGACGACGGCGTCGATTTTGGCCGGAAACAATTTCCAGCAATTTTCGGGCCGTTTTCGGGCCAAATGTCGGCGAGTTAGGGGTAGGTCCAGTTGGAAAAGTTGTAGGGCTTGTTGAGATCTTTCCAACCATGGGTCGAACGCTCCCAACGGAGCTGTTGCTGCCGAAGGCATGTGTGACTCACGCGTCGTCGCTTGTCGAGGCACTTGAGGGCCACGTGCCGCCATCCACGATGGGGCTCCGGCGAGGCAAAAATTTGAAATTGACTGAGGGGTTTCCGGGGTAGTTTCTAAGTTAATTTTCGCATTGTTTATCAAAATTCGGTATTAATTGACTATATGATTTATTCAGGAGACCGTGATCGAGATTTTGGTGAGGGAATTTCCGCCGGACCATAGAGCTAACTGTGTACTATGAGTTGACACTTTATTTTCACTGTTATTTTGCGAGTCTACAGTTATGCATTTATAATTATGCATTTTTCAATTATGTATTATTACAATTATGCATTTGTATGGAGGCACATATGATTTTGTTTAACACAAAGCATAGCCACAGTTGTTGCATCGATGCACTAGCTTCTCGGCTGATCCCCAAGATGCTTTGGGAGGGCCAGTGACCTGACCCGGGGATTTACATAGTACCCAAAAGGGCTATGAACCTGGCATGGGAAGTCTTAGGGCTTGAGGTCGTTTGACCCAAGTCATAGCTTTTACATATCACATAATACTTAGTAGTCCCAGGAGTCTGACCTGGATGTTTACATTTTTAGATTCCCATCATTTCTCGTATATTTTATAGTGAAAGACATAATAATTATATTTTCTAGTTTAAAACGAAACAATCTTTTCGTCCACTCACACTAACTGTTTTATTGTTTTATATGTCTTTCCCTGGGCTTTTCGGTTTCCTATTGCCCAGTTTGCAGTTTTTATCTAATGGTTGCACGTCATCGTCGGAGGTCTAGAGTTCGAGTCACATTTATCTTCTAGTAAGATCCTAGCTTAGCCTACTAGTTCTGTTTATTATGTAAATTAGAAGTCGTTTTGAATACTATGTTTAGTTTGCTTCCATTTGTGTTGTATTTCTAAATATTCACCGGATTCCTTGTAACCTTTTGAAATCAATACATTTGTTGTTTGTACAGTAGTTGGTTGATTTTTGATATCCGGATGGGAAACGGTGCCCAATGATTTATTTTTTTGGAATATTTTAGATGTGTAGTTTCTTTGCAGGTTTCGGGTTTCCTTGATTTGTAGAGGAAACTTTGAAGAAAAAAAATTATAGGTTCTGTTGTCGTTAGGGCAACTAAATCGGGGTGGGGTCTTTTCAGTAATAGAATACTACATGCTTGGTGAAAATCCTTGAGACATGATAGAGGTTAGAGAGTTAAATATGAAGAGTGTGAATATGGCAGTTATATGTTGTAACTCAATACAAAGGCGTAGCTACACACGGGCTGTGACGGAAAAAAAAAGAACTTACGCAGAAAAGATCCAAAAACAGAAAGACGGACCTTCAGTTTACAAGACTGGCGCTCTACCACTGAGCTATAAGAGCATCTGCACCGACATTCAATCTACTTGAGCAAGGCATGGGGCCAACAGGATTTTGCTCGAGCAAACTGTTTTTGGCGACGCACCGGGAGCATATGCTCGAGCATTGTTTGCTCCAGCATTTGATCGTTTGTCTGGCGGAGCCCACGACTCGTGAGTGACAGCAGACGAGTGATCTTTCTTTTAACATGCGCCAGTTAAAAATAAATAAATAAATAACTGAGTTATGCACCAATAGCAAGCCGACACGTAGCATTTTTTTCCAGAGCAATGGGCCTCTAATCTGGGCGGTTGATTTTGAAAGCCAAAACTGATTCGAAGGCTGTAATTCAAATACAACGACCAATTTTTTTTAACGGGAAAATTATAAAATATTTGCATAAAATTACCTAAAAATTAAAAATAAAAAATCTCCCAAAATTGCAGAAAAGTCCTTAATTATTTTTCTTAAATACTACTTCATTTCATTCACAACTCACACCAATTTGTGCACAACAAATTTCTCATCTCTCTCCATCTCTTCTATCATTTTGTTTAGGATTTTTTCCACAAAAATGGGCACCCATTGACTTCCTTCCGAAGATCTACAAATGTGCATCTCTTTCGTCCGTCATAGCGTTGATAAATACGACGGCAACAAACAAAAGAGAGACAAACTTTAGGAGTCAATTCATGCCGATTATGTGCTAAATTGGGAGCTTTCACAAGGTGAAACTCCTCCGAGGGAGCCAAGGACCCGAATCGCGCTTTCGTCTTACTATAACAAATTCAAGTTAATTTTATAAAAATGGGACGAATGTTTGCACAATACACGAGAACGTATAGCTAGTGGCACTTCGTTATTGAATGAAGTAAGTTTATATTGTTTTATCATATGTTATAAATTTTTTATTCAATTATATGAATTAAATTATGTACAACTATATATCTAATTTGTTTAAATATGTAGCATTTTGAAATAGCTAATATTTATTTTTACTTAGGTCAAGCAAGCTCAATTATTTTACTACGGGTCCAAGAAGAAAATGTTTACACACTTTGCATGTTACAAACTGATTAAGGACCATCCATCTTTCGTTGCGGTCCTACCTACGACTCCATCTCCATATGCAAGTAGTTACCAACCTACTCCTTCCGCAGCCGAATCATCTCCAACCATCAATTTGGATGACGAAGAAGTGAATGAGACACATCAAAGCAACATGGCCACTCCCTCAAGTCTGCCTAGACCAATTGGAACCAAGGTGGCAAAGGAAGCGAGGCGGAAAAAAAAACAATGTAAGACTCCTATTGAGTAACGAGTTGAGGTTTTGCATACCATTGCAAGTGACCAAACATCGAGGCATACCAAGAGGCTAATGCATAATGGAAGCGAGCTTCATTATTATGCGGAGTACATAGAGATTCAAAAGTGGAAGGAAGCAAGGGCGGAAGAAGAGTTAAGATTGAAGAAACAAGAGGAGGATACAAGGATCATGACAATGGATTTTGAGGCTATGAAGGTATTTTACCAAGAGGAAACTCGCAATCCTTAATGAAGGAGAACCTAGTCAAGATCAACCTACCAATGAAACATATTCAGATTGTTATCATCCAAGTTGCGTGCTCTTTCCATCGCAATTATATTATTGTACTAAGAATAAATCTGGGTTTGCCTCGTCATTTAATGTAATTAAAATTTTTGAGAAATAAAAATGCAATTTATTTATTAAGATGAAATTGAAATACACATCAACTTAAAACACATACTAAAATTAAACACACTCTTAATGAAAATACATACTAAAATTAAACACTCTTAATGAAAACATATAATAAAATTGAAACTCACTGTGACGACCCGAATCGGAATTGGTATAGTAATCGGCTTAATCCGCGAGTTGTGCGAGTAATCACAGTTTATCGTAATTAATCGGTTAAGAGGTTTTGATCACGAATTAGTTTTTGGACCCGAATTTGATTTACGTTTGTTCGTGGAAAATGTAGAGAATTTGGTTTCGAGTTCGTGGGAAATTTCTGAGGATTTTTCGGATAATCGAGGAATATAAAATGAATATTTGAAATTATCGCCGAGTTAGTCGTGTTTATCCGTTTGAGTTTGAGTTATCCGAATTGTGGATAGAGTCGAGTCGCGACGTATAAATAGCCGAATATCCGTAAAAGTATCGAAAAATTGCATTTTCGGCCGTTTGACTTGTGTTGACCGAATTGGACCCGTTTGACTCGCGTTGACCGTGTGGGCCGAGTTGACCCGGTTTGAACTTGCCGTCGGACTAGCCGTTTCCGGCCACGGTTTTGGTAGGTATGGTTTCCCCTTGTGATTTGTAATTGTTTAGAAGTTGATTTGAGGAGAATTGATCACGAATTGAGGGAGAACGAAAAGCTTGAAATTGTGGGAAATCGGGGTCGACGGACGGTGGTGCTCCGGCCACGGTGGTGGCCAAAGATTAGGGGGGAATGACTCGTGGGGCCACGGTGGAGCCTTTGGGAGTGGCCTCGAGGGCCGCCGTGCACCGTGGCCGGAGTTCCAATGAAGAACAGAGTCGCCGGCCAGTTTGAGATTTTGGTGATTTTCGAGCTGTTTTCCGGTGAATTGAGTGGGAATTGGAGGTTGTGGTAGTGGAGAGATGTGTTGGGCTCGAGGAGGAGAAGAAATCTGGGCTTTCCTCACTGGGAAATCTCTCCGATGACGGCGCGGCGCGGCGGCGGCGGCGGTCAACGGCGGAGCTCCGGCGAGGCGTTGACTTTTTGAAATTTGACAAGTTTTATGCCGTTTTGCTCGTAATCGCGCCCCGATCATCGCCTTGAGGTTTTCGAGTTGATTTGGATACCGGATTTTAAGTTGAGGGTTTATGTGGAGTATTTGGGGGTTTTCGACGATTATTTTGTATCCGAGTTATATGTTTCCGGAAATGGTTGGTTTCCGAGGTGTGGTACAGAGTAATGAATTATGATTTTGATCAGTTATATTTTGTGATTATTCAGGGGATCGAGATCGTACGTTGGACGAGGGATCTTCCGCCGGATCTCGTGATTAGCGCGTTTGCGCGCTGTGCTATCTGTGAGTGGACTTTTATTTACACTGTCGTAGCGAGTTCTAGATTTCAGTATTTATTTCCAGTACAGTATTGAGATTATTTATTGTTTTGAAGGTATTGTTTTATGTTTTATGGTAATGGCATTTACTTAGCATCGATGCATTGGCTACTCGGCTGATCACCGTTAGTCCAGTTCCAGGGTTGAGAGATTCCCCTGATGTGCCCACTAGGCTTGAGAGATTCGCTTAATCTATCACCGTCGGGCTTGAGAGATTCGCCTGACCGTCGGGCTTGAGAGATTCGCCTGACACCTCCATTTATTCTAAGAACTCGCATTGTTTTTATATTGTATAAATGGTGAAAGGCATATGATTATTTTCGTCCACTCACTCTAACGATTTTATTTGCCTTTCCCCTGAACTTTTCGGTTTCCGTACCCAGTTTGCAGTTCGGATTCTGGTGTCACACGTCGCAGTTGGAGGCTTAGTGTTCGAGCTACCTTTCTTTTCCAGTATGTTTCTTGTTTAGCCTACTGTTGTATATTTATGTATATATACACTAGAGGTCGCTCTGATTACTCTAATGTTATACTTTCATATGATTTTTCTCCGAATTTCTGTAAAGTACAGTTTTGCTTATTACTTTACATTATTGTTATGATATTGAGAAATCCGGATGGGATTGGTGCCCACGGTTTGGCTTTTGTGGCATAGGATGAAGTGTGTTTTCGGGTACAAGTTAATGGCAATTCCACGTTATAGTGAAACTCTGCCGAAATTTCTATGGTTTTTGCAAGTTCGTGTTTTTAGAAGAGGTTTGATTCCGGTTTAGGAAACTAAATAGGGGTTGGGTCCTTTCACTCACATGGTCGAAAATCTTACCGGAAATCTAGTCTAATTATTTTGCCGATAATGACACGTGGCAGTGACACATTTCACTTTTTTATTAGCCGAAAATTTTGTATAATTATTAAGTCGATAACGATACGTGTCACATTATTATTGATCGTAAATCAATCCGATAAATAATTTTTTAACTTTTTTTGAAAATAAATTACTCTAACAAAAGATTTATGATGTGTGCAAAATTCATTTTATTAGAACAAATAAATGATTTACTTTGCTTCAAACAAATTTTACTTTTATTTTACTTCAATTTTACTTCTTGCTGTGGTCATGGGACTCAACTGTTAACACTTCATCATGATTGCGTATTGCTAGATACTATTATTTGTTGGTTTGACATTCGTAGGATTAGCAGCCTTAATTTAACTTGACTATTGTATTCATTGCCTTCGGACAAAACTCATAATTTTCTTTTTCTCACAAAATCTCATCATATTTAACATGTTTTTATTTTCGACTAGGCACAACACACACAATGTATGTGCAAACTGGGGTTAATATATACAATTGATCCATCGTTTATTATTTGTTGTGAAAAAAATCTGACCGTTTATTCCAAAGCAAGAAAAGGAAAGAAAAAACCATCTAGCCTTATCTCACAGTTTCGTTTGTCCCCCTTCTTTTCTAGAGTGAAGAGAAATATGAGAATGATCTTGGCATGGGTAGCTATTAGACCCTTTTTTTCAACTTACTGAATCAGTTATAGATTTACATTATTAACCCACCCCAACTAATAAGCTGTTAATAAAGTTTTTTTAATCTTTTAAGAGTTTTTTGGTGAAAAAAAAATTAATTTTGGTTGACACATCCTCTTTCTTTAAATATAGTATAGATAACCTTTATATTTATTTTATCTTTTATAAGTAAACGACAATTAATGTATAATGAGATTCGAATAAACGACCTCAATAATCACGGTATTACAGTTTGACTTTTTACCATAGATTACAATTCACCTGCATTCTATTGATAACTTAATAGCACATTGCATTTAAACAACATTTTCGCCGGAAATGCCAAAAAAAAAGAATCACGACTCCCTCATGTTTTATTTATTTTTCAAGGCTGAGATATATGTTTTGGAACCGAGCCTCAACACCATGATGTAAGGGAGATGCAATAAAAGGTCGAATACTGGTAGAGCTCAATTAGAACCATGTGTTCTCACCCTTAAGCTAGCACACTAGCTCCAAAGTCTAAACTTCACGTCTAATTAGCATTTTTTTTTGAAAGTGAATTGATAAAATTTAATGTCTGATAAGATTTGAACACGTGACCTTAAAAATCATAATGTAGACCTAATTAGCATATTCTAGTAGCTCATGTTGTAGAGCATGTTCAAGGCCACCATCTATATTTAGCTAAAATGCTCTTTTGTTCTCCCACGGTATGGCTTTTATTAGATCTGTAGGCAAATATACCTTTCAAACTGTCAACCCTGTACTGATCGAATTGAAGAAATCAAAAAAGGTTACCAACCAGATGAATCAGTTTGCAACAAATATTATAATCTTACGATTCTTGTTTTTTTTCGAGATCGAAAATAGATTGTTGCAAAATTTCAGAATAGGCCAGGATTGACGAAGTCGTGGCTAAATTCAGAATAGGCTAGGATTGATTCGGTCATGGTGTGACAACTTTTCAAATGAGCAACTGTTTGCTCAATTTTCGGACTTCAGAGCTTTTGTAAGAAAATATCGTGAACTACAAAGTTATCAAGCAAATATCGGATAAATACACTAGAACCCAAAGGACAAACTCGCCAAGTATTTTGTGTGAAGTTATCTATATTTATGAAAATATACACTACTTGTACAACATGATTAGAAGGTTTGTGCCTGAATATAAATTCTATTATATTGTTCTTTTTGTCACTCACATGTTATATGAGGACACTTTGAAGGCAAGAAGACAACACTCAAGATTTTGGAGAGTGAAATTTATTGGCCAAGCATATTCAAGGATACTCATGTTCAACAAACGTTTGACTGGTGTCAAATGATAGGTAATTTAGGTTTAGAGATCAAATGCTCTAACATCCTAAACTTGTGGTCATACGCAAGAGATATGATCTGAAACTGTACTTTATCCATTGATAAATGACTTTAAATAAATATTACAATCTAATATAATCAATATCACTATAACTCAGGGATTGAGAGAATATCTACTTCTATTTTAATCAGGACAAGATACATACCGAGATACTAAAAATATTTCTCCTAAAACAATATAAACTTTAACTAAAAATTGTTGTAGGAGAAAATATGTAAACGGGAAAAACTGTTTCTCTTTCATTGATAGAATGCCTTAAATACAGGCTGATACAATCTGTTACAAAAAGTGTCCCGATATGATAGAGATTTCATTATCTATTTAATTAATATCCGTATCTAACTAGGACAAGACACACACAGAAAATTATGGAGAATTAATCTCTTTAAACACTCCCCCTTATGTTGATGACCATAAGAATGATGCATGACTTGTTGTCTCATTAAAAACCTCGCCAAGCAAACAAAAACCTCATGGGTAAAACAAAGCTTGGTCTAAGGGAAAAAGAGTACAATGCACCAACTACTAAAGCTACTACATGTGATGTAGACTCACCTTGATGTCTACAGAAATGTAACTCCCCCTGACTGTAAACTCAGCCTAGGAGTTCTGATAACTTGAGTATACCAATGCTTTTCACATGTTTCACAAAAGTAGATTTAGGGAGTGAATTGGTAAACAAGTCCGCAGCATTATCAACAGAACCAATCTGGTTCACTTGGATATTCAACAGCTGTTGTTGTTGCTGATTAAAGAAAAACTTCGGTGATATATGTTTGGTATTGTCACCCTTAATGAAACTCAACTTCATCTGTTCAATGCATGCAGCATTATCCTCATAGATGCAAGTAGGATCAGTAACAGTAGATTTCAATCCACTAGAGCCTCGAATATGACCTATGATTGACCTAAGTCAAACACATTCTCTAACTGCTTCATGCAAAGAAATTATCTCAGAATGATTCGAGGAAGTAGCAACAAGGGTTTGCTTTTTTGATCTCCAAGATATCACCGTGTTTCCCATAGTGAAAACATAACCGATCTGTGAACAACCTTTGTGTAGGTCAGAGAGGTACCCAGCATCAGCAAATCCAACCAACATATCAACCGATGTTTTGGAATAGGGGACAGCATGAAAATCACTTACAACAGCTCCATCTTTCGATGGGTCGAACAACTCCTTCGATGGATCAAAGGGGTTACTCTGATCCGTCCAGGAAGCATCCTTCGATGCATCGAGGAAATCCTTCGATGGATCGAAGGGCTTGCTCGGGTCCACATAGTTTAAAGCATTAAGATGCTTAGAACTCAAATGTTGTGATTCAACATTCCCTTCACCGGGAATTGCATGCTTCTCTCTATATTCTTTATAAGGGAAGAATAAACCCATGTCAATAGAACCTTTTAAGTATCTGAAGATTTGTTTTACTCCATTCCAATGACGTTGCGTAGGTGCAGAGCTAAATCTGGCCAACAAGTTCACTAAGAAGGCAATATCTGGACGTGCGCACTGAGCTAAATACAACAAACCTCCAATAGCACTAAGATATGGAATTTTAGCTCCCAAGATCTCCTCATCGTCATCTAGCGGACGAAACGGATCTTTCTTGGGGTCCAGACTGTGAATAATCATTGGTGTGCTAACAGGGTGTGCTTTGTCCATATTGAATTGCCTGAGCATCTTTTGGACATAAGCAGACTGGTTAATAAGAATTCCACCAACTCAATGTTCCAGCTCTAATCCGAGACAAAATCGAGTCCTACCAAGGTCTTTCATCTCAAACTCAGATTTCAAGTAGCAAACAGTCTCATTGATCTGATGACATTCATATCATCAACATAGACAGCTACTATAGCAAATCCTGAACTTGTTCTTTTAATGAACACGCAAGGGCATAAATCACCATTCTTATATCCTTTCCCAATCAAGTAGTCACTGAGGCGTGTATACCACATCCTACCGAATTGCTTCAATCCATACAGTGAACGTCTCAATTTTATAACATAAGCACTCCGTGGTCTAGAGTTACTTGACTTTGGTAGAGCAATGTCATCTGGCACTCTCATGTATATCTCTGAATCAAGATCACCATAGAGATATGCAGTAACCACATCCATAAGCTGCATGTTATGCTTTTCAGACACTACCAAGCTTATCATGTAGCAGAAGGTGATGATGTCCATAACGGGAGAATACGTCTCCTCATAATCAATTCCAGGGCATTGAGAGAAACCCTGCGCTACAAGCCTAGCTTTATAACGCAAGACCTCATTCTTCTCATTACGCTTCCGAACAAAGACCCATTTATGTCCAGCTGGCTTTTCATTCGGTGGACATAGCATAACCGGACCGAAAACTTACATTTTATTCAGAGAGTCTAGTTCAGCCTGGATTGCTACCTTCCATTTCGGCCAATCTGCACTACGTTGACATTCAACAACAGAGCGGGGTTCCACTTCATCGTCGTCAATAATTTTCTGAGCGACGGAAAAAGCAAACATATCATCAACTAACATGGAAGATCTATCCATAAGAACGCGCACATAATTTGTTCTAAGAGAGATTTCTTCGTTCTCTGATATCACAAGAGGTTCTGAAGCGTCCCCCAGACTTGTCAATTGTGATTCAAGGATCTAACTGTAGTCAGAGACAATCTCATGTGAAGGATTCACAATGTTGATGATTAATGGATCTTTTTGTGCCATAATGACCTGCCTTTTAACTGGCGGCTCATCTGTGGATTTTCTTGGTCTCCCCCTTTTCCTGGTGGGAGCCGAGGTCGATGCAACACCTTCCACATGAGTAAGAGGAACATCTCCTTGCCCAGTGTTGCTACTAACAGATCATTTTTTTGGGATTTCCAGCCTTGCAGGAACATTTGTCGCAGGTATATCTGATCTCGTCACTTTAGCGATATCAACAAATGAGTCAGGCATAGAGTCTGCTACTTGCTGAAGATAAAGTATTCTTCGCACTTCCGTCTCACTCTGAGACATGCGAGGATCATGATGAGACATAATGGGATTAAATCACGTCAATTCCTGACGTTCCACTGGAATGGAAACATTCCTATCTCCCCCTAACGGCGAGAAATATGTCTCTTCAAAGTGACAATCTGAAAATCTAGTAGTAAAGAGATCTCACGTCGAAGGTTCAAGATAGCGGACTATCGTTAGAGATTCATAATCAACGTAAATGCCTAATCTTCGTTGGGACCAATTTTAGTGCGCTGTGGATGCGCAATTGGCACATAAACCGCAAAACCAAAAATGCGCAAATGTGAAATATCAGGCTCATATCCAGTTACCAACTGGTACGCACTGAATGGTTGGAGGGCTACAGGTCTAAAACGAAGAAGCATTGCTACGTGTAACACTGCATATCCTTATGCAGAGACTGGTAAATTTGTATGCACCAAAGCTCTAGACACAAGCTGTATCCGCTTGATATGAGCCTCTGCTAAACCGTTCTGAGAATGAACATGAGGAACGGGATGTTCAACTTCAATCCCAAGAGACATGCAATAATCATCAAAATATTTTGATGTAAACTCTCTTGCATTATCCAATCGAATAGACTTGATTGGATAATCTGGGTGGTGAGCCCGAAGCTTAATGATTGGAGCCAGGAGTTTTACAAACGCAGCATTCCTTGTGGATAGCAAAGCAACGTGTGACCATCGCATTGATGCATCTATCAAAACCATGAAATATTTAAATGGTCCGCATTCGGATTTGATAGGTCCATAAATATCACCTTGGATCCTTTGTAAGAATGGAATATTGTCATTATTATCAACAACAAAAGAAGGACGAGCCTTCAATTTTGCTAAAGAACAAGCTTTGCAGAACGAGCGATGTGCATCAGAGATTGTAACATAAGAATCTGATGGGATAACGCACAATGCCTTAGCGGTACTTTGCCGGGATGGTGTTGCACTCGTCTTGGAGGTCGAGCCAGGAATGAGAGGAGTAGTCTCATCCTCACCATCTAAACCGATGGAAATAGGTAATCCCACATGTTTTTTCGCTTGAAAGAATGGATGACCATGTGTATTTTTTTAAGATTTTGATCATCATGTCACGACCTGGGTGTCCCAGTCGAAAGTGCCAATTGTATGACACAGAATCACACATAGTAGTGTGAGTCACGACATTGGATTCGATGATCCGAACTGTAGTTAGATATAAACCACTACGAATAGCCGGAAACTTCTCTAGAATGCGCTTGTGGCCACATTCAACAGAGGTTATACACAATAGTTCTTTGCCATTATCGCAATAGGTTTTCAAGTGAAAACCGTTGGCACGAATATCCTTAAAACTTAGCAAGGTTCAATTGTCATTTGACGTGTATAAGGCATCAGTGATATATAATTTTGTACCATGGGGCAGCAGAAATGTGACTACCCGGACCAGAATCAGCAGTATGATCAGCTTGATTGATGAGTTACTGCATAGTCGCAGTTTGTCGGCAGTTATTTGAATCGCCAGGCTCGTTAACGACTAAATTATTGGCCGAGAATTGGAGCTGGGTCTCTTCTCGAGAGTTGTTGTACGGGTAATTATGAGTTCGTGAGCGGTTCCGGATCGTTATTTGGACGACCGAGGAATTAGTTATGACTATTTGAAGTTTGGATTTAAATGGTGGGCTACTTAACGACTAAATTACCGGTAAAGAATTTGGTTTCGGCTTTTTCACGGAAGTTGTTCAGAATTTAATTTCGAGTTCGTAGGAACTTCCGGAGCATGATTTTGAGTTACGAAGATTTAGTTGTGATTATTTCCGTTTGTTGATTATTTAGTCGAATTAATGTGTGTTGCTTTGAAGGGTTGACTTTTTATCCGTTTGGCCTATATGTTTGACTTCGGGTGATTATTGAAGAGTATGTCGAGACGAGTTTGTGGCCGCGAGAATTATCAGAATCGGATATACGACGAGAAAGTTACGCGCGTTTGAAGTTCGTCGAAATGGATAAACATGAAGTTTCCTAATCGGGAAAGGCTATAAATAGCAGGTTGCCGAAAAAGGAAAGTCAAAGGAGGAGTTAATTGGGTTTGACCGAGTTTGACCGAGTCAAACTCGGTGGAGGATGGCTTACGACGGTGGCAAACGGTGGCTCACGGCGATGAGGATTTCGGCCACCCCAGGGCGTGGGGTTGGTCCCTTTGGACTCGCCTTGACATCCTCGACTTCATTCCGGCCACCTTCCACGGTATAGCTCACCGGAAAAGGAGAATTATCCGGCCAAAGTTTAAGGTTTCTTGGTGAATTCAGGTTCCTCAAATTCGGCCGAATTGAGCTTCAAGATGCACTGGGTTTTGTAGCCCTCCTCTCAAGGATTCTAACCATGTAAGTATGAAGTTCTAATTCGATTTGTGGATTGAGTATTTTGGGTTTGAAATTTGTGAACCAATTCGGTTTTACATGAAATTGACCTAGTTAGAGTGAGAATTAGACTTCGGTGCAGTTGACAAAGTTGCTCAGTGGACGATTTTGAGTGGAATAGGGGTTGCTCCGCCGTGAAATTCTTCGGCCGGCGGCGGCGCCGTGGACGGCGGTCAACGGCGGCGGTCAACGGTCAAAGTTTGACTTTTTGGACTTTCGACAAGTTGCATGTCATTTGACTCGAAATCGCGCCCCGATCGCAGTGGGGAGGTTCGTTTTTCGAGTTGAGCGTCCAAACGTAAAACGAGGTATTGAGGTGGTATATATGGATTTTCGACGATTCGTCGTATTCGAATTGTGTATTTCCGAGAACGGTGGTTTCTCGTGGTTTGATTTGTATTGTCGGATTATGACTTTGAATATTGGACATTGTGAATATTCAGGGGTTCGTGATCGTTTGTTTGGCGAGGGACATTCCGCCGGATCACGGGTTAACGCGATACGCGTTACGCCAGTCTGTGAGTGGACATTTCTTTTCACGGATTATTTGCGAGTCTTGATATACGTTTTATGAACTTGGGCATGCATATGAGATTTCGGATTACATGAGCATGTGTTTTACGATTATACGATTATACTTATACGGATATACGTATACGAGTATACATATACTTATATGCTGTTCATGCATTTGCATTGAAATGTTTATGATTTGGTTTACACAGAGTACAGTCGTGGTTACGTTGTTGTATCGATACACTTGCCTCTCGGCTGATCCCCGATGGTAGGCTTTATTCCAGGGGAGGCTGTGACTCCTGACCCGAGGTCTTTACCGGGGGGAGGCAGACCTTTGACCTGAGGCCATTTCCGGCTAGAATCACGTGGAAGTTAGGGACTTCGTGGTTCTGACTGTACTAGCACGGATGTGTCCACGAGTGGCCCCGTGAGATTTTATTGCATGCTCCGTATACGTGAGGAGTTAGAGTCTCCCTCGTGTACCATTTGATTATTTATACTTTCGACTCGCATATGTTTTAAATATATATTTATTACTTGGTGAAAGACATTTATTTTCATCCACTCACTCTAACGTGTTTATTGTCTTTCCCCTGGGCTTTTCGGTTTCCGTGCCCAGTTTGCAGTACAGGCTCTGGTGTCGCACGTCGTGGTCGGAGGCATAGTGCTCGAGCAATCTTGTTTCATCCAGTAGGTTTATTGTTCTACCTACTGTGGTATGCGTATATGATTATGTATTAGATGTCGCTCTGAGCTTCCTATTGAATACGTTATACGATTTTACACTGGATTTCAGTAAAGTGCATATATATTTACTACTTTACTTTACTGTTAATATATTGAGAAATCCGGATGGGATTGGTGCCCACGGTTTGCTTTTTGTGGCATAGGATGAAGTGTATTTTCCGCGTGCAGGTAATGGCAATTCTACGCTAGTAATGAAACTCTGCCCAAATTTTGAAAAGTTTTTGTTGGTTCATGTTTTCGGAAGGGTTTGATTCCGATTTAGGAAGCTAAATCGGGGTTGGGTCCTTTCAGCTTGGTATCAGAGCATTAGGTTATAGGTTCTGTAGACTTCTGTAGTCGTGTTTACTAAGGATATTTGAGAAAGTACAGCATGTCTGGAATGGTGACCCGACCGGCCGGCGGATAATCATCAAATTTCGGGTGTTGTATGCTTTCAAATATTTGAAGTTCCATGATTACGTTCCACTTGTTGTGAACGATATTTTATTCATTAGGATGCCTCCTGACGTGCTTTCCGTGTCGTTTCGGTTGTGGATCCTATTGAGGATCATTCGACGCGCGATTTGCCAGAGAACTGTGGATTCGGATGAGTATTTAGAGTTCAGAGAATTGTGTGGCACGGTTTGCCTGGTTGTGTGTATATGAGCGTCTGTATGTTGCCTCAGAGATGAGATTTGTGACAGCTGGTGTTTGCCTGAGTCAGATCAGTGTATTTGGTGGGCTGATATTGTGTGAGTTCCGGTTGCGACTCCATGGCCTACATTCAGGGTATTGTTTATACGGTAATGGTTTTATCAGGCTAACCAGCAAGTGTTATGTGGAGTGTTTAGCCACCTGAGGCAGAGATGCATTGTTCACGTGTTTGTCCCTGTTTGCACGTGTTATGTGGCTTCAGAGGGAGCTGTGCACGAGGTTCGAGATGAGTTTGAACCTGAGTATCAGAGAGAGTCTGATTGTTGTGCCTCGAGACATCCGTGAGGAGCTTAGTGTGTTGCAATTAGTGGCGAGGCTATTGTGAGGGAAAGATGTACATGGTTTTCGATGTGACGGTTTGAGGAAGTGGATTTAGTCGAGATTTTGATGAGGTTGAGTTTAGGCACCTCGAAATCAGTGATGTCGTCAGACTGTGGCCTTTTTGATTATGTTGAGGATCCTCTGCTGATCCGTTTGACGATGGCGGAGATCACAGTGTAGCGGACTTGCTCCTGTGGCATGAGTTTGGGCGATCGTTGGTGATCCTTTCACGCAGCAGGTGTTGCGGTGATATGTGTTCGTGGAGCATTTTTCAGTTGCTGTTTCGGTGGCCAGGAGGGTCACGATGCGAGGGAGCGCCCTCAACCAGCTGTGTTTGCGGTTCGACAGCTCGGAGTTTACGAGGAAATCATGATGCTATTTCTGGAGCTTGATCAACCCAGATTCCTAGACGAGCCATTCAGAAAGTCGCAATTGACGTGGGCGACTAGTTGAGCATGTTGAAGTTCGTGCCATGACCTTGTTTGAGGACAGATTTTTCTCTGAGGTTGCTGTTGTTGGATATCCATGGCTATTGTACTTGTATCTCCACTTCCGAGTTGTTGGAGAGTATTGTATCCATCCGGAGGTTGTGAGGTCCTTGTTGGATGTTATGTCTTAGCCGCGGATCTGTTATAACTGGATATTGTGGTTTTGGTATGTTTGTGAGTATGGACTTACTGACGATGCATTTGGCTGTGTTCGAGTACCTCAAGGAGGAGGTTGTGATTCGACGACCAGCTTTTCCCGAGATGCTGTTTCGCGGTGATGGTCGAGCGGATGATGGAAACGAGTTATGTTGTTTGCTTAGCAAATGTTGTGGATACTATGGTTGCTGTACTTGACATTGGTGATATTGTGGTGGTTCCCTAGTTTCCTGAGATGTGTGCCGGAGGAGTACTAGGTATCCCTCCAGTTCGGGAGACTGACTACACCATTGAGCTTGTACCAGGCGCTGGACTCATTTTACCGACGTCTTGTCGTTCGGAGCCAGCGGAGCTGATGGAGCTATTGTGTCGACTCCAGGAGGTGCTGGAGGAGGTCTTAGGAGACTTTGTGCGACCCCGCGTATTTGTGTGGTGTACTCCTGCATTGTGTGTATGAATGATGGATGGTTAGTTGAGGTGGTGCATTGACTACCGGAAGCTTGATTTGCTTCAGAGAAGAGTGAGTATCCTTCGCTTCAGACTGGCGAGTGGTTTGTTCAGCTCGTGAGAACTTTAGTCCTGTCGGATATTGATTTCGGATTCGGATACCATCAGTTGAGGATCGGTGAGTCAGATGTGGCTATGTTAGCTTTCGGATCTCGGTGCGGGCATCAGGAGTTTTGGTCACGCTGTTTGGTTGACCAATGCCCCCGTAGATCGTGTGGACTTGATGGACCATGTGTTCAGACGGTTTCTAGATGAGTTGCGGCTATGTTTGTCAGCAATATCCTGATTCACTCCAGAAGTGTGGACCAGCACCTGAAGCAATTGTGAGCGGTTTCACGAACTTTGCGAGATGACCATGTGTTTGCGAAGTTCAGTCAGTATGAGTTTTGGCTGATTAGCGTGAAGATTTTGGGCTATGTGATGTTATCCGAGGGAGTTGGCGTGGATCCTGGCCAGTTTGAAGTCGTGTTGATTTGGGGTTGACCTACCATGGTACCAGAGATCAGGGGTCTCTTGGGTTCGGCAGGTTATTACTGACGGCTTGTGCAGGATTTTTCCGGATTGCCACTTCACTTTCCGGATTGACGAAGAAGGAGTCAAGTTCGAGTGGTTCGATGCACACGAGGAGAGTTACCTACTCCTGCAGGATGGTTGACCGTTGCTTCAGTTTTGACCGTACCTGATGATCGCGACGAGTTCGTGGGTTATGACGATGCATCGAGATTTGGTTGGGTTGTACTTTGATGCTGTGTAGCAGAGCGGTGGCTCATGGTTACGGACAGTGGAAACCTTAAGAGGCTACGTATCCGGAGTTTGATTTGGGTGTAGCTGTATTTGTGTTAGCATCAGAGAGTTTGAGACACTATAGCTATGGCGTGCAGCGCAGTGTAGGACGTACACTGGTCATTTGAGTTTCATCCACTTGCAATTTCGGCCAGATTTGGACTTGAGGCAGTGTAGATGGAGGGAGTCGACTATCGACTATGGCTGCACATTTGAATTTGTTCGAGAAGGCTAGAGGTTGCACTTTGACCATCCGTCTGGGATGTTGTTGCTGATGCATTCAGTCGAGAATCGGGAGCTTCAGTGTTTCATGTGTGTATGGCTCGAGTTTTCGTGTTAGCCGGGTTATGCGCTATGGAGACTGAGTTCGTGTATGATGATGTTGAAGCTCATTGTTTTGCGTGCGTTTGGCACTAGTGATGCGGAGATGTATCTGATACTTTGAGTTTACTACTCGTGACGCAACAAGAAGAGTAATGTAGCAGCTTGTGTGTGCAGATACCACATTCGTCGACTGGCGATGGCTAGGAGGCAAAGATTTGCCGAGAAGTGTCAGCCATTTGAGATTTTCGGTTAGACGTGGCGATGGTTGTTGTGTTTGTGTGTGTTTGTATGCACTTTGGTGTGTGATACCAGTTGTTAGGCTTTTGTGGATCGTGTGATGAACTTAGTACATTTCCTTGTACTTTCGAAGATGATTTCAGTGGCAGGCTGGTATAGCTGTGTTTGACGGAGATTGGTCATTTCCGCGGTGTACCTGTGTCCCGGTTCGCTGATCGAGACAATCGGCCACAACTGTGTGTTGGCGAGCTTTGCAGCGAGCTTTGGGGACCAGATTACGAGTTAGTACCGGTTCTTATCCTCAGATTGGCGAGCGATCTTCGAGGATTATTCAGGCCTTGGAGGGCATGTTGTGGACCTCGGTGTTGCAGGCCTTGTTCGAGTTTGCTTGCTGTACCAGTTTGTGGACCACTATGGTTCTGATGTTGCGTGATGTCGTTTTGAGGGATGTTGTTGTAATCCACTGTGCTGGAGCGAGTTTGGTTTAAGTTTGAGTTGATGTTTGATTTTGATTTTGTGGAATGTGTTACCACAGACTGTCAGGTTAGCGGAAATAGGCCGATATACGCTTGAGTTCGATATTTGAGTTGAGATTTGCTATGTTATTTTGATCTGTGTGTGGCCATAGGCGAGTTTGTGTTATGCCGTGTGGTTCGGCATCACCTATAGTGTTGGCTTTTATGTGTGTTGGGTTCCGTGTGGCGGAACTGTGTTTCAGATTTGCTATGTGTTGTGTACCCTATTTGTTCCTTATGTAGGAACACTTGGCAATTATGTGAGCCAGTTTAGATTTATGATTTGCGGGTACAGGGATTCCAGCACAGAATTATCTCCTATTGTGGAGTTTGTGATCAGAGTTGTTCAGTTAAGTTTGCCATAGATGAGTTGAGCAGTATGCAGAGGCAGTGTTCCTACCTTGTAGTCGGCAGACTCAGAAATTTCGAGGTCAAAATTTTTCTAAGGGGGGTGGAATTGTGACGACCCGGACCAGAATCAGCAGTATGATCAGCTTGATTGATGAGTTACTGCATAGTCGCAGTTTGTCGGCAGTTATTTGAATCGCCAGGCTCGTTAACGACTAAATTATTGGCCGAGAATTGGAGCTGGGTCTCTTCTCGAGAGTCGTTGTACGGGTAATTATGAGTTCGTGAGCGGTTCCAGATCGTTATTTGGACGACCGAGGAATTAGTTATGACTATTTGAAGTTTGGATTTAAATGGTGGGCTACTTAACGACTAAATTACCGGTCAAGAATTTGGTTTCGGCTTCTTCACGGAAGTTGTTCAGAATTTAATTTCGAGTTCGTAGGAACTTCCGGAGCATGATTTTGAGTTACGAAGATTTAGTTGTGATTATTTCCGTTTGTTGATTATTTAGTCGAATTAATGTGTGTTGCTTTGAAGGGTTGACTTTTTATCCGTTTGGCCTATATGTTTGACTTCGGGTGATTATTGAAGAGTATGTCGAGACGAGTTTGTGGCCGCGAGAATTATCAGAATCAGATATACGACGAGAAAGTTACGCGCGTTTGAAGTTCGTCGAAATGGATAAACATGAAGTTTCCTAATCAGGAAAGGCTATAAATAGCAGGTTGCCGAAAAAGGAAAGTCAAAGGAGGAGTTAATTGGGTTTGACCGAGTTTGACCGAGTCAAACTCGGTGGAGGATGGCTTACGACGGTGGCAAACGGTGGCTCACGGCGATGAGGATTTCGGCCACCCCAGGGCGTGGGGTTGGTCCCTTTGGACTCGCCTTGACATCCTCGACTTCATTCCGGCCACCTTCCACGGTATAGCTCACCGGAAAAGGAGAATTATCCGGCCAAAGTTTAAGGTTTCTTGGTGAATTCAGGTTCCTCAAATTCGGCCGAATTGAGCTTCAAGATGCACTGGGTTTTGTAGCCCTCCTCTCAAGGATTCTAACCATGTAAGTATGAAGTTCTAATTCGATTTGTGGATTGAGTATTTTGGGTTTGAAATTTGTGAACCAATTCGGTTTTACATGAAATTGACCTAGTTAGAGTGAGAATTAGACTTCGGTGCAGTTGACAAAGTTGCTCAGTGGACGATTTTGAGTGGAATAGGGGTTGCTCCGCCGTGAAATTCTTCGGCCGGCGGCGGCGCCGTGGACGGCGGTCAACGGCGGCGGTCAACGGTCAAAGTTTGACTTTTTGGACTTTCGACAAGTTGCATGTCATTTGACTCGAAATCGCGCCCCGATCGCAGTGGGGAGGTTCGTTTTTCGAGTTGAGCGTCCAAACGTAAAACGAGGTATTGAGGTGGTATATATGGATTTTCGACGATTCGTCGTATTCGAATTGTGTATTTCCGAGAACGGTGGTTTCTCGTGGTTTGATTTGTATTGTCGGATTATGACTTTGAATATTGGACATTGTGAATATTCAGGGGTTCGTGATCGTTTGTTTGGCGAGGGACATTCCGCCGGATCACGGGTTAACGCGATACGCGTTACGCCAGTCTGTGAGTGGACATTTCTTTTCACGGATTATTTGCGAGTCTTGATATACGTTTTATGAACTTGGGCATGCATATGAGATTTCGGATTACATGAGCATGTGTTTTACGATTATACGATTATACTTATACGGATATACGTATACGAGTATACATATACTTATATGCTGTTCATGCATTTGCATTGAAATGTTTATGATTTGGTTTACACAGAGTACAGTCGTGGTTACGTTGTTGTATCGATACACTTGCCTCTCGGCTGATCCCCGATGGTAGGCTTTATTCCAGGGGAGGCTGTGACTCCTGACCCGAGGTCTATATCGGGGGGAGGCAGACCTTTGACCTGAGGCCATTTCCGGCTAGAATCACGTGGAAGTCAGGGACTCCGTGGTTCTGACTGTACTAGCACGGATGTGTCCACGAGTGGCCCCGTGAGATTTTATTGCATGCTCCGTATACGTGAGGAGTTAGAGTCTCCCTCGTGTACCATTTGATTATTTATACTTTCGACTCGCATATGTTTTAAATATATATTTATTACTTGGTGAAAGACATTTATTTTCATCCACTCACTCTAACGTGTTTATTGTCTTTCCCCTGGGCTTTTCGGTTTCCGTGCCCAGTTTGCAGTACAGGCTCTGGTGTCGCACGTCGTGGTCGGAGGCATAGTGCTCGAGCAATCTTGTTTCATCCAGTAAGTTTATTGTTCTACCTACTGTGGTATGCGTATATGATTATGTATTAGATGTCGCTCTGAGCTTCCTATTGAATACGTTATACGATTTTACACTGGATTTCAATAAAGTGCATATATATTTACTACTTTACTTTACTGTTAATATATTGAGAAATCCGGATGGGATTGGTGCCCACGGTTTGCTTTTTGTGGCATAGGATGAAGTGTATTTTCCGCGTGCAGGTAATGGCAATTCTACGCTAGTAACGAAACTCTGCCCAAATTTTGAAAAGTTTTTGTTGGTTCGTGTTTTCGGAAGGGTTTGATTCCGATTTAGGAAGCTAAATCGGGGTTGGGTCCTTTCAAGAAACTCTACAGAACCACACCCTTGTATAATGAGCGCTGCACCAGTCATGGTTGTTAATGAGGATTTGTATGGAAAAAGATCCACAAATAGTTGCATATTCCGCAGAATGGTATGAGTAGTATCACTATCTGCTAGATACTCAATTTCGCCTTGGGACATCTACACAATCAATGTAAATAAGTAAGTCTTTGGAACAAAGACCAGGTGTACACTTTAAGTATATACTTAAAGATTTGGATAAGGTGTGACCCTTGTTGAGTGCTGATATGGCATGACACAAACTGATGTATAACCACATATGGTGTTGAAATCCAAGTTGGTCGATGTATAAACAACAACATGAGCCAATGATACATATGAAAAATTCATCTTAGTACATTACTCTCGGGTTACATCTTCGATGGGTCGAAGAGAAACTTTCGATGCATCGAAGTACCCAAAATAAAATGTGATTTTCCGATACCATTTTCGATGGGTCGAAGCAAGGCTTCGATTGGTTGAAAAATTAACCTGAGACAGTTCTTCGATGGGTCGAATGACTTTTCGATGGATCGAAAAAAATGACCAGAACAATGTCTTTGATGGGTCGAGTAGGTTTTCGATGGATCGAAGGAACCCAAAAACGAGATCGAATTTCCGACATCAATATTCGATGGGTCGAAGGGATTTTTGATAGGTCAAAAAATTTGACCTGAGACATCCCTCCGATGGGTCGAAGAAGTGCTCGATGGATCGAAATGTGCAACCAAAGGACCCCGAGGATAAGTTTCGATGGATCGAAGTATTTTTCGATGGATCGAAAAATTCCAAAAAACAACCTGAGAGATAGTTTTGATGGGTCGAAGTGCAATACTTCGATGGATCGAAAATATCACCAAGTTCAAAATAACATCCTCTCCTTTGTGTCACGTTTGGACTGTATCATTGTCTCATATTGCCATATACTTATAAATATCGAACCATACATAAGAATTGCATGGAATAGAAAATTCTCAAGACACTTTCATATACCGAAAATAGAGAAATATTCATTGCTTGCCAACAAAAATTACATCATAGATGTGTTCTTATTCATAAAACAAAGACAAATGTCTTTAAAATTCTTGACAAAAAAGTAAGCCAAAAACAAAACTAAAAACTTGAAAGATTACAGAGACAATGCCTTTTACATAGGCTTAATCAAAATTCGGGGTAGCAAGATCTTTCTCCTTATCATCTGCAAGAACGAGATTGGTGTCAACCTCCATCTCTAAATCTTCAGCATAATTTGACTCTTGAGCCAAATACTGCTTGTGCTTTTTGTAGATGTTATGGATTTCTCTACTAGACTGGCATTGTTTATGCATATGCTTAGTAGAACCACATTTGAAGCAAATGTATCGTCCAGAATGTTGGGACCGTTGATCATCAAAAACCGAACCAGACTAGTCCTTGTTGGAGTTGGCGTTCTGATCTCTATGCCAAGTCAGATTTCAGTTATGGCCTTGGCCACGCCCACGCCCTTCTCTACTCCCGCGTGGAACATGTCCTCCACGAACATAAGGTTCTGAATGAGCAACCTTCTTATTTTTGCGGGCCTTTACTCCAGTATGGTAACTCTCACGCTTCTTAGTACCAGTCGGTCTTGAGTTATTATTGAGGATGATCTCATAATGCCGTTCTTTTTTCACAAGGCTATTGATGAATTGAGGTAAGAAGCCTGATATATCCGGAATGAATAAAAAAAACTTTCAAGTTTTATGAATAAGCACGTGATCCATGATATATGGTCACAAAATTGATCATAAACGGTGGCAAAAACCACACCCAGCTATCGTGACTAACTGTTACATGGGATCGATTTCCCTTTTCTTTTTCTTTTTTCTTTTTTTTTCTTTTCTGAACCGTGACTCCCTCAGAACCGTCATTTATACTATATGGATATAGGTCCATAGGAACTAGGGTAAGAACATGTAATAGAAAACAACTCATATTACAATTATCATCAACTTAGATCTAGGATGTTGCGATAAGTAAGTTTGCTAGATCTAGAGATTCATGGTTTAGAAAAGTTTACCTCGATGGGTGTTATGCTCGATATGACCGCTACTTTTGATGAAGTTCTTCTGAAACGACTTCTTGGAAGTCGTGCAATCTTGTCAACTTTTTGAAAATTTCATGGAATTTGTTGAAGACAAAAGAGAGGAGGCTAATGGTGTTCTTTGGCTGCCGACGGTGATAGGCGACGGTTGGCGACGGCGGTAATGGTCGGCGGTGATCGGTGATTTTCTCCTAATTTTAGATTTTTCTATTAACTCTAAGAGTCGTGTTGATAACATGTTGTAGGAGAAAATATGTAAACGGAAAAAACTGTTTCTCTTTCATTGATAGAATGTCTTTAATACAGGCTGATACAATCTATTACAATAAATGTCTTGATATGACAGTGATTCCATGTATCTATCTAATTAATATTCGTATCTAATTAGGACAAGACACACACAAAAAATTATGAAGAATTAATCTCCCTAAACAAAAATATAATTTATGTTGATTTCATTAAACTATAGAATAAAATTTGAAAAAACTGTTGAAATTAGAGAAATTTTAATAAGACTATAAGAGATGCTCTCATTTTCTTCCCTAAAAAAATATAAAGATTGATATAAATATAGAGTTATTTTTTCTCTCATCATATTCTCTAAAATAAAGAATGTGTCTATGTAATCTATTGGATCAAAACAACTAAAATATTCCTTAAAATAGAGAAAAACTCAAATATAGGAAAACTGTTGGAGCTGCCTTTATAATAACCAGTACGCACACTGTTTCTGCATTGTAATATAACACATATGGGTATCTACATACTGGTGCTCTTTCAAGCACTTCAGGGAATAAGTAGCTCACCCGTGTGATGCCCTCCCATGTTCTTTTTTTTTTTTACTATTTACGATGGAAGTGGAAGACCAGAATAAGAATTCGTTTACAAGTTCAATATTCATGTCTCTGAAAGGTAAAATGTCAGCAAGGCCTTGGCAATTCCACACTCCACTAGAACAGGTCATCAGCTATGGACCCTGTAAGATCTTTCCTTTTGGGATGTGAATGTTAACAAACTGCGTATGAGCTTTTCAAGAAAGCTAGCATGTACGCTTACAATTAAGCAGACTAGGATATAAGAACCAGAAGCTTGAATGTATAACATGAATCTATGTTTCCAATCGAACCAATCGAACTTGTCATAAAATCAGAGATATATATATGAACCAACTGAAAACCAAAGATGACTACTCACTTGAACCTCCCATCTTCCATCCCATGAACCAACCACACCACCAACAACGTCAAGTAAATTTATGCCATTCACATAACCAATTCCAACAGAGCGTTGATATAACTCACCAAAAAAATAAACTATACTTGGAGTGAGAGAACCATAGGTTCACCTTCTTTGTTTTAGAAACTAAAGAATCTGAATTACTTCTATCCCAACAACTGCAATATTTATATAACCATTATACTAGTTTTATGCCACTGTCAATCTTCCCCACTTTCTATTCATTGTCATTGAGTTGAGACGAGACAAATGTGCAAGGTACTGCATCTAAATGAGTATGACTCCAGAAAGAAACCAGAAAACAGCCTATTGGTGACTATACTGAACTATGAACCTATAAACAGAACGGTAACAAAAAGAACCTCATGCATTTGCAATCTCTGCTTCTCAGACTGGACTTCAGAAAGGAAAGAACCTGATTTGCATTGCTGACTTCCACTAATCAATTGGAGGATCAAATATCATTTCCTGCATCATACGTGAAGAAGAGCCCTCTGAATATAATGCTTTTAAGGACATGTTTCATTAAATCACAACACGACGTATATATTAAACAGTGTAAACCTGATCACACACGGGACACATATCACTTCTTTCCATCCATTCAAGAATGCAAGCAAGGTGATAATGGTGGTCACATTTCGTGGTAATTTTTGGATTCTCTTCATCATACTCTGCACAGATGAAAAGACATCCTGCTGAATAAACTTTACAAAAGGAAACAGAGACTATAGCTATAATAGGCAGGTAGCAGTAATGATGCCGTTGACATCAAAGATTCTCAAGCAGTTTGTCTTTACCTTCCAAGCAGGTGGGGCAAACATCCTCTTCATCTATTACTAAAGCCATAGGTTCCACTGATTTTTCTGACTTCTTAACTGGATCAAGCTCTAATGTGGTTTCAGCTTTGCTGTCTGAATCCTTCAGGTCTTCACACTTGGCTGAAGTTTCTTGAGGACTGTCACCAGCTGCGTCTTGACCAGAATCAGAAGTTGTTGTTGTCGGTAATGTTGCATCACTCTTGTTGCCAGAAATTTCTTGGGCTGCTGGTGGAGTACGGGGACGCTCTACGGACACATCATATGGGATAGGGGCAGGAGGTGGTCTATAAGTGTCAGGACTTGATGTATCCAAGTTCGTATCGACAAGGAGGCCTGTGGAGAGTGCAGCACCACCTTGGCGAGAAGACAAGGGCACTTGCTCAGATGTCCTAGGATACTGCAGAAACAGTCGAAACATAAGTATGTATATATATATATTAATGAAATTATCAACTTCACCTCACCTCATATTGACTACTAATCATCAACGAACAATTCCAAACCATTTACTTGACACAAATCAATAATCCCATATATTTATTTTCTCAAGCCTAAACCCTAAAGCTCAACACTACTAGAGAGTATAAAAAAACATTGAAGATGAGCAAAAAAACCATACAACATAATAGTATGTAGGCGCAGCACTCAGCTCCCTTGCTTTGGAAGAACAACAGCAGCAGCCTCCCATCGTTTCTTCTAGCTTATCTCTACTCAGGATTGAAAACTATTAGCACTTGGTACCACATATCCCCTCCTTCAGCACAAATCAGAAAGAAAGAAAGAAAGAAAGAAAGAAAGAAAGAAAGAAAAATCCTGTGAGATTCTGTAAGCACTTGGCAAAACAACAAGCAATAAGGTAACATGCCAAAAGCTTAACAACACAGCTTCAAACCTAACACAATAACCCTGTTTCAAGCTTTCCCAAATACGGCCACTTTTCTAGTAGAAGAAACTAACCCAATTCAATCCTCTCGAATAGCACCATGTATATGAAAATTACATGAACTTATACAAAGAGCCCGATTCTTAGTCAAAACTTAACATGTTCTTAACAATTTTCGCAGTATAAAAGTCAAACACTCATACTTGGCACTTGGAAACACAATTCTCCGATACAATTCCATCTCAAACACTTCAAAAACTCTGTTCCGCAAATCATTTACAAAAGCAGCAAAAATTCAATGTGAGTAGTTCACCACACAAATTTTGAAGGCAATTTTCCAACCATTTCAGAACAGTAAGCTTCCAAATACTCCTCATGCATGAAAAAAAAAATCAATCAATCAATCACAGAAACGTAAACACAAACCAGATATCACAAAGCAGTTAAAATCAAATAAGCACAGAAACGAAAAAATCAAAACAAAACAAAAACGCATCAAAGAACAGTGAAACGAGTAAGGCTTTAAAGCTAGCAACAAACGAATACTCAGAAACGACACCGTATTCAGCTACATAGCGCCGTCGCTGAGCTAACAGAGAAGTCGAGTAGGTTATTTAACACAAAAAGCTTTTCACGACTGAATCGTCGTCGTCAACGGTGACGAATTATAACGAATTGGAGAGTTTAGCGGAGGTTGAGTACCTGAAGCCGAGATCGGAATTGAAATCGGAATCGGAAAATGGTGGACTTGCTTGGAGTGCGTGCTTCCTTTTCTCCTCTCCTTTTGTCTGCGTTTGTGTGACAACAAACAACTTTTGCTACTTTACCATATTATAAAAATCACTTTTCTCATTCTCTTTTTTTAGTTTCTATTATTGTTTGTTTTTGATGAATATTCTCATTTTTTTTGGTCATCGATTGGGTTGGCCCACTGTGTTAGGATCAGGCCCACTAGAATTGGCGGAACAGGCCCACTGCAGTGATCTTATAGTTTAAATCACAATTTCTCTTTGTACTGTAGTTCAAAATGTCAAAGGTGTCGTGAGAAGTTGAGATATTTCAGTTGATATTTAGGAAAATATTTGTAATATGATTAATATTAAACAGTGATTTCTGATATTTGCTTTTGAACCAGAAGTTAAGGACTATCAGCGATAGTCAAGGATACACAAAAATTAAGAAATTAAATCTTCAATAAAAACACCGGAAATCCCATAATGATAATCGATTATTTTGATTAGGGCAGGGTGTTGACGTATAAAACAAATTCGATCGAGAAAGATAATCGATTATTTTGACTAGTGGAGGCTGGTGATGGAGTGGGCATGGGTTTTAGACGATAGTGGGGGAGTTGTTGGTTGTTGGAGATGAAGAATAAACCCAGATGAAGATTAAAGTGGAGACGGATGAAAGATGAAGAAGGACTTCACCACGGCTTGTGTAGAGAACAAAATGGAGCTAAATTAAATCTAGACCTTAAGATGAGAATGAATGGCCAAGATTCTCTTATTAGGCAGATGTTAGGATCCTTCCTGTTAGTAGAGGATCCTAGTCCGATTATTGCACATTGTACGGATACCATCTGCTTTCTAAAACCAACTATATCACATACTACTACTTGGATAGAAGATAGAATGGTGATGAGATACTTAATCACACACACACATACACACACACACATATATATATAGATTTTCACTAAGGTATATCTTTTTTGGGTCATTTTTAGGTATAGGGTATTACACAAATTTTTCGATCATATTTTAACATCTCCACCGTCTAATTATAAGGTCTATATGAATAGATCATTCCGGTAAATTTTCAGCCAAAATAGTGATAATTAAAGTATCGAACTAAATTAAATCAAGGAACATACCAAATCTGTCAAACCTGAACCATTCATACTTATAAACTTCAATTGCATTTTTGAATATTTTAACGATCACCATTTTAGCTGAAAATTTACAAGCTTAATCTACACATTAGGACCTAAGATCTGAATGGTGGAGATGGTAAAATATGATCGAAAAGTAGGTGTAATGTCCTATACCTGAAAACGACAAAAAAAAATATATAACTTAATAGAAGGGTGCTATATATATATATATATATATATATATATAACACCAAGGGATAACAAGGTAGGAGCCCCTGTTACAAAGTTAAAAATGTGAAGGAGTGAGATCATAGTAAGGTCAAACACTGCACATCACATCACTCTTTGATTAGATCTGGTCTAAGGGTGAGGGTAGATATATACATTCACATTTCTCGTTCTGTACGTTTCCTAGTCATCTCTGTGCACTTGCGATTCCTTGCAGCATCGACGAATTCAGTGATCACTGATACCTCATCTAATTGCATCTGTATATTCCAGTTTCCAAGTGAAAGTGGATTAGTACTATATCAGGAATTCACACAAAGCATGTATATCATCTTTTTAAGTCTAAACAAATAGGTGTGAGGGAGAGACCTGCTGTGATGTAAAATGTCGTTGCACAACTCTAATCAATTGCTCCCTTGTTGGATTTGAACAGCCGCTTACCTACATTTGAAATAGTAATACACTGGATTTATATACAACAGTAAGTAACCAGGAATGAGAACAAACAACTATAGAGCACAAATCAGTGATACTCACAAGGTTAAAGTGTCTGCAGTATCTCCTCAATGTGCTGGTTCCTAGTTTTTCCATGTTTACTCTCTGGTCAGCCAGAAAAGGATTAGGCATTGCAACAATTCACTTAAATAGAAATTTTTCATGACATTGATGACATGAGTAACATCATATCAGTTTATAAAGATCATTCAACCTTGGTCTAAAAGTTGTCATTCTCTACAATCACTGGGTATTCAACCAGTAATGCTATAGTACTAATTAGGTAATCATAACCAAATGGAAATATCCTAGACCAAATGTGTTAAACCATCAAATTTGGAATCAAGATCATTTTTACTTTTTTTCTAACTTCAGGAATCAAACTTCTTCTCTTTTCTTTTTTTCATTTCTCATACTTGCCTGACATTATGAAAGCTTACTGACCAGTTATCATGGACAGACATAAAACCTCTTCCTAAGTTTCTTACCAATTGAGGTGGGTGGATGGCTTGAAATTCTTCTTGATAACTGCCACGATAAATAGACTTAGTTGCTGTGGATGATACATACGATTTTGGATACCGAAATCTGGGTTTAGTATGTTTGTGGAACTCCAGACTCCTAGCTGCATTAAGAAAACCATCAGCATGATTTTTCAAGTTTCAACTCATAGCTTTCAACTTCTAGATAAATGCCACAGTTATGTTACTGTAACAACAGAATTGAACTTTCATCAGATATGTATTGTTCAACAGAACTAACCGAAATCATTTTCCTTGACAACGAGGTCAGAGCCACTGCTAAGGTTATCGAATTCATTATCGATATCTGCCTCATTTCCTGTAGGATGTTCCAGCACACTCAATGCATTCCTTTGCAGCTTGACTTCAACTCCATTTTTCAGAACCTTGTATGGCAAAATGAATGGTGTCAAATACGCATCCCACGCTGAACAGAAGGTAAAACAACTAGTAATAACAAAGAAAAATCCTATTTTCAACCCAAAAATTAAAATCTGAAAGAAAGTTCAAGAATCAGGGATCATAGATAGATTGAGAAGTAACAGCAAGATCAATACCAGACCTATGTGCTATGTGTCTTAGTTTTTAACTGTTAAGACAGGAACAGAATGGCTAGGGCTTTTCCATTTACATTTGTATTTACCACAAATTCTTCTCTTTCCTCCCAAGTATAAAGATTTGAACAGAAATCACAAACTCTCCGAGGAAACAATCCAAGGTTTACCCTTTTCTCGTCAACTACTAGTCTACAACACCCTAAACCCTGTAAATTTGCTGCACGTGCAAACCCTTCTATAATGACTTATGAGTCAACACAACACAATCCAATGGGCACCCAAAACTCGAAATCTTAACTTTCTACCTGAATATACACAACTTCCACCAACAATACAACCAATACTTGCCCAAATTCACAACATCAACAAACAACAAATGAACAAGTCAAATACTTACCCAAATTGACTAAAAAAAGTTTTGTTTAAAGAGTTCTTGACCCAGAAGTCACTTGGGAACAAAGCATTTAAGCCAAACAATTCAGAAAGCCCATTAACCAAAAATAGATCAAGAGAAAGAAACCAAAGTCCATAAAAGGAAAGAAAAAAAAAAGAGAGCAATGAATTGAATAAATTCATACCAGCCAGTGCCAACCACCAAGGCCAACAGCTTTCTTGACCACACCTTGAAGACCCACCAACACAGACTTTGTTCTATTATTCCCAGTGACAATCACCTTAGTATGCCTTGGGAGAACTGCAAGCTCATCATCCCCACTTTCCTCATGTGAGGCTGGTGACAGCCCCCAAGAACCACACAGCTCCTCTGCCTCCAGCATTTTTTGCCCCAAATCTCAAATCACAATTCCACACTCAAAAGAAACCCAATTCAAAAGACAACCACACTAACTAGTACTCAGCTCCACATTATTCAATACCCATCTTTATCAAATGGATTTTCAAATCACCTGTAGAGCATAAAATAGAGGCTGTGTCATAAAGAAACCCAGAGGCGTAAAATGACTGGAATTAATCAATACCAAATGAGTAATGAGAGAGAGAAAGAGAGTAGAGTAGAGACCGTTTAGCAATTCTTGAGCTCTGACACGAAATCTCTACTGAAAACTTCAATGCTTGTAGCAACAATGGAGAGAATCCAATCTTAAGAGTCACGGGCTTCCGATTCATCACATTAAATGAACCACTGTTGCTGCTGCTGCTTCTAAATCAACACTACCACCAAAGCTTTTGGTGGTGGTGACATCATGCAAGACCCAAACTTTCAACTAGAGGGACATCAGCAACGCTCTGAAAATCTTCAAAATTTACATGTATGCAGAACACAAATTCCGTTCAAGTACAAAGTCAAAGGTGAAAACTTTGACGGTGAACAAAAATTACTCATACCAAATCCAGAAATGTACAACGAAAAAAGACTTCAAATTTCAAATTACAGAAGAAGATGAAAACAAAGAGAGGTGAGCTCTGATTCGGAAAATCAGTACAGATTTACAGCAATGAAGCAGTGAAAAATTAGAAAAGCGATCACTTTGTTAATCAGAATTTGCCTCGATTGGGGAACGAGGAATTTGAAAACGAAAGCAGTGAGCTAAGAAGATTACTAGTACTACTATTTTTAGCAAGGTAAAATATACAGTGAAAATTTTGGAGCAGAGAGAGAGAACCTGTTGAAATGCAGATAATGAATTTGAAGAAGAATAGAGTGATCTGGAATTGAAATGAGAAATTTTGAGGGGGCTTTTTGTTTTTGGGGAGTGAAGAAAGACAAATCAGGAATTTAGCTGAGAGAGAGAGAGAGAGAGAGTAAAGCTCCACACAGTAAATGTTTACCAACTCTGTCAAATGCCGTACGGTCTCACAGCTCGGCTCGGCTCGAGCGAGCTGAGATTGATAAAGCCGTTGGAGACTTGGAGTGTTTTGTCGTGGTGTGAGGGGACGGGTGGATTGGCCTGGTCATATCTGCTCCGTGATCTTGTGGGGGCTCTCCTTTTAAATACCGGAAATTATTTAAAAGAAAAGGACTATGGTTAACAAATGTGTAGTTTAAGAAAAGTGCCCAATTTTTACAAGTCATCAGCTACAAAATTAGATTTGAAACCATTCATTAGTGAATATTGAACACAAAAAGAAGTCATTTCTTTGCCCTACTAGTGCCTAGAGTCTTGAAGTTGTAGGCTTTTGCTACATCAAATTTTGCGGCAGCCTAGTAATTATGCTCATAACTTATGAAATACAGCCCTACTAGTTTAGTGCAAAAAGCAGAGTGAAGCCAACCTGCTCGCCATTTATCCGACAACAAAATATCAAATCCAGGCTACTCCCACCAGGCTCCCTTGTCTCGCACGGACAGTTTAGTCTTTTTCCTCCCAACAGTATCGGGCTTGCAGCTCTGCCGTGAAACACAGAGCAAGCCGAACCGGAGCACCTGGTGAAAAGAAATGACATGCACGTGTCAGCAAAACAGCTGCCCATATCTTATCCGATGATCGATCAAGAAGAAAGTCTCGTCCCGGAGCCGTACTACTGTTACTATAAATGTTCCCTTTTTTTGGGAAGTGGTATTGGAACTCTCATTTATTCTTATAATTATTATTTGCACTCTTTTTTGTATTTTAATTCATTTTTAAATTATATAATTTTATCTATTTCATTTTTATCCCTCTTGTTGTTTTCGTTTTTATTATATTCTTATAATTTGATTATTATTATAGGAGAATAATATGATAACCAAAAATTGAATCTCTTTCATTAATAAAATGTCTTAAATATAGCTAATACAAACTATTACAATAACTGTCCCTATATAACAGAAATTTTTTGTATCTATCTAATTAATATCTGTATCTAACTAGGACAAGACATACACTGGGAATTATGAAGAATAAATCTCTTTAAACACTCTCATTTGCGTCGATGGCCTCAAGAACGATGCATGACTTGTTGCCTCACTAAAATCTTCGTCAAGCAAACAAAAACCTCATGGGTAAAATAAAAGTTTGGGCTAAGGAAAAAAAAATACAACGCATCAACTACAAAAGCTACTACATGTGACGTAAACTCCCCCTGCTGTCTACAGAAATATAACTCCCCCTGACTGTAAACTCAGTCTTGGAGCTCATAATAACTTGCGCATGTCAATGCTTCTCACATGTTTCACAAATGTAGATTGAGGTAATGACTTGGTAAACAAGTCTACAGCATTATCAACCTTACCAAACCTATTTACATGGATAATCAATAACTGCTGCTATTGCTGATTGTGGGAGTACTATGGTGAAGTGAGTTAAGTATGACACCCTTAGTGTAAACCAACTTCATATGTTCAATACAAATTGCATTATCCTCAAAGGAGCAAGTTAGTGTTGTCATAGTAGATAATAATCCACTAATCCACTAGAGCCTCGAATATGGTGTATTATTGTCCTAAACCAGACACACCCATCAACAACTTCATAGGAAGCTTTAATTTTTAGAATAGTTCGAGGAAGTAGAAACAACAGTTTACTTTGTTGTTCTCCAAGAAATTGCCATGTTCGCCATGATGAATAAACTGTATGGAAACATCTTGTATATGGGTCAGAGAGGTACCCAATATCAGCAAATCCGACCAATACGTAAACTGGTGTCTCGGAATAAGGGACTGCAGTAAAACAGCTCGCAGCAGGAGGAGAATTCGACGGGTCGAAATTTTCACTCGACAGGTTGAACAGATGGTTCTGTCCGATCCAGGACACCGGATTCGATGGGTCGAGAGATATGTTCGACGGGTCGAAATGCCTAGAACTTGAATGTTGCGATTCAACTATCCCTTGACCAGAATTTTCATGTTTTTCTATGTATTCTTTGTAAGGGAAGAATAGGCCCAAGTCAGTGGATCACTTCAAGTACCTAAAGATTTGTTTTACTCCAACCCAATGGCTTTGCGTAGGCGCATATTGAGAATGCAATGTCTGAATGTATGTACCGAGCTAAATTCAACCAAGCTCTAATCGCACTAAGATATAGAATTACAGCTCCAAAAGTTCCTTATCATCATCTGTTTTAGATGAAATGGATCCTTTCGGGTTCCAGAATACAAACAACCATTGGTGTACTAATAGGGTATGATTTGTCCATTTCCTTATTAGACATAAGTAAACTGGTGAATAAGAATTCAACCAACTCGATGTACCGTCTCTAAACCAAGACTTAATCGAGTCCTACCAAGGTCTATCATCTCAAATAACTTGAACACGCATGGGCATAAGTTATCATTCTTGTACCATTTCCCAATCAAGTAGTCACTAAGACGTGTGTATCACATCCAACCGGATTATTCCAATCCATATAGTGAACGTCTCAATCTAATCACATCAGCACTCTGTGGTTTAAAGTTACTTGATTTGGGTAGAACCATGTCAATCGGCACTCTCATGTATATCTCTGAATTAAGATCCCCATAGAGAAATACTGTAACCACATCTATAAGCTACATACTCAGTATTTTGGACACTACCAAACTGATAAGGTAGCGGAAAACAATGATATCCATGACCAGAGAATACATCTCCTCATAATCAATACTAGGGTATTGAGAGAATCCTTGCGCCGCAAGTTCTTCTAATTGTGCTCCCAAACAAGAGTCATTTGTGTCTAACTGACATATCATGGTTATATCACTACCATATTGAAAACTTGCCATTTGTAAGAGTCTAGTTCATCCTAAATTGTAACTTTTCATATATATCAATTTGCTCTGCATTAACCGTTGACAATCCGCAACAGAGCAATGTTCCACTTCATCGTCATCAATGTCTGAGCGATGGAATAAGTAAACATATCATCAACGAACATGGAAGAACTATCCATAATAACGCTAGTATTTGTTTCACTTGGTAAAACTGTGACAAAACCGTCACATAGCATCGATTTTTTCTTTTCTTTTTCTAAACCGTGACTCCCCCAGGACTGTCACTTATATTCTATGAATATAGGTCCATAGGAACTAGGGCAAACATGCAATAGGAACAACTCATATCGCAATTATTATCAACTTAGATCTAGGATTTTGCGATAAATAAGTTTGATCCTAGATCTATAGATTCAAGGTTTAGAAAAATTGACCTCGAAGGTGTTATGCTCGGTATGAAAACTTCGATGTGAAAGAAGTTTGAAGAAAGGAACACGGCCACATAACTTCCAGCTAAAGGAGGATACGTACCTTCTTCTTTTCTTCTTTTCGGACAGACTGGCCTTCATGTACTCAATTGGTCATAACTTTAGCTAGACACATCCAAATTGAGATTTTCTGGATGTTCTGGAAACTAAACATCTGGGGCTTTCCGTGCTTACGAAGATCTTCATCTGGTTCAGTCTGAGCTTCTCGCAATCCACTGTCGAAGTTGATGGATGTGCACAGGCTTATGAGATTGAAGTGGTCAATATCGTATTTTGGGATAAAAAAAAGTGTTTTGATTTTGGCATAAAGCTTTGGGTTCGAATTTCGTGCTGATAACGTATTGCAGGAGAATAATATGATAACTGAAAACTGTATCTCTTTTATTAATAGAATATCTTAAATATAGGCTGATACAAATTGTTATAATAACTGTCCCGATATAACAGATATTCTCTATATCTATCTAATTAAAATAACACTCGAAAATTATGAATAATAAATTTCCTTAAACAATTATATAATTTAAAAATTCCTTAAAACTAAAAAAAAGTTCAAGTAGTAATTATGAGAGTAGAAGGGAGTTCAAATATCAGTTCTTTTTTTAGAAAAAATAAATAAATAATTAAAACTAACAAATTGAGTGGATTTGAAATTTGATTTCAAGTCCGCCATTTTGCAGCTGGAGCGCATTCCAACTCTCACTCTTCCAGGTTTTGGGGAATTTCAAAGCCCGGGTCCCACTCTCCTCCCCTCGCGCACATACTTTTCGCTCCCTCCTTTTTTCTCTCTCTTCTATTTTCCCTCGCTTTTTTCCCTTTGAGGAGCTGGGATCAGGTGCACTACGTCCTATCCTAAGCCTCAGGAGTGTTGTTGATCCCGACTCTTCCTGAGATCCCTACGTACAAAAGAAATCATTGACTTGGTACTCTTGCTGAAAATTCAACACTCCGGCCGGCGTTCTCGGAGTGCAGTGCCAGCCGTCGACGTGAGAGCCGCTCTCAACAACGACAACTAACCATGACTGACCTCCTTTCACGCAGTTCTTCCACCTGATAACAATCCAGTAACATAATAGAAAGGGACACCATACTCTGTAAGCTTAGAGCGAAAAATGCAGTCGATGAACTCGGAATAGATAAGGCAAGGAAACCAAGTAATCAAACATTGATACATAGCATATTTATTGCATGCCGGAGAATCTGATCAACAACAAATGTGGCATTACAGCATCCAACGACACTGGTCTCTATCTTAGAGTGGGTTGTTCACATACAAGTACAACAACAAAGTAGCAAGATTAAGTTGCTCAAATGTAGTAAGATCAAATAATTCCACTTCACAGACAAAACTAAATGTTTCTTGACCTGGGCGCAAGCAAGGTGTAGTTCTCATTCTGCCAGCAGCTGATTCAAGAGTGATTCCTGCGCCTCCTATACGAATCTGAATGCTCATTCACCCTCCTTTCCCTAGCAGGTGGTGAACGGGATCTTCCTCGGCGCTCCCTGGAAGGAGCTTCTTTGTCTGGCCGCCTGTGAGGAGAATAGCTACGAGATCGTCTGCGATAACCACGGTCACGATCCCCACGATCACGTCCTGCATCTTTTTAACCATTACATAAGTCTAAAAGTAATGTTGGCACCTCAATGCTGTCTCAGAGTTTAGTACCTCCCTCTCTCATGAAGAGTTGAAACAAAAAGGCAGGATGAAAAGGGTGAAGACTCAAAATGACCGTTTATTAAAAACTCAGCTGTACTTATTATTTAGCCCAAAAGCTAATTTAACGCCATTTTCCAACAAATCAAGGTTTTAATCACCATGGTTCATGATGTGATATAACTACATTTTAGAATTTAGGCTCAAGACTAGAGACAATGCATAATTGCAAGGGAAATCCAGTTCAGATCCCACTGTGTACCTCGTTTCTCTCTCAACCCTTGATACCTCCCTGGAGTTGGTGTCCTCCCACGCTTCCTTTTTGCCTGCATAGAAAAAATAATGAAGATATCATCATGGAAGATAAACAAGTTGATAGTTCCTTCAAAGAGTAAGGACTTCATAGAAGCTGATCAACAAATTACTCATATCAGTAACACTGCTTTCCACATGCCGCTGCATGAAACTAGTTTCCATTAATGGCAGAAAAGTGGAAGCTGTGGTCCATGAGGATGACTACAATCCACACATGAACAGGAAGCGCAAATACTTTTATGTATATAACTGACCATCATGGACAAAGCCTAACCATACCGGCAGCAAGGAGATTTTCTGTCCAACCTCTCGTTTATTTTATCAAATGATATAAGATATGCCTTCAGGATTAAGCCCAAAAAGAAAATAACAAGAGGAATTTACCGTGCCTCTAGGGTATCTTAAGTATTAAGGTTAGTAAGGAACCATCAGATGCTGTTGCCAACGAAAGTGGAATTAAGGGCATACAACCCTCTGCAAAATAGTTGAATTTGTATTGATGAGTTTTGAGTGTCGACGCAGAACTCATGTCAGGAATGGGATAGTTTCAACTGTTTAGAGCTTAGATTGTGAATTCGACGAAGCTACACACATCAGACCTGCTGCCAAAACTTATCATGCACTCAGGTAACATTTCTGAAGAAAGAAAATTTCCATTATAAAATAATGTAGCGGCACACTACAGAGCAACTCTCTTGATCCTTTGATAGATAGAAGTACCTTCTCCACAGTGACTAGTCGACCTTCAAGTACAGAACGATTCAAGTACTTGATGCATCGTTCTGCATCCTCTACACTTTCCATAGTGACAAATGCAAATCCACGAGATTCTCTGGAGCGAGGGTCAGTAACAAGATGGCACTCCAACACCTAAAACAAAAGCTCAACTGTGACTTATCAAGATCAAATCTCCAATTAGGTACTAAAAGACTTTCAGTATCTATAATGAACATGAAGCTACGAGCGACTACTCTTGCCTCGCCTGTTTTAGTTAAACATCTTTTCTCAGTACATAAACACATACATAGACAAGCACTAAATTACAACCCACAAAAATTCTTATCATAAGTTAAGAAATAAGAATCTCAAGGAACAGAAGTAAACAGAAAGAATAGCTGCTTAATTACCAAAGACGTTTCTCACTTCCGCATTTTCAATTTCCATTTCCTTTCTGAGGACATCTAAAAATCAATAGCTAAATGTAATAAAAGTGACCTATCTAGTGATAAGCTTATGACAGACATAACATTTGTTTTAGTTAAAAAAATATCGGTCAATGCTAAACTGGTTTGTGTTTGCAGTCATTTGAAAGAACGTAACATACCAAACTTCAATGTACATGTTCTAGTCTTGGGGTATTATAGAGTGTCATATATTATTGAGATAATAAATTTGGAATAGCCCATACCTTGCCTTCTTTATTAAAGAATTTCTCAACATCAGCGGAGGTAGTCCTTGTGGACAAACCTGTTACATACAGGTTGTTTCCAGGATTGCTTGCATCCACAGATGGACTCCTGGCGTAAGAAAACCAAAATTATTATTCAATTCACTCAACAGTGCTTACTCAAATCACTTAGTTTGAATAATGCCAAATCTCACAAACGATGAATTTCCAAAATATAACCAGCTTTAGAAAATCTGACATTTAACATTTCAAACTCATATATCCAGTATACCTAGAACGACTTCTTCTAGACCTATCAGGCGACCTTGATCGGCGGTCTTTGACAGGTGAGGGAGAGGTCTTTGGTGAAGGAGACCTGATAAATAATCACCTAAAGTCAGAACAAAACAATGATACTACACAACTCACTTTACCCTCAGGAAACAGAACCGTAATTTCAAATAAACATAAAAAAAACTGTACCTCTGTACTCTTGTGTACGTCATCTACACACACAAAATGAATACATCAGATGCCCTTCGATATGACTAATAGGTTAACACAGTGATGAATGCAGAGTATTTTTACAGTCACAAGCAAATGCACATACATACAAACAGGTGCTAACCTGAATCATTTCATAAACAGATTCCGAATACATATACAGACGTGTTCCATTACAAAAATTTACAGAAAATATCCATATTACTATGAAAATGCAATCTAGCTGTAAAACTAGCGAGCAAAATTAAAAGCCACAATCATAAACGATTTCAAACTTGGTGTCCATATGCTAGAAACATATAAAGCAATACAAAAATTCAGCTACAACGAAGATAAAAATAAGCTCAGTTTCTCATGATCAAGCAAATTACATAATCAAATTCACCAATTTTAAGTTAAATTGTATACAGAATCCGAAATACGAACTGCAACACAACATGTAGAGCGATCTATGCAAATTCAAATCAAACCAGGTCGTAAAGTAGCTAGGGATTTAAAGAGCTTTGAATCGCTGTGCTATTGTTTCAGACTTAGATCGGAGGTGAGGTTGTTACCTTTGAGCTGTGGAAATGGTGAGTCAACTCAGATGCCCTAACGCGGTAAGCAGTGACAACTATTGCTATAAAGATAACAATAATGGAAGGAAAGAAGAATGTAAGCTCAGAACACCATAGTAAGAAAAGGAAGGTTGTCAAAAAAAAAGAAAGGAAGAAAAGGAACAAGACTGCTTTTGGTATAGTTTCTCTCGTAAGAGAATAAGCTTCTCAATCAAAAAAAAAAAAATTATTTTGAAAAGCACATTCAGACGAGCTTTTAATAAAATTTTACAATTTTTCCAAAAATGCCCTTACACAATTAGAGATTAACGGGAAACTCTCATATTTTCATCGACTTGGTACATCTCTCACCCTCTCTCGTTGCAGACGGATACCCACTCCAAAATTGTCCCGACGAGTTGTTTCTTCTACCTAAACTCAACGAACTACATAAGGGCGAAGAATAAATCTTTTCTGCCATGAATCAAGCTTTTCTTCCAGATCGGTAAGTTTCCCCTCGAAGCTCAATCAAATCTCATTTTCTGGGTATTCTTTCAATTTTAGGGTTAGTGTTTTCAATTTTATGAATGGTATTTTGTAATGTGTTGAATTGAATTGCTTCTGTGAAAGTGTGTACCCATTTTGGTGATTGGATATATGGGTCTGTTTGGATTTGTGTTGAAAGAGATATTAGATCATGGTCAGTTTAGATCTTTTAGGTTTGATTTACATTAGGATTGTTATGAGTTTATATTTGAACAATCTAGTGTCTGAATTCAAATTTGGGACATCTTGCATGTTTTTGTTCATATACTCTGACATGTATATGGATTTTGGTGTCTCCCCATATACAAGTTTAAAGTGGACTTGGATTTTGAAGTTGGTGTCATCAGAGGCTCAACTTCTGGCTGTAGAACTGATAGAAGAGTATTATTATTGGTAAAATTGGCTAATATTATAAGGTTTCTGGTATATTTTTGTATGATTAAATTTGAGTGCCTACATGAAATTACCGCAAATTAGAATATTCATGTCTTTATGTTGTTCTTTAACACCTCAAAATGATGCCAACGTATGATCAATTGAACTTACTGACTTCTCACTAAAATAGTAACTGTAATATGAATACCTCTCAAATTGTGGATGTAATTTGAATATATGTAGAAATAGAGTAAGTGGACTCAATTGCATTATTCTATACCATAAAAACAACACACAACTTTACAAATTTTTCGTGAAACATCCTACATAAAATATAATGAACTATTCTGTGTTTGTCTTTTGAGGCCAGGTTTGAGGTCGTGCTGAAAATTTTACATTGGCTAGTATTTCTTAAAGCATGAAAGCTCTGTAATATATTATCTTCTCTTCCACATCTTGTAGGCATTGAGAGAGGCATTTGCACAAATTCGAGCTTGTTTTAGATTAGAAGGGTTTTTACTGAAAATGAAACTTTTGAACAATGGGGATTCTTCAGAGACCCATGCTCAAAAAGTATGTCTTTGTGGTTACCTATCTGAGAGCATATCTTCAAAATCGGATAGCTAAGTCCTCTCTTGTGACATTTATGTTGCTTAGACTGATGGTTGTGGTCCTTGTGGCCGTCAATGTGTAGTCTATTTATAGACAATAGTTTGTTGAAAATAACGTTGGGAAGTTTGCTAGATGATATAATTGGTCTGATATGGAGATGAAATTAGATACGTTTGTATTTAGATTGGAGCTAATCTGGTGCTTGGTTCAAGAAAATAAAGTCTTATATGATGCATGCATAAACATTAATATCTTCCTTACATGTTTGATTAGAAATTTATGTTGCAGCTAATTTGTTTCCGTGATGTTATGATGAAATCTTGTACTTCATAAATTTGTTTATGCTTTCCCTTATATTTTCAACTTTTCATTATGTGCAACTTAATCTTTTATTTTGTTGCTTACACACTTATACTAATGCACCCAATATAATATTGACCGTATATGCAGGTTGACAGATGGAAGGTTTTATTGGCGTCTCTTGCTAGCTCTTCTGCAAAAGCTGAAAATCCTATTTCAGATAACAGGTAGACCAATGTAATTGTGAACTACTCAGGGGTTTCACTTTTTTACTTCTAGCTATTTGTCACTGTTGGATTTTGATCCATTGACCACAATTCTTACTCACCTAGTGTTGGCAAAACTCTATATTAATCTGTCATCTTCCTGCTGTAACTTGCCTAGACTATAGTAATTTGAAACTCTCAGAATATTAACTGTTGTGGCAGGGTTCTTCTACAATATTCATCTTTGCATTACATATACATCTTCATGAGAAAAAGGAAAACAATAATGTCACACTACTAACACCAAGGGGACCTTAAATGAATTAATTGTAGAATCATTTGCTCATCCTTGCAGCTATACTGTTTTGATTTAATCCTTGGCTTATCCTTGTGTTGCTATTCTTAGCTAAACATAGTGATGGTACAGTCCAACTTTCCAGCAAAGAATCTCTCTCTCAATTTTTTTTTTCTTTTCTTCCTGCCATTTTTTCTCAATTCTCCTTTTTGTAATTTTGTGGAATAACAAAATTAAAAATTGGAGAAGGCTACAAGATTTCGTTTCAACTTGTCATTCTAATCATGATTATCAGTATGTTTTATAATCAAGTATCAAAAGGGCACGTTCACTAGTTAGTGTAAATAAGCCCATAAATACTCATCTCTCATTCCCTCTCTTGAAAGCTAGTTAGTGTTCTCCATCTCTTTGTGATATGATGAATTCTGAATGTACCTTAAATTTGATTTGTTATGTAGGTGTATCAGATACTTGACGAATTCATTCTTGCTAGATAGCTCTAAGAAACTAGCAAGAATGTGAGAGAATATCTATGAATTTCGTACTTCTGTATACTTATCTTTGTTTCTAGTGACTCAAAGATGTTTGTATCTATGTTGGTTTATCCTATAATTTCATTTTAGACAAGAAGAACTTAGATGTTTCGTTGGCTGGATGAACCCTTATATATAGGGGATTCATTAGTTTAAGTACAGTTTAGTTTATAATTTCCTTTATAATTGTTGTTGGTCTATTACATGAAAGAATTTAGTCACTTCCTTTATACAGTTTAGTTTAGCTAGAATCTGTAAAAGATGGGAAAAGATTTGGCGTCATGGACTCCAGCGTATATAGACATTTTTCTAGATCTATGCTTCAAGGAATTAGAGTCGGATAATCGTCGACACACTCATTTTTTGCCAGTGGGGTGGGAGAATTTGAGGAACAACTTTAACAAAGAAACTGGTAAAAACTACACCAAGAAGTAGCTGAAAAACAAATGGGATTCACTGAAAGATACATGGAAAAACTGGAAAGATCTCAAGGGCAAAGAAACTGGTCTCGGGTGGAATCATAGGTTACAGACAATTGATGCGAGTGATGAATGGTGGGAGAATAAGATAAAGGTTCGTAATATGTTATATTGTATACTGATCTATTCTATTTATAGTTTTTTCAACTCCTTATAACAATATATCACTTTAACTGAAGATAAATGACAAATTTGAGAAATTGCAAAAGAAGGGTTTGGTCCCTGAATTGGAAGGCAAGCTTGATAAGTTATTTTATGGGGTTTCCGTCACTGGATCTCATGTTTGGGCACCATCATCTGGTCTACCGCCTCCTAGTAGTTTGAATACCTCTATTGATGACTACACTCTTGAAGGTAGTGGTGACTCTGATGATCTTTCAAATATGTCAACTTCTCAAGTAAGTAAAAGAAAAACTTCAAGTGCCAGAACATTTGGTGGAACATCTGAGACGAGTAGAAAGAGGAAGGGAGAAGGTGCTGCCCATATTATCGAACAAATTAATAAGCTTTGTGAGGCCATTGGCAATAAGAATGTTGAAATTGATCCTAATAGTATTAAGGGTGTAATAAGTGTGGTTACATCACTACCGGGAGCTGGAACAAGAACCCCCTATGGTATTTTGCTACTCGTTTGTTTCTCAGCAAGGAGAAGAGAAAGATGTTTTGTACTATGGATGATCCTGAGGATAAGTTGGCGTGGCTACAGTTTGAAATGTCGGAGAAAGACATCTAGAAGTCAGGAGAGAGAGAGAGAGAGAGAGAGAGAGAGAGAGAGAGAGAGAGAGTTGTTGTTTTTGTTATGTGTAATGACTATTGTGTTTTCTTAAGACTAATTTGTATGGATGTTCTAAGTTAATGTGGAATTGATAGTTTCTGAAGCTTGAGTTTGGTTTGGTCATTGTACTCAGTGTTATTATAGGCTGAACTATATTGAGTTTGTGCATACATTGTTTGTATTTTTTGATTTAGTTTTGTTTATTTTATACACATTGCTGAAAGTCCAATTTATTGTTTCTTTGAAGTTTGCCCCTTTTATTTTTTTCATTTTCAACTTGTTGGTAGTTATTGTAATACTAGATCTTCTTTTTGCAGTATAGCAACTTGTAATGACATATTTTTTTTATTTCTTTTAACATTATGTTACATTTAGCTATTATGGTATAGAAGAATTTTCACATGTTAAGTTGCCTATCAAAGCTGATCAAGACACTCTAAGAGAAGGGTATCGGTACATACATTTTATTCTATTAATCTTTCATGTGGACTGTGGTAAATCTCTCCTGCTTGGTGGTAGTATCAATACTTGTTGATTCGTTTTCACAGTATGATTTACATCTATTTCTATGTGTCATGTGTGGAGATCATTGTTTCTTAATAGTTTGGTTTTGGAGATGGTGGGTTCTCATTGGGGATTTTCTAATACTACTAAGGCAAAAAACACTTTGGAGACGCTTTATCTTTTAATCTCTTTAAACAAGTACAATATCTTATGCTGGAAGTTTACTGTTTAACAATATGTTTTCCCTTTTAAGCATTTATAATAGCACTCCAATCCTTATGTATTAATTAGGTCATTCTATAGTTCTGTATTTGCATTCCCAATATGTCAAGCAGCTTTCTTAGTGCTACCAAGTAGCAACAAATCAACAACATCAAAAGAAATAAGAAGATAAGATGAAAAGGTCACTTCATAGGCTCACAGCTACAACATATGAGCTCTTAGATATATGCTATATTGAAGGGTTCACGTGCACACACTTGATTCATCACGCAATTTAATCTGCTATGCTGAGAAATTTTGATGACTATTTACTAAATCTATTAGGTTCATAAGATATGATGAAGATGATATGGACACATCTTGGGAGCAGAGGCTAGTGAAGCGATATTATGACAAGCTGTTTAAAGAGTATCATTTGCAAAGTGGTCAATTAGAGTAGTATTCCTGTAAATACTATAAGTTATTGTTTAGTCTAGTGATTATTTGTTACTTTGGGTATAGTTGATAGTTTTATACAATTATGACAACATTTTCAAAGTCAGGTTCTACATTAGATCTTCACTTGTTAGTTATCCTACTTGCCTAGGAAAAATATTTTGTTGCCTCCGCATTATACCTAAAAATCAGAGGGCGTTGACATGCATTGCTTCATTGATATCCTTAATCTCTTTGAATATATTTTATGGCTAACATGTCACATTACAAGAGTGGTAAAGGAAGTGGCAACAACTTCCAACGAAACTCGACATATTTTGCATACTTTTTAGTTCTCATTGTGATGTTTATAAAATCTTGATCTTCTCATTAATTAGGGATATTCATTTTGTGTCTGAAAGGAAACTCTTTAAAATTTTCTTTCGATCCTTGGTCCATATATGGCGACATTATGCTATATATATAATTGCTTTCTGATATCTGGTTCTCATGTAGATCGGTCTAAGGTGGAGGACTGAGAAGGAAGTCGTATGTGGTAAAGGTAATGTTATTTTCTGCATTAGATACAAAGGAAATCAGTATCATCTAATTTCCATATTACAAAGAAAATCAGTCTGAGTCTACTATATCTCTGAAAGTCTGAAACCTTTCCAAATATTGTTAGAGTTTGTGGTATGTCTGCCTTTTGTAAGAGTATTTTTTTCCTTCTCGTGTTTTTGTTATAAAGTTGCTAGTAGGCCAAAGAAACTTATCAAAATATTGTATTATTATGATGCAGTTGCCATTTTAGTTCATCAAACTGATTAAAGCATCAGTCTGTAAGTTAAGATGTAATTCCATGTCTTTGAGACAAGGAGATCTTTACCTCTTAAGTTCTTATAGAAATTTGTGTGTTAAGTTGTCTAATCTGTGCTCTTGTCCTAATTTATATGAACAGAAGCTAGCTTCAATATTAATTAGTTGGTGCAACTACTTGGTTTTACACTATGGACACTCGAGCACCGAATGAAATAGAAGAGTTGGAATGTGATGCTGGAGTATCAGGGATGTGTCTTTTGGCTCAACACTATTTTGATACTTATGTTCACAAGACATCGTGCATAACATCCACGTAAAGCAGAAATAAATGGTTGAAGGAAGTTCTAAGAGGAAATGAAAGTCGTTGTTATCATAGTTCAGAATGAATAAAGAGGTTTTTAGTAGATTATCTAATGATTTAGAAGTTAACTATGAGTTGATGGGTTTAAAAAGCACGAGTCATACTAAAGTGTTGGGGATGTTTTTGCATACACTTGGACATGAGATTGGACCAAGAGCGATTTCAACACTCTGGTGAAACAATCAAGAGGTATTTTGGACAAGCCTTGGATGTCGTTTGCCTTATGGCTCAAGATATCTTGAAACCAATATATCCGGAACTCAGAAGTATTCCTCTAAAGATTCCAAATGATAGGAGATACATGCCTCATTTTAAGGTATGTATAGAATCTTACACTAATACTTTAATGTATTGTTGTTTGTATTTGATTGCATCTTCGTTTTTCTTGTATAATATTTTTAAATTGAATGTAGCATTGCATTGGTGCCATTGATGGTGTCCACATTGAAGCTTCAATTCCTCCTCATAAGCAAGTGCCATATATTGGAAGGAAAGGAATACCGACACAGAATGTGATAGTTGTTTGTGACTTTGATAGGCAATTTATATTTGCATGTGCGGGATGGGAAGGATTTTTTCATGATACTAGAGTTTTCCTATCAGTATTACGAGACAACTATTACGACCCGGAACATTATTATACAATAATCGAAACTTATGTTGTTAGTCGCTAATTTATTACGTTAATCGTCGATGGTAATAAGTCTTTACCGTCGATAACTTTCGCTGGCATTTTGTCGAGATTTTATCTATTTTGGTTTTTTAAGAAATTTCTTTGGATAAAGTTGTAGAGTTTGTCGATACGAGTTCGTGGCCATGTTAAGTGTTGAAAGTTATGGTCAGCGGAAATTTTACAAAAATATCGGAAAATATTTTATCGCAAAACCGCGGGTATAAATGGGGGTTTCTATTTTTGGGAAAGTGAGAAGTTTCCTTTTTGGGTAACCGGGTTGACCCACTCATCTCGACCCATTTCCTTGCCGTGGTGTTCTCACTGACGGCGAGCCTTTAGCTGGTCACCTCTGGCCGTGATTCTTGGTGGAAATTGTTGGGCTCCCTATCCTTTATCGTTTGGTGGTAACATCACCGACATTGGTGGCTGGAGGAAGGAGAATCGACATGGTAAAGTTGGCCGATTCTGGTGATTTTTTTTTTCTCTCGGCGATGGTGGCATTGGACGTCGAATTCAGAGGGGTTTTGAACTCTTGGAAGAGACGGATCGAATGCAATGGGTCTCAATCCTTAACGTGGTCGAACACCGGCGAATGGAGGAAGATAAATACTGGTTGTTTTTTTTTCCGGCAATTTTGTGCATTTCCAGTTAGAATTTGGCATTGTGTTCTTCTTGAATGTTGTTGGACTTGTTGAGATGAACAATTTGATATGCAGGATGGTTGATTTGGTGTCAGTGGGATTTCGGCCGCCGTCGTGCGCTGCGGAGATCCGGCGAGGTTGGATTTTTGGCAAAATTGTATGTCGTTCCGCTCGTAATTTCGTACCGAATGCAATGGTGAGGTTCTTTAATGGATCTGGACTTGATTAATTTATACGTGTGTTTAATCGGATAATAATTAATTGATTTCACGATATTATTAACGGACGATCCGACTATCGATTTAAATTTGAGTCGCTCGATGTTTGAGATTTATGTTGCGACTCTAAAATTGATTTACAGTGAAGTAACTCAAGGAAATGAATTCAAAATTTGATTAAGTTCGTTTTTAGTTGAAAAATACGTTATTCGAGAATGCGAGATTCTCGGCATTATTGCTCGAAGGATTATGAGCTTAGCTATTCAATATGGACGAGTAGATATTAATTATAATCGTATTTTCAGGATTACGAGTTAACGAGCCGTGTTGGATGATTATTACACCGATTAGCATGTTACGGCTTTATGAATATTCCGACATAGTACGGTGAGTAGACTTTTATTTTTCACAGTCGTTTGCGAGTTCAGGGATTTATATTCACACTGTACTTTCAGTTTACAGATTATAGTTTCCAGTTTACAGTATATTTTAGACCAAATTAAATTTGGAGATTTTTTTTTCTTGTGATGACTTATAGGCTAGCTGCATCGATACATTGACTATTCGGCTGATCACCGGATAGTCCCTGGTCAGGGGAGGTCATGTTATCTCAATGGACCCGTCACCTTTTATTTTTATTTGTCGTAGCTACCGTTCAGGGGAGGTCAGGATACCTCGTCTAGCCTATTGTTCTATTTATTGTAGCTACCAGTCAGGGGAGGTCAAGACCTCGTCTGACTACCTCCATAATTCTTACAGTTTTATAACTGTTGAACTCGCATGATTTCACAGAAATCAGCGGAAAGACACAAATAGAATATTTTATTGTTTTACACTGATTATGAGTTTTTGTCCACTCACACTAACGTTTTTATGTTTTTTTATCTGTCTTTCCCTGGGCCTTTTAGTTTTCCGTGCCCAGAGTACAGTGTTTCTCCTGAGCTGAATTTTGATCCCCAGAGGCTTTGAGTCCACCGGGTTATCATACCTTTTGTAGGTTTCGGACCACTAACAATGTATTTTCATATGTTTTATTATACTCCTAGAAGTCGCTTATGAACACTAGTGTTGTATATATTTTTCAGTGTTGATAGTGAATTGTTAGTATTGTTGGATTATGAGTTTTTTAGTTCATGTATTATTGTTCCAGTATTTTAATTAATTTACTTACCGCACTTTATTGAGAAATTCGGATGGACATCGGTGGTCCACAGTATAGTTTGTGGGAAATTCGAAGTGTGATTTTCTTGCAGATTTCTGGTTGCCCACTTCGTAGAGGAAACTATGTCAATTTTTTTTATAGAAATTCGTAGTTTAAGTCTTGTCGTTAGGATGTGATCCTAGATTACTAGTTAATCTAGGGTTGTGCCCTTTCAACAACGCCATGAATTTTTCAAAACCTCCACAAGGTAATTGCTCTTACTCACTTTTGTTTGTTAATTCGACTAACATATAATACGTCTCGTACTGTTTTTATCTAATTTATTGTGATTGTCAACATTACATAAGTAAATAGTATCTTGTAGGCTCTGGGTACCCACAAATGAATGGTTATTTGGGACAATACAAAGGTGCAAAAGCTCATCATCAACAATATCGAAGGAGGCAACCGACTCTTATTCAACCAAAGACACTCTTCCTTTAGAAGTGTTATCGAGCGCACTTTTGAAGTTTGGAAGAAGAAGCAGAAGGTTTTGAAGCACATGCAAGTTTTTCATTCGACAAGCAAGTGAATATTGTAAGGAGATATTCCCGTCTTGATAAACATTTTGTTAACATTGGAAAATGATCAAGTGGCAATGCAAATGGTAAGGATGATGCAGAAGAGGAAGGATCTCTAGTTACTGAAGGTCCAGGAGCATGACAAATTAAAATAGTGAGGAACAACATAGCGCAAAGTCTAATGAGTAGCCGAAATGTTTGATTAGGGTCTAATCAAATATTTTCGATAGATTTCTATGTGTCGAGACGGTCGAGTTATGTAGTCAGGGCCTAATCTTAGTTTAACATTTAAATCGGGAACATGTCTTTTCATTTGGTATCAGTCATTTAAAATATCGAGCATGACATTAGGAATGTATGTAAGATGATTGGTATTTTTACAAGCGTTATTATTTTTATTATTATAGGTAATATTTAATTAAAATAAATAAATAAAATGAAAAATTAATGTACTTGTGACTTTTACTTTTAGATTTATCAAACATTTCTATTTTTAAAAGTCATTTAAAAAAAATATTTGCCAAAAACACACACACACACATTTTCTATTAAGAAGCTTATTTGAATAGGAAAAAAAACTAACTTTTCTTCTAATAAAATTATTGCCAAACATAACCTAAATACAACTACAGTACTTGGTCTCAAAAAACAACTACAGTACCCTGTGTGTTTGAACTTGGGCCTCTTGGGCCGGGTTGTATCGGATCTATTTTGTTTATAATTTTCATTTCATTTTCACAAACAATAAAGACGCCGATGTTTTGATGATCAATGTAATTAGATCTGCATGAACAGAATTGATTCATAAGTGGTCAGTTATGTTAGATCTGCACGGATAGCTGACCACCGGTACATTAAACGGTTTCCCAAACCATTTTTTTTAACGATGTACCAAGTTCGAAGCTCAGATGCTAGTATTTAGAGCATCTCCAACAGGTTCCCCATTTTATTGGTATTATCACTTTTGGAGAATTTTGGGCTTTTTTTTTGTCCAACAGATTCCCCATCCCATTCCCCAAAATAGGGAAGGAGGAGAAAAAAAAGGGAGACTTCCCCATATTTGCAGCATTCGGCAAATTTTTGGAGAAGCAAAAATAAATGCAAGATTCTTCAAAATGGGGAAGCTGTTGGAGTTGGAGCAAAAATAATTTGGAGAATATGGCTTTTGCTTCCCCATTTTGGAGAAATTTTTGGGGAAGCTGTTGGAGATGGTCTTACTATTCAATAGCAACAAAAACTTGCCGAGTACTGAGTTCACTTATTCTGATTCCAAAGGCAAAATGGATACGAAGGACCAAAGTTTTTCAGGACTGGAGCAAAGATCTAGATCATTGCAGCAATACTCATGCTTCTATGAGCTGTGAAGGTCACAAGACACAGAGCCAGTACCCAACAGAGCTCTCAACATTCACAAGTAACAAGTACAAATGAAACGTAAACATTGCCAGTGAGGAATAGAACTACGCACCATATGCAATCAAGCCAACTTCTTGGAAAACCATTGATACATAGAAAGCCTCGAGTTTCAACAAGTCAAGGTTAATGCAAGTGGCAATGGTGTTCAAGTACAAAGAATCGCAGATGATCAAGAAAAAGATCAACCATAGCCTCAAATTGCAATGGCTGAATTACAAATGCTAACCAAATATAAGCGAGAAAAAAAACTATATAAACATATAAAACAGAATCGATCCTTGAGGAGTGACTGAACACCACAGCTCCATAGAAAATGGGTGCCAGCTATCGGCCTGAAGTCTAGATTGATTGCACACTCAAACCCGGGTTTTTATGACCAAGTGAATACTCCTCACTGAGTGTCTCAAAAGTTTGTGAGGGTTAAGTCCTTCAGGAGTGTCTCCACAGCTTCAAAGAAAAGTGGTGCTGTCTCTGGGCTTGGAGTCTTGATTGCACACTTGAGCCCGGGGGTATTGACTACTGTAGTAAGTTCAACTAAGAAGGCTATTCCTCTAGGTATCTTTGCAGAGAAATAGAAGACATCCTGGTTGCCGTGTTTTCGCTTTGCAATAAAGAACATGTTTGTAGCAGCCAGGCGGTCCACAGTTGCGTCAACATTAGTGACCACAATGCCAAGGAAGTCTTTTGTAATCTCATTTGAATCAGGAAGGGATCTCCATGTCTGCAATCAATAAGCATCAGTTTTGAATCAGCACTCTTGGTCCAATGAATTTATAATTTCCTTCAATGGTAGTAAATGATCAGAAAGCTCTATCTCATCATGTTTCTGACTATACGGGTTTAAATTGTATTTGGTAAAAATTGTTCACCAAAATACTATTACAAAATTCCACTTTTAACTAACAACCCACCTCAAACCTTCTTAATCCTCTTGGGGGGTATAAAACAAAAGAATTAAACCCCTAACATATCCTACTCACTAATATCTTGACATACACGATTATAGGCTCACAGCACTACTCTAGTATGGCCCTAAGGGATGCCAGCTGTCCACTGCTGTAATTTATCACCTCCTAAATTTACTTATCCCTAACTAATTGAATCAGTTCATTGCTTAGATGAATCAGATCAGCATAGTCAAAGAACAAAAATTATCAGATTGACCTTATCCTACACGATTATACCCAAGATTACACAGGAAAGAGAAGGGTTAAGATTATTCACCTCAAGAAAGTTCGCACGCTCCATTCTGCCATCCTCAGTAAAGAAGACATGCAATGAGATTTTATCGTTGAAGTACCAGACTGGTTGCTGGTTGTTTTTCACAGCAATCTGCAATAATGAGCTTGGAGGACCTTGAGACATATTCTGGAATGTAACCATAGGCAGAAGAGTCCCTGCTGATGTTCCAGGTTGTATTTGTGGAACCTATTTAGCAGAAATGTAGGCTGTCAAACATTTGTTTGGCATAAAGTTCAGTTTGGTCAAAAGCTCAATGAAGTACCTGAATAGGTCCAGCCGCTGCAAGACCAAAAGAATTTTTGTTGAATTGAATCATGAACCCATCCAACGGGACCTGTGTGTTGTTCTCAAACAATAAGTTGTAGAATATTTGACCATCCCTACGTGTCAATTGAGCACTGATTTGTAAGCCTTGACCGCTCAAAGCTGGTAGTAAGACAGGCAATGGAGGTCTGCAATTTAGGTCAAGAAAATCCAGTGAGTACCTCTAAAATAATAAGTATAAATACACCCTAACATCAGAAATTGATCCTGGTGCAGTAGTCCACTGAGGATAAAGGATAAAATCCAATATTAATCAGTGAAAAGGAAACCCCTCCCCTCCTTCCGCACATTGATAACGTATCAGCTGGTACTAATTAACTTAATATTAACATGTACGAATAGGATACCCACCCAGTAGGCGTAGAAGGCTGATCCACAGGAACAATGGCACTATTATCCAGGCCAATCAGATCGCCAAGTAAATCTGGCACTGGAGCAGCAGACGAGGCTGGTGCAGGGGTTGGTTGTCTTGCTGCAGCATATGGGACACTACCTGAGCTAGTTGCTGGTGGGGACGCACCAGCACCATCAGCAAGATGAGCAGGTGATTCAGAGTTTCCTGTTTCGCTACCATAGTCCTCATCTTCAGGTCTTGAAGTTGAGGTCTTCACACGGGTAACAAAAGCTTCTGGGGGCTTGTGATACACAGAGGATAAGGTAGCAATGTTTGCAAGAAGCTCATCAAGAAGTGATGAATCAAGCAGGTTTGAATCATCACTGATCACTGGCTTCTCAGCTAAAACAACATCCTTGGCTGCCTGAGAGAACAAAGTGTGCTCATGAGATTTAAACACAACGAGAGAACCCCTGTTTTAATTACTCTTACGAGGAGTACAACCTAGATGCTGTACATAAGTTGCACATGCATAAGCATCCCACCCCCAGTGACCCCCACTCCCCAAAATAATATGCATTTGCAATTGTGCACGTAAAAGAGAAGGGCCATGTTATACAAACAAAACTGAAACTTATCTTCACAAAAATGCACCTCAGGATCAATCGATAGAAGGCGCCAATATATGTATGCACGATCTCGCAGATCAGGATTATCTGTCTCTGAAGTAGCATTATTCAAAACAACCTGCAATATGGATCTCAAATGTGACAATTTGGTAGGTGCGTATCTATAAAAGTACAACTGTCACCAATGAGTGAGAGATGCATTTAAAAATGATTTTAAAAGACATCATAATTTGAAACTGTACACAGTTTTGTGCTTTAAAAATAGTATATCACCAGTCTAACTGAACAACATTTTCTTCCATGACGATACTAATTGTAAGAAGCTATTCAACGCATATGAAGGAGAATAGAATCTAGGAATGATAAAGAATATGGAAGGTACAAAAGAAGAACCTGTATCATCTGTTGTGGTCCTTGGGTTGGTTTTTTAAGAAAAAGCTTGACAGTTGCAGTCAGCAACTGCAACTGGACATGTGCAGGCTCTTCAGGGAAACTTTCCAGAAAGCTTTCAAGGAGCTCATCAGCATTGTCAATTCTTTCTGCATACTCACCAATTATCCAGATCATCGATGCCTTTGAGAGAGCGAATCAAACATGAGCATTGAGTTTTGAAACAAGAAAAAAATGAAAGATTACCATAACAGGAAGAAGTGAAAATAGAAAGCTCAAAGATTAAACAACTCCCAACAAGAACAAGAACATTCAGTACCTTGGCTTCTGGTTCATCCAAAGTGTCCAGGCTTTCACACAGAGTTGCAATGATGGATTCGTAGCTGTAATGAAGATAGAGATTCGTGTGAAAACCTGTACCGCAAAAACACTAAATCCCAGTAGCTGACACACACACACACACACTTATGTATGGATATAATAATATATGCATACAAGTACTAAAATCCATGACTTACGTATTGGGATATCTTCTAAAGATATCTTTGATGACAATAATGGCCTCTTGAACTACATAGTTGACTTTGATCTTAATCAACTCAAGTAATACAGTAATGCACCGCTCAGCTGCTCTCTCTAATTTGATGGCACAGCGACCGATGGCACGGACAGCCTTTCGGACAAAATCCACATCAACTTCTGTAGCATACTCTTTGAACTCCAGTAAAACCTGCATAGACGCTCAGGTGATTAATGATTATCTGAAACAGAATCATGTCCATAAAAGTCTAATAAGATCCATAATTTTTCGAAAAATGATGTACCTGGTCTATGTTTCGATCTGAAGCGAGTTTTATCATAATTTCCAGTTTCTCCATCTTTACATAAATAGGATCATTGTACTTGCAAAAAAACACCTACAAAATAATTGAGAATTTGCTTATAAGTATGACCACTTGAATACATATGAGTCTGTATAACTTTTACGAGGCCACAGCAGCCAAGACTACTATAAATATACCTTAATTTCATGAGCAAGAATTGTGGGACGTCTTTGTACTATAAGGTTGATGTTTCTCAATGCTACATATTGTATCTCTGGCTCAGCAGAGAGTAGTGTCACAAGTGGAGGAGCCATCTTTTTGCATAGATTTCTGATGACATCTGTGCTGGTAATAAGTTCCATTTGTTGGAGGATCATCTGAAAAGTGAAACGTTAGGATGAAGATATAACAAATACTAGAATTAACCAAGATGATGGAAATTGAGAGGAACGGGAATACCAATATAATGAAGACCGTTGAACAAAGGAATTGTTACCTTTACAGCTGAAAGCACAACAGCACAGTTTGCATGTTGTAGCCGTGGGGTAACTCGCTCTACTATATTCTCAGCTTCACGGGCATCAGCTGCCTTGTATCTAGAAAGTGCGTCCAGTATAAATACTTGTCCCCACCTGAACATACGGGCACAACCAAGTTGAGAAACGACTCAAAATGATATAAATGAAAGACAAAGAGACCAATATTGGCGATCTCAATAGATGATTAGAATTAAATGTGAATACAAATATAGTAGAATAAGTAATGACAAAACTACGCATACTCTGTGCATTCATTCAAGGCGGTAAGGAGCTTTGACAAAGTGTGACTGGTCATTTCAAAGATGGGTCTGTTGCTATTCTCTTGAATTTCAGCAAGAGCAGCCACAGCATTTGCTACAACCATAGGATTGTTATCCGATATCAAATCCTTGAGAGATTCTAGAAAACCCCTATCCTCAACTAACTCAGCATTTATGTCATAAAGTTTGGCAACACATATGGCTGCTGTCTTCCGAACATAGGGATCATCATCCTGTCATGAAGTATTGAATACTAAGAAAACAGATAACAGAACAAATTCTGAAGAAAAAAAAGCATGTTCAAACAAATACTTTGAAATGAAGAGTGCAATTTTCAAATCAGTTACGTACATACTTAACACTAAATAACAACAACCATGAATAAAAATGAAAAATGTACTAGCACAAAAAACCAACCTTAAGGCACCTCTGAAGGGGATCACAGAGATATTCTGTAATCTTATCAACACGAATGCATCCCATTGTCCTAACAGCTAAAGCACGAATCAAAGGATTTGGGTCCTGTGAATCCTGCATAAGTGATCATGGAACAAATTCATCAGAAGAATTTTCATAAGAGATACTCGACAAATGTATTAATGCAAAATAAATTAAAGCAAAAAGAAAACTAAAGTCATACTATAAAAAACAAAAATAGAGTTCCTGTTATCATTTGGAGCCAGCTGCTATAGGATCAATATGGCTGTTATACTTGGAATATTTTTGTGCATTTAAAAGTTTATAGAATAAGCTGAAAAGAGTGAAAAGTGAGGAGACAATTGATGTTAGTGATTTTAAAATTTAAAAAAGGAATGACAAATCCCAAGTCTACTTGCTTTACCATTGGTAACCTTCTCTCATTTTTCTAAGAGTTTAAGACCTCTGATGGGGTTTTCAAGCCTAAAATGCCAGCATTAATCACATAGGATTTTCCCACAAACTTGTTATCAAGGGACAGATTCAACCTCTATTTTCACTCTTTTAACAGCTAATAATTACTGTAAAATGTCTGAACCTAATAAACCAATATAAAATACGGACGAATATGAATATCCTACACTACAAAAATAAATGCATCAGCTGTAAAAACGCAAAGGTTGATGACAGCATTACCTTGACAAATGTATTCACAGCCAGTATTGCAAGGTCAGGCTGGCTCTTAGCATAGTTTATCAGATACAAATACACTAGCTTCTTCAGCTCCAAATTCTCGGTCTGCATGCAGTTCACTACATCCGTGAAAAGCGACGAAACGTCCTTCCCAACTGTCATGGCAGCAATCACTTTCTTAACTGCATCTTTCCTCTTATCCTGCACCACACCAAAGCAAAGATTAAGCTCATTTTCTATAACATCACACTAGGGAAAAAAAATATCGTTCATAGTCATGTGATCTCAATCAGACAAATCAATAAAGCAAAACTCAGTTTGATCATGAAAACTGCAATTCGCTCCTAAGAATGTTAGGATTTGCTACTGTAGAACAACGAAAACTACATTCACTAATACTGAAAATGTCAGCAGATTTCAATATCGATTTCGTTTTCAATTTCATCAGTTTCTTTGGCATCGAGCAGAATACGAAGGTCGTTAGAAGAGAAAACACAGATACTGCATCGGATCCGCACGATTCTAAATCCCTACGTTCGCAACAAACAAGATTTCGACGAGCGATAAGAGCAATCTACGCAGCAGTTTGAATGCTGTCAACTAACAAATCTGCTCAAATCGAGTTCAGTAAGTAACGCAGCACCAGAACGAAGCTTCGAATTCGTAATAGGTTTAGATCAGAGATCAAATTAGAGAGATGGAGAGAGAAGCTGACCTTGTATTGAGAATTGAGCTCTTCTTTGAGCTCGGGGATTTCGCCCTTCTTTGTGGTGGAGAAGTACTTGGAGTCGTGGCCGCTCATCTCTGCTTTGCTTTTGCTTGAGTCGTCGTCTCCACTCTCGATCTAGAATTACAGAGCCAGAAGAGACCAAATGCGCAAATGAAGAAGAAGAAGAGGAGGAGTATCAGGTATGCACATCTAAGCACCCAATAGACTTTTTTAAAAATGACACATGGCACAATCTCAGCCATCCAATTTTGCTACTTTGATCAAGTTTGACTGAGCTCATTGTAGGTTCAAGTTTGGTTAGCTGATAACCTTCTTCCCCAAAGAAATTGGCCACCACGAAATCTCTCTCTCGCCAAATGCAGACGCCGCAATAATATCTCTATCTCTCTCTCTCTCTCTCTCTCTCTCTCCCCGACGCAACAAGTCAAGAACCCAAATTGTTCAGAGGAAGACTGTGTGTCCCTAGGAATGATGAGTTGAAGAAACAAATACTTGATGAACCTCATTGTTTAGCCTAGGTCATGCATTCGGACAGTACGAAAATATTTCGGACACTTAAAGCTTACTACTGGTGGCGTAACATGAAAAAGAAAATAGCAATGTACGTGAGCAAGTGCCTTATTTGTCAACAGTTGAAGGCAGAACGACAAAAACCTGTTGGAAAGTTACAACCATTAGAGATTCCAGTTTGGAAGTGGGAGCATATTACCATGGACTTTGAGTATAGCTACCTTGTACATCCAATGGTAATACTGGCATTTGGGTAATTATTGACCGCCTTACAAAATCATCTCATTTTCTAGCTATTCCAGGAAAACTCTCTGTGAGTAAATTAGTAAAGTTATATATGGCGGAGATTGTAAGGTTACACGGAGTGCCCGTGTCTATAGTTTCTGATCGGGATACTCAGTTCACATCAGAATTTTGGCGAGCTTTGGGGACCAGATTACATTTTAGTATAGCCTTTCACCCTTAGACTGATGGTCAATTGAAGAGAACCATTCAGACTTTGGAGGATATGTTACGGTCCTACGTTCTGCAGTTCAAAGGAAATTGGGATCAATAACTCTATCTGATAGAATTTTCTTACAACAACAGTTATCATGTTAGCATCGGGATGACTCCATATGAAGCTTTATATGGGAAACAATGTCGAACTCCATTGTGTTGGAGTGAAGTAGGAGAAATGTGGCTTATTGGTCCTGACCTGCAGAGGAAATTCAAATTATTCGAGATAAGTTGAAAGCTGCACAAGACCGACAAAAGAGTTATGCTGATGTAAGGAGAAAAAACCTAGAATTTGAGGACGGTGATTGGGTATTTTTGAAATTATCTCCTTGGAAATGTGTTGTGCATTTCGAAAACGTGGCAAACTCCGCCCACATTATATCGGTTCGTATGAGGTTATTGGATGAGTGGGTGCAGTGGCGTATAGGTTGGCACTACTATTCGGGATGGCCAGAGTATAAGATGTGTTCCATGTGTCTATGTTGCGAAAATACATTTATGATCAGTCTCATGTTCTGACACCTTATCAGCCCCTATATGGGAGGATTTGACTTATGTGGAATAACCAATCCAGATTCTTAATAGGAGAGTCCAGGAACTATGTCACAAGATCATTCCACTTGTGAAGGTCTTGTGGAGGAACCATGCAGGTGAGGAGGCCACTTGGGAACCTGAGCAATAGATGCGAGAGCAGTATCCCTATCTCTTCGATTAGCAGGTATGTAAATTTCGAGAAATAAATTTTTATTAGGGGGGTAGATTGTAATAACCCGAACTAAAAATTACGCACAAATCCGCACGAATTAGGATTATCGCTAATTAATTATATCTTATGGTTTGTTAACAAATTTTTTATTGAGCAAGAATTATACTTTATTTTCTTCATGGAAGTCGTAGAGTATTTTGTTTCGAGATCATAGGAATTTTTGAGGAATTTTTCGGTTAAGCGAACTATTTTTTATGATTTTTAAAAGTCTGTGTGAAGAAAATATTTAAAAGTATTTATTTTAGGTCGGTTTAATCTGAACCATTGAATCTTGATCAGATCAAACCTCAGAGTTGATTTGATCAGGTGCTTGGGGGGTATAAATACGATATTTATGGTGTAAATACGTAGAAAAATCAGAAAATAAAAAAATACCTCCGTCGACCCGTATCGCCATTTGACCGACCTGAAATCAAACCTGCCGAAAAACACCATCGTTGCCAGCAATCTTTGTATGGTTTTGAATCTCTCATCTCCCTCTTTCGATTTATGTATGTATTGTTGATTTTGGGTGTGAATCGTTGAGATCTATGGATTAGGTTTCGGGTTTAATCGTATGTGGTTTTCCAACCATTTTCCGGCAACGGTGATGGATGGAATCGACTGGGTTTCACCCCAGGAGGCAAACCTCTATGAGTTTGGGGACCGGGGGGCAATGACGGCATCGAAATCGACCGAAAATATTTTTAGGCGATTTTCGGGCCGTGAGCTTTTGGGCCAATCGGCGGCGAATTGGGTCTTAGGATAGATAGAAAAGTTGTTGGCCTCGTTGAGATCTTTCCAACGAGGGGTAAAACGTTCACATCAGAGTAGGTTGCACTGGAGCTGCGTGTGACTCACGTGTCGCCGACTGTGGAGGCGCGTGAGGGCCACACGTCGCCGTCCACTGCAGGACTCCGACGCGGTGAAAATCTAAAATTAACCAAGGGGTTTCCGGGATAGTTTTTGAGTTAATTTTCGCACGTTTTATTGAATTCCAGTATTAAATGAATATGTTATTTATTCAAGAGATCGTGATCGAAATTTTGGCGAGGGGACTTCCACCTGACCACGAAACTAGCTGTGTACTGTGAATGGACACTTTATTTCCACTGTTGATTTGCGAGTCTATAATTATGCATTTTATGATTATACATTTTACGATTATGCACTTTACGATTATGTATTTTACGCGTATGCATTTATGATTATGTGTTTGCATGGAGGCATATATGATTTCTTTTACATAGAGCATAGTCACAATTGATGCATCGATGCACTGGTTTCTTGGCTGATCCTCGAGATGCTCCAGAAAGGATAGGACAAACACATAACCCGTGATTTACACAGTACCCAGGAGGGTTAAGACAAACACCTGACTTGGGCATTCTTATAATTTTGAGGAAAATGTACTCAAGTTACTGCCTCCACACATTACACAGTACCTAGGATGGTTAGGACAAACACCTGACCTAGGCTTGTTTATTTTTAGATTCACATCATTTTTATGTACATTGATAGTGAAAGGCATATCATTTATAGTTTTAAGTTTAAAGTGAAATATTATTTTCGTTCACTCACTCTAACAGTTTTATTTATTTTGTATGTCTTTCCCTGGGATTTTTGGTTTCCTCTACCCAGTTTGCAGTTTGTATCCTGAGATTACACGTCAGCGACGGAGGCATAGAGTTCGTGTCACTGTACTTATCTAGTAGGTTCCTAGCTTAACCTGTTAATCATGTGTATTATTTAAATTAGAAGTCGCTCTGAATACTGTATAGAGTTCACTTCCGTTGTGTTGTATTTTGCATTCAGTCTTTGGATTTCTTATCACCTTCTGTAAACAGTTTATATTTTTAGTGGATTCAATGTTTGGCTGATTTGAGAAATCCGGATGAGATTTGGTGCCCATGGTTTGTTTTTGTGGACAATTTAGAAGTGTGTTTTTCTTGCAGGTTGTTTTAGGTTTCTTGATTTTAGAAGAAACTCTGACATTTTTTTGTGGATTCAGTTGTCGTTAGGCGTTAATTCCGGTTTAGGCAACTAAATTGGGATCGGGTCCTTTGAAAAACATTGTCCTCAGTCTTCTGGCTGACTTTGTTTGCTGCATGCATAACCCTCTTGTAAGCACCAGCAGTCCAGGCCGTCTCAGTTAACACATAACGGTTGCCCATGAGTGCAAATCCTTCAGTACTGACTGTTTGCTCTGTAGCCCTATTGTAAGCACTAGTAGCCCAAGCCGTCCTGGTTAACACATAATGGTTGCCCATGAGTGCAGATCCTGCAATACTGATTGTTTACTCTGCAACTGAATATGCATAATTTGTCTTCTCATATACCTAAAACATTTCATCCATTTGCCTCAGCTTATCATTTACCATGGTTGTGCTAGCACTCTGTTTCTTACTGAAGCCAATCTTCTGGTCCAATGTAGCAACTGTGGTAGTATCAGTGGAATAATTTTGAAGCTTCTCATCAAAGACTTTTGCCTTGTCAATGACATCTTTTCCCAAGATAAAAAATTTCGCTAGCATGGTGCTCACAACGTCCTCTGCCATTCGGACAACATAATCAACACCACCACATTGACATTTGTTGTAGAATGTAGAGATCGATCAAACAACATTGGAAACTTATTTTTCATTTAAATAGTATTCAAGACAAATTTAACAGCATTGATTTATCAGAAAAGAGTATTACCACTGAAATTGCTGAAGTCACACCAACATGCAGCTTGTATTATGCAGCTTGTATTTTGGAGCCAAGTATATGGTAACAAGTTGATCAACAATAGTTGCTCCCTAAGGCACACACCATTAAAAATTATGGATAAATGAATAATACCAAATTTTGATTACAGTTTATCCATTTTTGATTTCATTATAGTTTTTCCATTTCTGATCAAATTATAATAGCAGACTATTATTGATCAAACATACACTTGGTAAACTATGAGGAAGAAGAAAATAGAAAGTGAAAATCACCAAAAGAAGAATTGATGCTTCTGCTCCTTTGGCATCTTTGAAGGTAACATATACAACCTAAGACTTCTTAGTGTCACTGCAATAACATTTCCAAAAAATTGAGCATCACTCTTGATACTAAACAAATGTTATAACACAAGCATCACGTTAAACAATCCAAAAAGGAAGTAGATATATAGATAAGCAACCTATGCAGTTCCACGTATGGAATTTCATCAGAGAAGAAAAGAAATCCTTTAAATTATTCTCAGTTGCGGTGAGGGAGACATTGTTTACTTTCACTGTCCTTACATAATTTACGAAAGAATACATAATTCAAGCAGCAACAGATGAAATGTAAGTTGTAAACTATGTACATATATATATATATGTTAAGAAGAATATGCATACATTGGAGCAAGAGAAAATCTAACATAGACAATATTTAAGATAATATGCATGAAACTCTCTACGCCTTGATCTCAATTCTCAACTTGATGTACGTAGTAGATATATGCCCAAATATAGTTATCAAAATGTCAACCAAGACATGATATTACAAACCAAATCAGTTTAAGATTACAGCAAACGAAATAAGCTAGCTAGCATAATCAACACAATCAAGTAACAACCAAGATCATCAAGTAATATAATCAATATAATCAGAAAGACAAAGATATCTATGGTACAACCAAAAGCTGCCAATAAACAATTTCACAACTACCAAGTATTTCGACCTTATGAGGCACTATCCATATGAACTTGGCCAACCAAAAAGAGGACACGAATGTACGCACCCAATAAACAACTAGCTAGTAGCAACAATTGTAAAGCAAATAGATCATTTCTTATCATGGTAGTACATGAAATATAATAGCGAGATAAGGCTGGGGCAGAGAAAAGAGAAAAAGGCAAATGGTTATAGATTTGAACAAAATAACAAGACCCATTGACTCTCAAACATGAAATCAAGAGAGAATAAAGTACAACTCTACACAATAATAAAATTAAGATAGAAATTGAACCAACATCAGTAAACAAAATAAGTGGATAACATAGAGGCCTAACATAGATCCAAAAGCTCACCACAAATACATGTGAACTCAAATGGGTAAACAAAACAAATAGAATAAAAATACAAATAACAACATTCATACTTGCCACTGATTCTAACCATTGCAAATTAAGCCAACCAATTATGAAAGCATAGATATATGAAATGCAACATAAGCAAAACGCTTCATGTCAAATTTGCAAAGTTTAGATGATTATGCAATACAATTAAATTAGAAAGGCTTTTAGATACGATACATCCCTACAAACACAAAGCATCACATACATTTATACGTGTACACAAAATGTATGCTCCAAATGCTTCTACATCAGCTAAGAACCCTCCAATACAAAATAAGGTGTCATTAGTAAATCAACTCAAACCAGAAACGAGTATACGATCATAATAAATCAAAATTATAGCACAAACAATTCCAACAGAAAAAATAGGGAAGAGTCATATCAACTAACATCTCTACTTGTTCAATTCTGGAAACCACTTGATTCCAGCAGAAGAAGTAACAAATTATAGCATAAACCAAACCAAACCAAACCGAAACCAGAAATTGAGTACGAAATTGAAATCGACCTAGAAATCGAGTACAAATCAGAAGAAGTACCAGAATCGGCCTTCAATGAGTTCAAATTTCAACGAAATTGTGTACGAAATTCAAATCAACCCAAAAATCTAAAATAGAAAAAGGAGGAGAAGATGTGCTTGATTTCCATAGTGAGAGATGAGAAGAGCGTCTCTGTTGTTGTTCTGTATGGACATGGTTTTGAAGCTCATTATGTAAGGAGGGGCGGGACTCCAATTTTAACCCGTCGGAATTAGCTAAGAAAATTGAAATAAACCATGTTGGGTACCAAACACAGAATTAATATTATTTTTGGAAATAGTCCAATCCAATCTGGTCCAACAAACAGACCCTTTTGTCTCTTAGAATATCCGCCATTCATATTGTCATGATATCGATACCGGATGTCAAAGAAGTATTGTGTAATTTGTCTCTTAAAATAGTTCTTGTGTAATTTGTTCTTAAAATAAAAAAAGTATTGTCATGATATTTCACTTTCATTCAAACCTTACATTTCCATCTTCTATTCACTTTTAACATTAAGTGCTATATTAGAGCATCTCCAACAATAAAAATAAATCTATAACTATTTTTAACTAAAAAACTATATGTAACTCATATATTTTTAACTTCAACTTAAGAAGTTGTAGCTATATATAGTTTAGTCATTTAAAATAAATACTTGAAAAGTTGGATCACTTTTTGGATGGAGTGAATGCTGGTAGATTTAGTTTTTAAGCTATTTTCTCTTATTTGGAGCTAAATATAGCTTGTAAATATAACTCTCATCATACTTGACTTGAGCACCCCCAACAGTGAAGTCAAATTCACTAGTTAAATTTGTGAAAATAAAAAATGTAGAGAGACAATTTAAATTTTTTCTCTATCTCAAAGTTAAATTCTCTCCTAAATATAACTATGATTTTTAACAAAGGATAATTACCTAAGTCACTTAAAACCTTTCTTTTGCCCAAAAAGTCACTTAGTTTCTTTAAAACTACCCATAAATCATCAAATTTGAATTTTAGTGACAAAAAAGTCACTTTAAAGCCTATAATTTGAAATAAAAGTTTTTTTACCACGCGAACCATTTTACCCTTACAGTTTTTTGTCCAATAATGGCTTGGGACTTCACCCAAAATTTTTTATCAACTCTGACCAATAGTGGTTAAATTTTATCTATAAAAGAAAACAAATGGATGGAAGATCATATATGCGGAAACTTGGAATTGGACAAAATTTAGGGAGTACGGCGTATATTAGAACAACTTTTTCTTTAGGAATTTTTATCCATGATTGTTTTGTTGGAGTGAGTCACACTCCTTATATATTTAGGTGTATATTCTGTAATTAAGTAGGATTCTGTAATTGATTAGGTGAAAGTAGTTTCCTTCTAAAACTGTAAGTATGCTTGTATATGTATCCAATTCGGGATTGATCAATATATCAGAAAATTCTCAAATACTTGTGTTCTATTTGACTTGGCATCAGAGCCTAGGTTTGATCCTGAAAATCTTGAAAACCTGACCTGACCCTATTTCCGCTGCGATCCCTGGAAATCTTGAAGACCTGACCTTGTTTTCGCTGTGAAATTGTCCTTGTTTCTTGTCTTGTCTGAATTTGTTTTGTCAAACTGAAGAATTTACCATGGCTTTGGATATTTCGATGTTTGAAGAACCTATTATCTGTGGCATGGAGAGCCAAGACCATATGGAGAATAATGTTTCTCTCACTGAGAAACATCAAGGTAAAATTGGTATTACTTTGAAAGTTTCTGACTTTACTGGTGGTGATACATGGATAATTGATTCTAGTGTGTCTGATCATATGACTTTTGATAAAACCTTATTTTTTAGTCTGTTACCTTCTCCTATACTTGAAGTGTCTAATACAAATGGTGTGTCTTTTTCAGTCTTAGTTGGGTTGATCCAAGTTACTCCATCTCTTGTGTTACATAATGTTCTTTATGTTCCCTCTTTATCCTATCATTTGTTATCAGTGTCTGAGTTGAATTGCCAAAACAAATGCTTTGTTACTTTTTATCCTATGTATGTGGTATTTCAGGATCTATGTACTCAGACAATAATAGGCAAGAGAGATTGGAGGGGGTGACTGTTTCACTTGGATTGCATGTATAGCAGGGAGACGCAAACACCATCCAGACCTGTTGCTTTGACATTGAATTCTGATTGAGTTAAGGAAATTTGGTTATGGCATTGCCGGTTAGGTCATCCGTCATTTGGTGTTATGAAGAAGTCTATGCCATCCTTGTTTCTAGGAGTAAAAGAATCTAGTCTCCATTGTGAAACCTGTGTGTTCGCTAAAAGTCACAAGTCCAGTTACTTTTCTAGTTCTCATTATAGTTTAGCACCATTTGAGTTGATCCATTTTGATGTTTGGGGACCGTCGAAGAATCCAACCTTGACAGGAATGAGATACAATATTATGATCATTGATGATTTTACAAGACTGACATGGGTTGTGTTGCTAAAAAAGAAGGATACTGTGTTCTCTGCCTTTATTGCATTTTATAATCTGATTCGAACTCAATATGAGGCTTGTGTGAAAGTCTTTCGGTCTGACAATGGAGGGGAGTTTGTCAATCATTCTTTCCAAGATTTTTTCAGCAGTATGGGATTATTCACCAGACTACTTGTCCATAAACCCCAGAGCAAAATGGAGTTTCTGAAAGAAAGAATCGTCATCTTCTAGAGATGGGAAGAGCCCTCCTACTCAGTGCCAACATGCCAAAATATCTTTGGGGAGAAGTTGTATTGTGTGCCTCTCATCTCATCAATCGCTTACCATCAACAGCTCTTCAGAATCAGATTTCATTTCAGGTACTGTCTCATCATGTTGCCATCCCATCTCTCAACAAAATTTCTGCGCGTGTCTTTGGTTGTGTGACATATGTTCATCTTCATAAGAATTAGAGGTCAAAGTTGGAGGCTCGTGCTCTTAAGTGTGTGTTTGTTGGCTATGGTACTCTCCAGAAAGGATACAAGAGTTATCATCCTTCATGTCACCATGAATGTCACTTTTAGTGAAGACTTATATTATTTCTCCCCTTTTGCAACTCATTGTGAGGAGGAGAGGAATGTTTTTTATGAAGATCAGTTTAGAGAATCTGAAGTTTGTGTCTCAGTTGACAGTGTCTTTGCCGGCAAAAAATTTCGACCTGTCGAAAATGTATCTCGACCCGTTGAAAATGGGAACCCTGAACCGGCAGGAGTAGATCATCGACCGATCGAGCCAAATCATCGACTCGTCGAAAATTGGAACTCGGAACCAGCAGGAGAAGATCATCGACCGGTCGAGCCCAATCCTCGACCCTTCGAAAATGGGAACCCAGAGCCAGTAGTTTCAGAGCTTCGACCGGTCGAGAAAATGCCTCGACTCGTCGAAATTTCCCAGGCAGGTGTGGCTGATCTGACTTCTGAATGTGTTCAACATGTTGAACTAGTGTACGACACGTTGAAAGGAGGATAATTAGTCAGTAATCAGCCACTAGTTATTAAAGATGTACATGCAAGTCCTATCTCTCCCTCTCCATCAATAATATTTCCTGACTTGTCATCACCTGAGGTATGTAGTACTGTCCATGTGTCTAGTTCTAGTGTTCTTGAAAAGGTTTTACCTGCTAGGTCAACCCGTGGTCAACCTCTGAAAAGATATGAACCTTTCTTATCAGCTAAAGTCACATATCATGTAGCTAATTATGTGTCAACCCATAGATTGTCTAAATCTTATGTAGCCTTTATGATTCAATTATCTGTTGTATCTCTTCCCAGTAAAGTGCAGGATGCAATAAAGGAGGAGAAGTGAGCCAATGCAATGGAGGTTGAGATGGATGCTCTCAACAAGAATGGTACTTAGGACTTGGTACCATTACCACCTGGAAAGAAGACTGTTGAGTGTAGATGGGTGTATGATGTGAAGCATAATACAGATGGATCAGTTAACAGATATAAAGCCCAGTTGGTTGCAAAAAGATACACTCAGAAGTATAGAGTGGATTATGATGAGACATTTGCATCAATAGTGAAGATAAATACTATTCGAGTTCTTATGTCTTTGGCAGCTAATTTGAACTGGCCCTTGCAGCAGTTTGATGTGAAGAATGCCTTTCTTCATGGAGATTTGAATGAAGAAATTTACATGGATCTCCTTCCAGGATATGGTACTTTTACAGGTGAGAAGGTGGTGTGCAGATTAAAGAAGTCCTTGTATGGATTGAAACACTCTCCAAGAGCGTGGTTTGGAGGATTCACAACTTTCATGAAGAAGATTGGGTATAGGTAGAGCAATTCAGATCACACGTTATTCCTGAAACATCGCCAATGAAAGTTGACATCTTTGATTATTTACATGGATGACATGGTTGTGACAGGTGATGACCTTAATGAGATCAAGAGATTACAAGTTCAACTACATTCTAAATTTGAGATGAAAGACCTTGGGAACTTGAAGTATTTCTTGGGTATTGAGGTAGCTTGAAGCAAGGGCTGTATTATGCTGAGTCAAAGGAAATATGTTATAGATCTGTTGGTAGAAACTGGTATGTTTGACTGTAAACCAGTTGAAACACTTATTGAGCAGAATCATCGGCTTGTAGAATATCCTGATCAAACTCCTACAGACATATCCCGATACCAGAGGTTAGTTGGAAGGTTGATTTTTTGTCACACACTAGACCTGATCTTGTTTATGCTGTTAGTGTGGTGAGTCAGTATATGCACAATCCTAGTCAGGATCATATGAATGCTGTGACAAGGATCTTGAGGTACTTGAAGTCTGCACCTGGTAAAGGGCTTATGTTTCGAAAGCATGAAGATTTGGAAACTAGTGGGTACACTAATGTAGACTGGGCAGGTAATATCATTAACAGACGTTCTACTTCTGGCTACTTTACATTTGTTGGTGAAAATCTAGTTACTTGGAGGAGCAAGAAGCAGAATGTGGTAGCTCGATCTAGTGCAGAAGCTGAGTATAGAGGCATGGCTCAAGGTGTCTGTGAGCTATTATGGTTGAAGTATTTGCTTAGTGATTTGGGTTTCAAGCAAAAGCGGCTAATGCTTCTTTATTGTGACAACACTGCTGTAGTAGAGATTGCACATAATCCTGTTCAGCATGATCGGACGAAGCATGTGGAAATTGATAGACACTTCATCAAGGAGAAGTTAGATGCTCATATTATTTCATTCCCATTTGTTCATTCAGATGAACAATTAGCTGACATCCTTACCAAAGCAGTTTAGTCTAGAGCCTTCAGTGACTCACTTGACAAGTTGGGCATTCGAGATCTGTATACTCCAACTTGAGGAGGAGTGTTGGAGTGAGTCACACTCCTTGTATATTTAGGTGTATATTTTGTAATTAAGTAGGATTCTGTAATTGATTAGGTGAAAGTAGTTTTCTTCTAGAACTGTAAGTATGCTTGTATATGTACCCAATTCGGGATGGATCAATATATCAGAAAATTCTCAAACATTTGTGTTCTGTTTGACTTGTTTCTCCTCTTTTAAAAAAAATAAAAAAAATTGTTTCTCCTCTTAGTTCCAAAAGATTCACCAGTAGTGACAAATTAGGACTGTTCTTTCTTGTCTGCTATATGGGCAGTAGTTTACAACAAAAGTCGATCCACTTATGATGATATACCATTCGTGCACAAACTTACTACTAAATGGTTTTTCTGTTCAATCGGTGCAAGAATTCACTAGTAAAGTTTTCCTGAACATGCAGTTTTATATGATTGAAAAGAAAGACAGCATGGGTCCTTTATTACTAGTTTACTTGGACCACTGAGAGTGAAAGAATGACAGCTAAATCAGCAAGACAGCCACTTTTCCGATCACATCGCTCACCTTCTGTCGACACCATTTCATATATTCCGAGAAGTTCATTCTAGAAATTTTCTTAAGTTGCAGAGAAATGAATCGATGTATATCACCACAAAACAGGTCTCTACTCTAGTTTCGACACCATGTCAAACGCACTAAAGTGACGAAACTCATCCATGGACAAAATTAAGTATGAACTTCTTTTGTCTTCTATGAATCTGCAACCCTTTCCTCCAATCTTCTTAATTTCATTTTAAAGGAAACAGCTTAATTTCGATCATTTTCATAAGGTTCTATTCTTTATTATGTGATGAAGTCACATAATCCTAAGTCCCCAAAGCTTACATTGTTAAACAGAAGGAACCAACAAGGACAGCACAAACTAGTTTTCCACTTTTATGATCATTGAATGGACGGCATAATGATCGATAGGATGTTGAATTGGTGTAGCTTAAAATATGAATTTTAGCTATATTGTGATGGTCAAAAAGTGAGGGCTTGGAATCATTAGTTGTTCTTGATCAACTTTAATAAGCACTCTTTCTTTACTGCTCTCCCCATTAGTTGAGTAGTCTCACTTTCTCTCGCATGCACTAAAACAGCAGGAGAAATGACTTCTGCAGAATGATCAGCAACTATATAGATAGCTAGCTAGCTGAAACTGCACAATGATAGACTATAAATTAGACACTGTGATGGAAGATTATTCGGTCGTTGTATCTGTTCAAATTTGTGACTCTTTCAGATGCTCATTGTTTCTGGCATTTCTGATTAGTGATCTATTATATATACGCTGTCAATCCGAGTAGTACGTACTTGAAATTCAAAAACTAGTCTTTTATCTTTCTCAGGTGCATTTCAGTGGTATAATGTTCATCTTTTGGATATAAACAATGGTGTCGTGATAGTAGAAGATTGAAGAAGATGCCAAGCTTTATGAGGGTTAGCTATGACTTTGGAAAAATTATTATAACTTTGACAATGCCCTTTAATCCTTTAGGATCAAAGCATCTATTTCTGTTGCTAATTCTATAATACGTACACCTAATGCCAGGAAATATATGATTCCATAAATATATATAATACAGTGCTCCTAGCTAGTGAAATCTTTCTTCAGCTAAATCTTCAAGATTGTTCATTCCACATCTGCAGCTTGACACACAACATTGCTTTACAAGTGTTATAATCTAATATCTGATATGAATATATATATATATGTATGTATATATGTGAGATATACTGCAATATATTTCTCTGACATTATGGAATTAGTGCCTGCAAATTATGCCTGGCAGATTCAAAGTCAAAAGGATCTCCAATATATTTATACGACATTATACATTTTATGCATTTATGCATGTTTGGGAATAAACTGAAAAGCTACTTACCAACAAAGAAAACAGAAAAGTTAGCTAGCGGCGTTTTAAAATTAAACTGATAGTGCTAATATGTTTCTTGATCAGCAGAATATGTTCCAAATGTATATTCAGTACTTCAATGTCTGTTTTCATAACAAAGCTTCTTCTTTTATATTCATATTTGTCAATCCTGAGTTTGACTGCCAGTACCACTCCCACTGTATAAAATTGCAGATACGAATTACCCAATTATAAGGGAGGTTTGCACTTCATTTTTGTTCTCTTCCTACTTATAGGAAGGGGGAGCAGGGGGAATCCATATAAAATATGGTCTGTGGAGAAGGGCATGCAGTGTCTGGTTCACTCTACCGAACACTTGAAAGTTGAAAGTGAATTTTGCAAATGTCTTAGTGGTTAATGATTTAACTGCACTAAAAAGGGTTGAAACAAAAACTACATCTTAATTAGCAAAGACTAGGAATTTCTTTTGACCGGAAGTTTTGATTGGAAAATGTGAATTCTACCAACTATCTGTTACTCTGACTTGATCACCAGACAACAAAAGGAAGAGAAGTAGCTAGTATGCTCATGTACCTGTGTTTTGTGTGATATTAATTACGAGATATGATCAAAAAGATACATCATACGGTATAAGACTTATGTATTACATGTCTACAGATAATTCTAGCTGTGATGACCCGAACCAGTGTCAGTATAGTAATCGGCTTAATCCACGAATTTACGCGTAATTAAAGTTTTCCGTAAGTTAATCGAATTGGCGGTTTTGATCACGATTTAATTATCGGGCGAGAATTTGAGTTGAGTCTCTTCACGAAAGTTGTTGTACGCGTGATTTCGAGTTCGTGGGCGGTTTCGGATAATTGTTTTGACGACCGAGGAATATATTATGAATATTTGAAATCGCAAAATTTCGTCGTGTTTATCTGTTCGTATTTGAGTTATCCGAAACGTGGATGTGATCCGTTTTGGACCGTCGATCGTATCGAGCCGCGAGTATAAATATTGGAAATAGTAGAAAAATTGTCGAAAAGTACTGTTTGGAAGTTTGACTGGCGTTAACCAGTCTTGGACCCGTTGACCACCGTTGACCCGTGGAGGATTTTGACCGTTTGTGACTCACCGGCGGACTTGCCGTTTCCGGCCGTTTCTGGCCACGATTTTGGAAGGTATGGATTCCTCTCATGATTTGCAACTGTTTAGAACTTGGAATTGTTTGAATTGGTTTTGATTTGAGGGAGAACGAGTGAGTTGAAATTCATGGTTTTCCGGCCGGAATCGGGGTAGTTGGACAGCGGCGCTCCGGCCATGATGGTGGCCGGATATTAGGAGGTTTAGACTCGTGGGGTCACGGCGGTGCCTTTGGGAGTGGCCTCAAGGGCCGCCGTGCGCCGTGGACGGAGGTTCGACGGAAAACAGGGGCAGCCGGCGATTTGGAATTCTGGGATTTTCGAGCTGATTTCCGGCGATTTGGGCCGGAATTGGAGGTTGGTGTAGTTGTGAAATATGTTGGGCTTGTAGAGGAGAAGCTTTGGTGAGCTTGGCCACCGGGGAATTTCTCTGGTTGACGGCGCGCCGCCGCTGGCGACGGTGGAGCTCCGACGACCCGTTGACTTTTTGGTTTTCGACGAGTTATATGTCGTTTTGCTCGTAATCACGCCCCGATCATCGCCTCGAGGTTTTCGAGTTGATTTGGAAGCCGAATTTTTAGTCGAGGATTTATGTGGAGAGTTTGGGGAATTTCGACGATTATTTTATATCGAGTTATATGTTTCCGGAAATGGTTGGTTTCCGAGGTGTGGTAGAGTGTGTTGAATTGTGATTTTGATCAGTTATATTTTGTGATTATTCAGGGGATCGAGATCGTATGTTGGGCGAGGGATCTTCCGCCGGATCTCGTGATTAGCACGTGTACACGCTGTGCTCATCTGTGAGTGGACCTTTTTATTTTCATTGTCGTAGCGAGTTCTTGATTTCTGTATTTTTTTACGATACGATGTTGAGATTATTTATTGATTTTAGAGGTATTATTTTATATTTTATATGGTGATGGCATTACTTAGCATCGATGCATTGGCTACTCGGCCGATCACCGGTAGTCCAGATCCAGGGTTGAGAGATTCCCTGATGTGCCCACTAGACTTGAGAGATTCGCCTAGTCTATCACTGTCAGGCTTGAGAGATTCGCCTGACACCTCCATTCATTATCTGAACTCGCTTTGCTTTATTTTATGATATATGTTTGGTGAAAGGCATACGATTATTTTCGTCCACTCATTTTAACGATTTTATTTGCTTTTCCCCTGGACTTTTTGGTTTCCGTGCCCAGTTTGCAGTTTGGATTCTGGTGTCTCACGTCGCGGTCGGAGGCTTAGCGTTCAAGCTATCTTTCTTTTCCAGTAGGTTTCTTGTTTTGCCTACTGTTGTACATTTTTGTATATATACACTAGAGGTCGCTGTGATACGCTACTGATATGTTTTCTTATGATTTTCCTCGGATTTCTGTAAAGTATAGTTTAGATTACTGCTTTACTTTATTGTTGTGATATTGAGAAATCCGGATGGGATTGGTGCCCACGGTTTGGCTTTTGTGGCATAGGATGAAGTGTGTTTTCAGGTGCAAGTTCATGACAATTCCGCGTTAGTAACGAAACTCTGCTGAAATTTTTGTGGTTTTTGCAAGTTCGTATTTTCAGAAGGGGTTTGATTCCGGTTTAGGAAACTAAATCGGGGTTGGGTCCTTTCACTAGCATTTAAGGAAAGTATATTTCTGGTATTCCGGTGTGTGTCTTGTCCTAATTAGAGTAAAAGTAGATATTCTAGCAATCCCAGTTTTATAAGGACATGGACTGTAATTGATTGTAATGCCTGTATTTTAACTCATCTATTAGTGAATAAAAATACAATTTCAGTCTACTGTTATTCAGTTTACTTTTCTCTTTCAACACGTTATCAACAACTCTTAAGTTGATAACCATCACCTAAAACCCCAAAACCCTAAAACACCAAAATCATCACCACCGTCGGCCCTCCTTACCGCCGACCACCATCAACGTTGACCACCACCGTCACCAGCACCTCCTGCGCACCATCTTTCGAGGCATCCTTTTTAATTCATCAAAATTGGTTGTCTTCCAACATCTCGCACTCATCGCAAACTTCCTCTTTGTAACAAATCGTTACCCATTCCGAGCATAACACCCTACATAACACCCATTCTAACCTTCTTGAATTTAGAAATTATGTTACAAAACTTAATTATCGCAACACCATAGATCTAGGATTAGATTCAGGTTGAGTATTGTTGTGATATATATTGTATGCCATAGTTCTTATGGATTAATACATGTTATGAGATAAAAGGATTTCATCACCTCTTTACTCAAAAATGATATTAGTGATGGTCATAGGAGAGTCACGACATTGAATAAAAATGAAAATCATATTTGTGACGCATTTTGATTGTCACGGTTTCTGGGTATGGTATGAAGTCACCGTTTATCTAGTATATATTTTGTGATCATACATCTTTGATCATGTTTTTCTTCCCTAAACTTGATATTAGTGATTGTGATTTTTTTATCGTTACTAATAATATCTCTTGTCTCTTTTGTAGATGACTTCAATGGAGTCGGGTCGGCCTGAATTTGATATCCTCATGCCAATGGAAAAAAGTATCATCGATGGGTTTCTGATGTAGAGAATACTCTCAGCGGTATGGATCTCACCGAAACTATTCACCCATCACCTGGTATGAATACTATACAACCCACTCCAGCTTGTAAAGCTCAAGCCCTTATATTTTTGAGACGTCACATCCACCCAATTCTGAAGAAGCAATATTTAAAAAAGGATGATCCCAAGGACTTATGAGACATTTTGAAAAAACGCTTCAACAATGTGCATGATTCACAACTTCTAGAATTGACCGAGAGGTGGGACCAAATCCGTTTGTTGGATTATCCAAAGATTGAAGTTTTTAATCAAGCTATGCTAGGGCTACAATCGAAGCTGAGTATGTATCGATTTGAAAAGACTAATCAGGCTATAATCAAAAAGTCTTTGAACACCTTCCCTTCTTCCATGAGTCTTCTCACTCATCAATATCGGATTAAGTATAGACAATGAAGAGTTAAATCATTCAGTGATCTCATGAACATCCTAGTGATCAGTGCATAAATATGCACCTTTATGCTAATAATTGATGTTCATATACTTATTATTTTGTTAAACACTCAGTAATATTAACTTATTTTTATCATTTTATAGGTATTTTGGAGTGAATAAGAAGAAAGGAAGAAAAAGAGGGATTAAAAGCTTAAATTGAAAATCTGCCTGTGCTGATCAGTTAACTTCAACAAAAAACTAGGAATAGCTCAGGAGGAATCAGATGGTGATCTATACATGGAAAGTTCTAGATGTCTAGTTTCCAAAAAATCTTCAGGATCTTGATTTAGATGTCTCTAGAAGAAGTTATAGCTAATTTAGTACAGGGAGGTCAATCTTCTCAGAAATTTGACTTTGGACAAGAATTCATGTTTTAAGGCCCAAATCACACCGAGAAGCCCGTGGAAGAATTTGTACTCAAAATTCCCATTTAATATGGATGTGGCTGGTGATAATAAGTCATAAAAATCAAGAGCCAATAAGGAAAAGAGGAGGATGAATTTTCTTCAAAGAGTCTCAAACCTACAAGGAAGGGGATTCAAGAAGATATAATCCCTATTACACATAAAAATCTTCTCCAGTCTATCTTCTCTATGCTTCCTTGCTCTCTCCATTCTCTCTTCTCTATCACCTTATTTTCTCTTCTTCTTCTTCATTCTTTGTAATATGTTTGTTTAGTTTTCTCTAGTTAGGGGCTGACCGAATCCCTAGATATGTTTTCGGTTTTGAACCCCTTGTGATTTATATAATTTTGGATGATAATTTCTTCACTATAACATCATTGATGACTTCTATCTCATGTTTCTTCGGGTCAACACTTAGTTGCATATTTTAGGGTTTATGGTCTTGAGTATGTATACAAGTGTTAACATCGATATGTACTTTGGAGAGGCAAAGCAACACTATTAGTTGTGAGAAATTATTCCTAGGTGATGTAAAAGCACTTACCAGTAGCTTTTGAAGCCTTGTTGTTTCTTAAACATGCTATAGATCTTAATAACTTTAATTGGTTAGTCTTAGATTACCATCATAAGGTTGTCAATTGGAGATCAAGTGGAGGCGGTTTACCAACCCCGAAACATGTCAAGTAAGAGAGTGTAATACAGTTAGTGTCCTAGCGATTTTGGGCTAATTGTGGGAAGCATTCATCAATTTTTATGTAAATTAGGTTTGTGGTAGATCGAAACTATCTAGGGTGGAGAGAAGTTCCTAACTTTCATCTCCATTAGATTCTTTCTTTGTTTTTATTTTGTTGTTTTCTGTTTTCACGAATTTATTTTGACAAACAAAAAAAATTATAAAATTCTGTAAATTTACACAGTAGTCCACCACTATGTCTATTTATATTCTCTATTTTTTCTATAATTTTAGGTCGAGTCTAAGTAGTTTAATAATATAATTCTTTGTCTGTAGGTCGAGTTTGTCTGATATTCGCGTCTGTTTAGTGTTTAAGACTTAGTTTCACCAATTCCTTGTGTTTGGTAACCCCTATTTACTAATTGTACAATGATATATCTTAATCAAGGATATGGTATTTTTGAGAGATGATTTTCCACTCATCAAAATTTGACGTCATTGCTGGGGAATTGCTTAATTCTAAGTCTTAATAGTCTAATTGCTTTAACTTGTATGTTGGTTTCTGACTTTTGTATATTATGTATTATGACTTTGTGGTTTGTTCTATATGTTCAATGATAGATCATTCAACTGAAGAATGTGCATATTTGTCATATCAAAGTCATTCCACCATGCATAGCGACTACTATACACCTCCTTATACTCTAACATGGGATGATCATTCTGATTATGACCATCCTAAGCAATCAGATGATGCAGAGAAGAGATTGATGCACATGTTGTAGCAATTGATTCTTGATAAACAAAAAGAGAGAGAGAGAGGAAGATCGTGCTTTTGTATAGGAGATGAGGGTAACAATGCACGAGCGTGGTAAGACTATTCAGAGATTGGAGCATCAGATGAGCCAAGCTCAACAAGTTCGTATGCAGTGATCCACTAAGGAATACCATCTTGATGAGGAATATCTCTAATATGGATGGGGTGAGGATACTATGAAGAAAGTACTTGGATTAAGTAAGCTAGAATTGGTAGAACATCAATCAATCGAGCAAGAGTTAGATGAGCTCAAAGCTCTTCTCGAGTATGGCCATGGGAAGCAGATTACAGAGGCTGAAGTTGCAATAGAAGAAGGGTATGCTTTCTTTGATGATGATGAGACAGATGAATTCCTTATGGAGGAGTCTATTGAAGTTCCTTTTGTTAAGGGGCTGCCACCGTATGAACAACCACAAGAGCTATCAATGCCAGACTCAAGTTCCACACTTGTTTCATGCACCAATGAAACACGTGAGTTTAAAAAATCACCTACCAAGCCTCTTTGTTTTCTGGAACATATTGAGATAGTGATGCCTGATCACCATATATCAAACAAGGAGATTTTCTTTACCTTGTTTGTTGGACTTAAAAGGAGGAGGCTTTGGAAGAAAATGAAGAATGAACGAAGACACTTTGGGTTTTGTGCGTTGGGGATCTCAAAGTTACCCAAGTTGCTCGGAAGAGATCATTTAGCATCAATATTAAAGGCCAAGTACTTGATCGAGCCAAGACCACAGCCATCTGATGGTTTTGAAGATGTTTGACTGAAGACGTTAAACTTAGCGCTGCATGGGAGGCAACCCATGTTGATGGAGAAGTGTGACTACCAGATTTGCTCTCGTATCCCTTCTCATTTACTTTATTTTTCTCCACATTATGTGTTTTGTGTGTGATATATGTTCTTTGTCATACTTATTTGGTATATTGTATGGTCTAATTCAAGTTTTTACATTGAGGACAATGCAATTTTCAAGTGTGGGGTAGAGATATATCATATACTTAGAGTCTAGATATAGATTTTTAGTCTTTGAGTCAGAATTTTTTTATATTTTTGTTGTCGTGTGATTTTTCTGAAATATATTTTCCTGATATAGCTATATATTTCAGAAAAATCTGAAATTTTGAGGGCATGTTTGTATATGTATCTAGTTTATGATCATAGAATTTCAGCTTATTTTGGCATGTGGTTAATTATGTAGAAATTTTGCAAGTGAGTATGCATTTTTTCATCAATTGTTCAGTCGTCCAAGGAGTGTATTTCTACCCGTCGAAGGATTTCTTCGATCTGTCGAACTATGAGTCAGTTTTGGGTAGTAGCATGCATTCAACTCATTGAGGAAATCCTCAATCCGTCGAATGATGAGGAGGCTAGTTCGTCGTGGAAGGGTCTCTGTATCAATTTTTGGTATTTTTGAGTTTTTTCTTAGTTCTTCTTCTATGTTTTAGTGTCATTTATGAAAAAAACAAAATACAACAATAAATAGTGTCAAGAAAACTACCAAATAGAAGAGTCTTAGGAGCCCTTAACTAATCAATGATGTACTGATATCTTCCTATTTTGTGACTAAGAGATGATTATATGACTCAAGTTTCTTTGGATAACTTTGGTATAGGATGCATATGCGAATATGTAGTGGATGTAGAAATGAGTTAACATGGTCCAGATCTATGAGCATGCTTAGACATTGTTGAGATTCATTTAACCCGTGAGCGATTGAGTCTATATGTTATATACATACTTTCTTTGATTGAGTGTCAATTGCTTGCCACATATTAAGTTAATGGACTCTACAGATTACTAAAACTTTCTCTTGTGCTATACAAAACTTATAGTCAATACATGTTCTGATAGAGGAAGTGATAAAGGCATTTAGAGGACACCACCATTGTCATATGATCATGTGTCCCAATTTTGTGTACACAAGATGTGCATCCCTTAGTTAACCACTTCATGCCTACATGTGAAACTTTATGTCATCACCCACATATCTTTGGCATTGTACTTTAGAATAGTTATATTTTACCCTTGTCCTAGGACTCGGTAGAGCTATACATGAGACGGTATATGAAGACGGCGACAATGTCGAAAGGTGATAACAATAAATAAGTATGGGGTATCAAGCTAATGTAAAAAAAAAAAGTTGTGATGTTTAGCTTGATACCCGGGTTAACTGTTGATAAAAAGAATGATGTGAAGGCCCAACAAGATGAAATCCAGCCACAATAGTGAAAAGTTCATGGTTGTAAGTGTGAAGAAGTCTCTTATTTGGTACTCTACTAGGTTCTAGAATTGTGTTTGAATTCCATGTCCATTCTGTTCTTTCACCTATCAGCCGAGCCTCGTTATAACCTTTGAAAGACTTTTTTGATTCTTAAGATGGGCAACCTTTGATCTATAGAGATTAGTCACAAGAGTTAAGCATATGGTTCGGTCTATTTGACATAAATTGAATTGAGTGAATACTTTAGATATATTTTGAGTGAAACACTTATGAGAGAATATCTTTGTGAGGTTAAATATTGATTTGTTTATTGCATGCAGAGCTCACCCGTCACCATGATTATGTCTGTGTCTTGCATGTTTCATGTGTGGGTGTTGACATTACTCTTCGAAACTTGTTAGTCTTGATTTTGGGTTGATTGCTAATCTTGAGGTTATGAAAGCAGGGAGATTACGGAGACACATGTTAAGGGCGTTAGTGTTAGTGTTTTCTTTTTAGTTTTTGTTGTTGAGTCTTGAGTCATAGTTTAGTGTTTTACTCGATAACTAGCAAAAGTTAAATGTGAGGTTCTTGATCGGTGCATAAATATGCATCTTTATACTAATAATTGATGTTCATATACTTATTCTTTTATTAAACACTCAGAAATATTAACTTATTTTGTCATTTTATAAGTATTTTGGAATGAATGAAAAAAAGGAAGAAAAAGAGGGATTAAAAGCTTAAATTGGAAATCTGTCTGTGCTGATCAATCAACTTCGACAAAAAAATGGGAACAGGTCACGAGGAATCAGATGGTGATCTATATATGCATGGAAATCTCTATATGTCTAGTTTCCAAAACATCTTCAGGATCTTGATTTAGATGTCTCTAGAAGAAGTAATAGCTAATTTAGTACAAGGAGGTCAATTTGCTCGGGAATCTAACTTTGGACGAGAATTCATGTTTTGAGGCCCAAATTACACCGAGAAGCCCATGGACGAATTTTTGCTTGAAATTCTCATTTAATATGGATGTGGGTGGTGATAAGAAGTCATAAAAATCAAGAGCCAATAAAGAAAAGAGGATGTTGACTTTTCTTCCAAGAGTCTCAAACCTACAAGAAAGAGGATTCAAGAAGATATAATCTCTATTACACATAAAAATCTTCTCCATTCTATCTTCTCTCTACCTCCTCTCTCTCCATTCTCTCTTCTATCTCACATTCTTTTCTCTTCTTCTTCATTCTTTGTAATATGTTTGTTTAATTTTCTCTAGTTAGGGGCTGACTGAAGCCCCAGATATGTTTTCGGTTTTAAACTCCTTGTGATTTATATAATTTTGAAATAGAATTTCTTCACTATAACATCATTGATGAGTTCTATCTCATGTTTATTTGGGTTGACACTTAGTTGCATGTTTTAGGGTTTATGGTCTTGAGTATGTATGCAAGTTTTAACATCGGTATGTACTCTGGAGAGGCAAAGCAACACTATTAGTTGTGTGAAGTTATTCCTAGGTGATGTAAAAGCACTTACCAGTAGCTTTTGAAGCCTTGTTGTTTCTCAAATATTATATAGGTCTTAATGAATTTAATTGGTTAGTCTTAGATTACCATCATAAGGTTGTCAATTGGGGATCAAGTGGAGACGGTTTACTAACCCCGAAATATGCAAAGTAAGAGAGTATAATACAGTTAGTGTCCTAGAGATTTTGGGCTAATTGTGGGAATTATTCATCAATTGTTATATAGATTAGGTTTGGGGTAGATCGAAACTATCTCGGGTGGAGAGAAGTTCCTAGCTTTCATCTCCATTAGTTTCTTTCTTTGTTTTTACTTTGTTGTTTTCTATTTTTAGTTTCGTTTTCTGTTTTCACGAATTTATTTCGACAAACAAAGCAAATTATAAAATTCTGTAAATTTACATGGTAATTCACCACTATGTATATTTATAGTGTATTTTTTTTCTGTAATTTTAGGTCGAGTCTAGGTAGTTTAATAAATTAATTTTTTGTCTGTAGGTCGAGTCTGCCAGATTTCTGGTATTAGTGTATTTAGTCGTTTAAAACATTTAGTCTCATCAGTCTACGGGAATGACCCTTACTTACCTTTGCTAAAATTGACAATCTTAGGAGTAGAGTAGGAACTTATCTTTGATAAGTGGTTTTCTGCCTATCACCTAGCCAAATAGGAGAGGCATCATGAGATAATTCTCAACAACAATGCAAGGCCCACTGGGACTAAGAAAATACATGATAATTACAATACTGGTGGGAAAGCACTTAAGGAGAAGAAGAACAATTGTTTTGAGCTTTATATCAACCGTAGTGGGAAAGGAGGACGAGCCAGAGGTCGTGGTAGAGGTCGTAGTCAGAATTTGACTAGGACATGATGCAAGCCTTAGTAACTCCAACAAGAATTAATCTCATTCCGGTCCTAGAAATGATGGAAATTCTTCTCGCTCTATTCCATTTGGCACGTACCCATGCTACAGGTGTAGTTCTGCGATGCATATGCATAAGCGATGTCATGCAAACAAGGATATCCAGAATGCCTACAAGAAGTGCAAACAATACTTAGCACGCGAGTCTAATTTTACTGGAGACTATGAAATGGAAGATGGTGGTGAAGCCAATCTTATTGTAGCTGATGAGAATAAACCAAGTCTTGAGACTTTGAATTTTGAGCAGTCTATGTATTAGGTTGTTGTTTCTGCTATATAATTCAAGTTTGATTTGTTTTTGGCTTGTTTTTAGTCGTGTTTTAAGACTTATTTTAGTCGATTTTGGAATAAGACATTTTTGATGTAAGTTTTGTGTTGACAAAGTAATGAAATTTCTTTCTTTCAGAATATGAAAGTGTTGATAATTATATTTTACTTTATAATGCATGATTGGTTCAAAATATACAAGGTCACATGTTAATATGACACCAAAAATACTAGAAAAATGAGAAAGAAAAGAGAGGACGTTCTGATCCCAGGCGTCTCGACCCGTTGAGACATAGCCCCTGAATTATTTTTGGCATTTTTTCGACCCATCGAAGATAGTCCTCCATTCACCTCCAAGCACCTTTGATACGTTGAAGGCTGGACTTGACCGGTCGAGATCAAGCTTATGTATCGTTTTTCAACATTTTTCGACCCGTCAAGATGTATTTTCGACCCGTCGAAATAAATCCAAAATCCGATTTCGATTTTTGGAAATTCTCGACCCGTCGAGAGGGATACCCTGGACCCGAAGTGAACCAGTTTCGACCCGTCGAATGGTTCTTCGCCCCGTAGAGGTTTGTACCCAGATTTGGTGTTCTTATGATGTTGTTTATACATCGGTTTTATCATGCTATGTCAAGCACTCTACAAGGGTCACAACCCTCTGCAAATCTTTAAGTATTCAATTAAAGTGCATGTTTGCCAAGTCTTGAGTACACAGACTGATTGGTTTACATTCTTTTATATTACCCACACTATACTACATAATAGACAATTGTTTATGGATCTTATGCCATATAGTTCTTCAGTGACAACTATTATTAGTTCAATGCCGGTTAGACAAGGGCGTAGTTCAGCATAATTTTTTCTACCACACGGTACAAGATTTATGTCACTAATGTCTTATACGCGCCAAAGGCCAATCGATACTTGTTAAGTTTTAAGGACATTAGAGCCAACGGTTTTCACTTGGAAACTTATTGTGAGAATGAAACTAAATACTTGTGTGTTACCTCCGTAGATTATGGTAGAAACGCATTATAAAGAAATTTTTGGGCATTCGTAGTGGTTTATATCTAACTATGGTTCAGATTATTGTATCCAATGCAGTCACTCACACCACCGTGTGTGACTCAACCTCCTATAAGCTTTGAAATTTTTGATTGGGACACCCAGGTCAGGATATGATGATCAAAATATTGAAAAATTCCCATGGTCATCCGTTCTTTAGAGCAAAGAAACATGTGAGAATTCCCCAAACCATCGGTTTAGATAGGAGGCTGAGATTACTCCTCTTAGTCTGGGCTCGGTCTCCATGACGAGTATTATTCCACCAGATTCTTTTGTAGCTATCTCTGATGCACACCGCTCATTTTTGCAAAGCTTGTTTATTAGCAAAGTTACATGCACCTAAGTTACATAGAAAACATACAATTCTTACAAAGGATTCATGGTGTTATTTGTGGAATTATTAAACCTCAATGTGGATCATTTAAATACTTTATAGTTTTGGTAGATGCATTAATGTGTTGGTCACACATTGCTTTGTTATCCGCAAAGAATGCTGCATTTGCAAAACTCCTACCACATATCATTAAGCTTCGGGTTCACCATCCAGACAATCTAATCAGGTTTATTTGAATGGATAATGCATAAGAGGTTACATCGAAATCTTTTGATGATTATTGCTTGTCAGTTGGGATTCAAGTTGAACATCCGCTCTCTATGTTAATTCACTGAATTGTCTTACAAAGACACATATCGGTTACAGCTTATGGCCAGAACTTTGGTAATGCTCACAAATTAATCTATATGTGTGTGGGGATATGTAGTGTTACATGCAGCTATGCTTATTCATCTTAGACTCGTAGCACGTCAACCATTCAGTGTGTACCAGTTGGTAAGTGGATATGAGCATAACATTTCATATCCACACATATTTGGTTGTGATGTGTATGTGTCATCTATGTTTGTACAAAAATGGGCCATCAAAGATGTTTAGGTATCTATGTTGGTTATGAATCTCTAATGATTATCCGTTATCTAGAACCTTTGATAGGAGAGCTCTTTACTGCTAGATTTGCATATTGTCACTTTGATGAGACATACTTCTCGACGTTTGGGAAAAATATGAATGGTTCTATTCCGAACATCAGGAATTGACATGGTCTAACCCCACTATGTCTCATCATGATCCTCACACATCTCAAAGTGAGATGGAACTACGACGTATTCTTGATCTTCAGAAAGTAGCAGATTCGATGTCTGACTCCTTTATTGATATCGTGAGAGTGAAGAGATCAAATATACCTACTGCAAACTTTCCTGCAATATTAGAAGTCCCTAGAAAATGGCAAGTTAATGCCACTCTAGGGTAGGGAAACGTTCATCCCGCCATGTGGAGAGTGTGGTGTCGGCTTCGGTTCCCACCAGGAAGAGGGGGAGACTAAGAAAATCCACATATGAGCGGCCGGTTAAAAGGCAGGCCACCCAGATACAAAATGATCATTTCATCATCAACATTGTGAATCATTCACATGAAATTATTCATGACTACAATTATGGCATCACTGAGGGACATCTTGAAGCCATTTGTGATATTATAGAACAAGGAAATCTCACTAAGTTACAATGATGTGTGCGTTATTACAGATATATCTTCCATGTTAGTGAATGATGCATTTACTTGTTCTATCGCTCAGAAGATTATTTTCAACGATGAAGTGGAATCTCGCTCTGTTGCTGAATGTCAACGTAGAGCAGATTGACCGAAATGGAAAGATGTCATCTAGGCTAAACTAGACTCTTTGAAGAAAATGCAAGTTTTTGGTCCGGTAGTGTTATGCCCACTAAATATTAAGCCAGTTGGACATAAATGGGTCTTTGTTTGGAAGCGTAATGAGAAGAATGAAGTCTTGCAGTATAAAGCTAGACTTGTGGTGCAAAGAATTTCTCAAAGCCATGGCATTGATTATAAGGAGTCGAATTCTTCAGTCATGGACATCAGTACTTTTCGCTACCTTATTAGTTTGGTAGTGTCCAAAAAATTGAATATGCAGTTGATGGATGTGGTTACAGCATATCTCTATAGTAATCTTGATTCAGAGATATATAATAGAGTGTCAGATTGCATAGTTATACCCAACTCAAGTAACTCTAAAACAGGGAGTGCTCATGTGATTAGATTGAGACGTTCACTATATGGATTGAAGCAATTCGGTAGGATGTGATACACACGTCTAAATGACTACTTGATTGGGATGAGATATAAAAATGATAATTTATGCCCATGTGTGTTCACTAAAAGAACAAGTTCAGGATTTTTCATTGTAGTAGTCTATGTAGATGATATGAACATCATTGGGTCTCTTGATGAGATTAGTAAGACGACTGACTACTTGAATTCCAAGTTTGAGATGAAAAACCTTGGTAAGGTTCGATTTTTCCTTGGTTTAAAAATGGAACATCGAGTTGGTGGGATTCTTATTCACTAGTCTGCTTATATCCAAAAGATGCTCAAACGATTTAACATGGACAAAACACACCCTCTTAGCACACCAATTTTTGTTTGCAGTCTGGAACCCAATAAGGATCCATACCATCCGAAATATGATGATGAAGAACTTTTAGGAGCTGAGGTACCATATCTCAGTGTTATTGGAGCTTTGCTGTATTTAGTTCAGTGCACACATCCAGACATTGCCTTTTCTGTGAACTTGTTAGCTAAGTTTAGCTCTGCGCCAACACAACATCAATGGAATGGAGTAAAGCATATCTTCAGGTACTTGAAGGGATCCATTGACTTGAGATTGTTCTTTCCCCATAAAGAAGCAAGAGAGAAACTTGAAATTCTGAAAAAAAAGAATTGTTGAAACACAGCTGTCAGACTCTGCCTAGTTCAATACATCAAATATGGCTCTCGACCCATCGAGCCATGCGTTCGGGACGGTTCTGCAAGAGTTATTCGACCCATCGAGTAGTTCTCTCGATCCGTCAAAGATTGCACTCTGGACGGATTAGAAAGGGTCACTTGACCTGGTCGAGTGATGCTCCGGTTGCAAGCACTGAACTACATTTCAGTGTAGTTCCCTATTACGAGACATCGTGTGATGTGTTGGTAGGATTTGCTGATATTAGGTATCTCTCTAACCCGTATAAAAGACGTTCCCAAACTGGTTATGTTTTTACCATGGGGAACCGATGATTTCTTGGAGATCTATAAAGCGAACCTTTGTTGCTGCTTTTTCAAATCATTCTGAGATCATAGCTCTACATGAAGTGGTTAAAGAATGTATCTGGATTAGGTCAGTAATACACCATATTCGAGGGTCTAGTGGATTACTATCTACTATGACAGCATCAACTTGTATCTTTGAAGATAATGCGGTTTGCATTGAACATATGAAGTTGGGTTACATTAAGGGTGATCATACTAAACACATCAGCAGTTATTGAATATCCATATGAACCAGACTAGTTCGACAGATAATGCTGCGAACTTGTTCACCAAGTCACTTCCAAAATCTACATTTGTGAAATATGTGAGATGCATTGATATGCGACGTTTACCTGAACTCCGAGATTGAGTTACCAATCAAGGGAAGTCACATTTTGGTAGACATCGGGAGGAGTCTACATCACATAGCTTTTGTAGTTGATGCATTGTACTCTTTTTTACTTAGACCAAGCTTTTGTTTTGTCCATGAGGTTTTTGTATACTTGACAAGGTTTTTAGTGAGGCAACAAGTTATGCATCATACATTAAGAGCTCGACACAAATGGGAATGTTCAAGAAAAGTATATTTCTTGTATCCTAGTGTGTCTCTTGTCCTAATTAGAGCAGAAGTAGATATTCTAGCAATTCTTGATTTATAGGGATATGAATTATAATTGATTGTAATATATGTATTTAAAGTCATCTATCAATGAATAAAGATACAGTTTCAGGGTATAGTTATTTAGTTACTTTTCTCCTTCAACATATAAAAAATTAAATGTGTCGTCTTATCATTAAAATAATAAAAAATTAATCACAAAGTCAGGACCAAAGTGTAAACTATAGTTGAAAATGGAAAATGTCCAACTATACCCACCCTTAACTAAGTGCAACATCATTTGTTAATTTGACCATTCTAAGGTGTGCTACTAAGGAATGCGAAATATTTCTTTGAGCATATTATTTGATGATTTTGATCTACTACTCTATTAGCAGATAGGCAGTTGTATATTAGCATGGGTTAGTGGTTAACAACATCATGTTTGTGAATATTTAGGCTACATCTTATTTTTGAAAGGGACTATATCTCCAAGTTGTCAATTTGATTATCAGCCTAATTTAGGCTACTGCTTACAAAATTCAATCAAAACTGTAGTTAAATAGGGATTACAGAATGTTACTTTTTTAAAGGAGTGCCTGGTAGGGTCTAATGTACATGAACTCCAATTCCACTATCCTTCCATAGAACTATAGAAGAGCAATTTGTTGCATCAGCAAGTAAAAGTGAACTGGAAAATGAAAAAAAGAAGAAGAATAGTTATCACCTTCAGACCTATTTCGGGTTCTTTTCGTCGACTGTTCGAAACAAACATTCACTTTGAGGGAAAAGCCAAAGTCACTATGCCAATTGTTTATGAGTTAGAATTATGAAGCAGTGAAATATCTTTGTTGAACATTCTAATTACCTCTATTGAACTAGCTAGTATATTATAAATACAGTTGTGTCTTTATGTAAAGCTTATATAGCTGCTAGTTGATGCTGCTTTGTGTAAAACGCTGGAGAGCAATTTGGGAAGAACAATTCTGAATTTGAGAATGGGAACTTCTTCTTCTTATTGATTAATATATACAAAGGAACTGAGGTGGTCAGTAATACTAAAAGAAAAGCCTATTTAGTGACTAACTTCTAGGCTTAACTACCAGCTACAACAACTAAGCCCCAACTGCAACTTTAAGCTCTACAATTGGTGCCTGATTGCATTAAACTAAAAGGAAAGACAGAACCCCTTTGATTCTCTCTGCTTTACTCAGAAAGGCTTTTTTAGTCATGTTGTGCTCCGGACCTGGTGATAATTACCAAATTCTAGAAGAAAAGCTCTTTCTGGAAAAGCTTTTGGGAAACTGATCAATGATAGTAGCCGAAGTACTGGTGCTGATTTGCTCCAAACTTGTTGTTCATAAACTGCTGCCCTCCTCTTACTGTTGCATCCTCAAGTTCCTCTTCCACGTTCAATCCTTCGATCTGCATAAACCAACGTCAAATTACATGTTTTACCGAAAAATAATATAAAATGAAGTCTATTGGCAGACAGCTTTATATGAAGTCTATTGACAGACAGCTTTATATGTTATGTTGCGTAACTGTCACTTTAAACTTTAGATCTTGTAAATCTTTATTTTCTGGGACTGAAAATTGACAGTTTGGCAACATAACATAATTGTTAATAGTATTGGAATGAGAGTCAAAATTAGGTTAGGGTACAAGTGAGTCAAAAGCATACATGTAATGTACACATGAAATGTGACACACAAAACTGAAAAAAGAGTTAATAAGGTTGTAATGTAGAAAGAGAACAAAATAAAACAAATTACCCAGAGATCATCTTCGTCTTCTTCCCTGGTGGAGCATGCAGGTTTGAGAATCTCATTAGGTTCCTCATTGCGTGCGAACCTGCCACGTATGCGTGGCCTGTTGTCCGCTAGTGTCTTCCGGCATGCATACTACACTCAGAACCCAACACGTCAATGAAACTATCAAAACAAAAATCATCTTTTTAATTTTTTGTTTGTTCAAAAGTAAACTCAAATTACCTTGATAGTCTTGTTGAAGTTTCTCTGTGATCTCTTGGCTCTGTACCTTGAAATCTTCTCCTTCCTCTCTTCTGCAGAGTACCTGCACATCTTGAAGTTCCCAGCTTCTTCCATGGGTGAGCTCTCGCGAGGATTCCGAGCTGTCATGAAACTCTAAGAGCAAATAAAAACGAAACAGAGCAGAAACAGGGGATACTGTTAAGCATTTGGTAAAATTGAACAGAGCAAAAACAGAGGATTTTCATTAAAAACTAATGTGATTTTCTATGAAGACTGACTTGTAAATCTCCTGTGCTGGAGACCCTCCTCATGTCAGTCATGTGACTTGTCAAAAAGTTGGTTTCTGGTGAGCTCTGGGAGGCTGCTTGGTTCTGAAAGCTTGGGGTCTCCATGAGAGAATCAAACTGAGGTTGGTAAACAAAACTAGGCTTTCCATCAAAGGAGTTGCTGCTAAAGCTCCTCTGCATAAACTTGGCCACATTTTCCGCAGCTCCACCATAATTGTGAGGAGCAAAAGCTTGTCGGGTGTTGTAACCATAAGCATTCTGGTCAAAACCCACATGACATTGCTCAGTTTTTACCTCAAAGTTGTCCACAGCTGAGAAATTTGTCAGCACATTTCCCAAATTGGGACCGTTCATTTGAAGCGGAGAGCTCAGTTGGGTTGCTTGGTAAAGGCTTAAGCTTCCCAACTGATAACTTGGGGGTGAAGAAGAAAAGAGATTTGGGGAGCTTTGATCAAGTAGATTGGATTGATGCTCAGCTGGGTTAGGTGGGCTGTGCTGGCTTTGGCTTTGGTGGTCTGAAAATGCTTGGAGGATATCAATGGCCGAGTCAGAGAAAGGAGAGAAAGGCTCATTTGAGAAGAGCTGAAGGTCAGCTTCGTGGGAATGGCGGTAGAAAGAGCCATCTTCAACAAAGAGATCAGAGGACATGGCAGAGAGAGACCCCAATTTGCTGTGTCTGTGATCTGAAAATGAAACTCCAGGAGGAAACAGACCAGCAAAGTTAGGAAGTTTATAGAAGAAAGTGTGTTTCTGTTTTGAAAGGGACAAAGCAATTAGACTGGTTTTAATAAAGGACCTCTGGGATTACTGAGCAACAGGAAAAACAAAAGCCATATTTGGTCTCTCTTCTCACACTCGCTCTTTGAAGAGATTTTTCGAACTACACAGGAAGAGAGACCAGTCCACTTCTGCAGTTTTGCTATGCTATTTAAATGATTGCACTTTGCTAATTAACCCCCACAATTTAATCTATTTTCGAATCGTTCCACAATTCACTATTGATTTGAATAATTTGATTAGCCTAGCTACCCTAAGCTTCTTACACTTTTCATTGTTGGCCAATTTGAACCATATTTTGTGTCCAAAAAGACTTGGAAAACATGGATTTGAATGCATGAGAGATTCAAGCTCATGATGTCTCAGACGTTAATGAGTGGGTTAGGTCATGTAGTTAAGTAATCATTGGGAAGAAATGATCAATTCATCGTGAGAGCTAGGGAGAGCAATATTTATTGTCTCGCAGATTGTGGTTAATACTCTGCAATCTCATTCTTCAAGTAAATGAGATTTCCTTAGTAGTATATTCTTAGTTCAATCAAGCCAGTCGTTATAAGATTAATGATGAGATTGATAAATGCCTGGAATAATCGATGTATGTCTAGCTTTTTAGATTGAGAAATGACAACGTTCAGATATTAAAACTGCATTTGTCATTATTTGTTAGTGTCATGACATAATAAGACACAAGTATTTTAGAAACTACTGATTGCTTAGATTTGATCAGTTTGTCGTTACAAAAGAATATCTAAAAATAGACAGCAACACTAGGTTATATTTGAGACGTAACGGTGTTACGTTTAGACTTATGAACAATAAATAAACATAATGGTATTTCTGATTTGATAGGAATATTATCAACATGAATATAGGAATTGAAGTCAAAAAAGTGAAAAGACGATGTATGAGTTGAACTTTTGGTGCTGTCTTTGTTATAAAATGTCATAAATGCGAGAGTGACGTGATTCATTGCTTTCATAACTCGTGTGTATTAAAAATATCAAATGTTCGAGTTGACGATCAAATTTGACTATTTCAAAATAAAATGATAAATTAATTAATATATGTTGGTGGTCAAACGTTTAGATTTGCCCGAAAATATGGTCTCAAGTTAAGAATAATAATTGTGTCTTTTTATTTACTATATTTGGAGTCTTCCATAGTCCCCAAATTGCATTATTCATATTTTTAGGTCTTTAGGAATTACGACTCACTTCTCTTAGTTGTACTATGTTGAGACCGAAGGCTCTTTTGCACCACGCAACCTTCGCCGCGAGACTCCCTCACCAGCTGCTTTTCATGGTTCAGCCGCTTAGTCGCCTTTCCTCCAAGGCGTTGCATCAAGAGTAGAGCCAGGTTTCCAAATCAGTGATGGTTTGGGGACGGATTCCATTGCAAGAGTCGGCTTCGAATTGGTGGTGTGGCTTCATTCGTTGGCAATGGTAGCCAGGCCGAGGCCAAGCAGAGCTTGACTGAGACACGTCTCGATGTCATGTAACAACACCTTCGATACCTAAAGCCAGTTTGGGATTGCGGGAAGGGATTATGTTGGATGTAGGTCTCCTTCAATCGTCTGTGGAAGGCTTGGCCTCCTGGGCACAACGACGGTTTGGTGGTCGGAGGTGTCCGATGGTGGTGGTCGGGACAGAGGAGGATTCTGATTGGCTTTCTAGATGTGCGGAGGCTGTGGCAGGCTGCGAAGATTGGGCAGTGGGCTTTGGATGATTTTTGGGCCTGAGTCGCCCTATGTCTGTTTTGGGTTTGGTCTCGTGGATCAAATCCTTTTTGGATTTGGAGGGCTTTGGTTGAATTGTGGGCCCGAGATTTGGGTTCAGATCCATTTTGGACCTTGACTTGGGATCCGGATGGTCTCTAGTCTGAATAGAGTTTAGACTTTTGCTTGGGTCTGGTTGTTCCGTGCCCACTTCAATGGGAGTCTCAAACCTAAATGTTCGGATTTTGTTTGTCGGGGTCTGGTAATCTGCCCGCCCCGACAATATCCTTTAATTATGGTCACATGGTTTCTTTTGTGCTTCATCTTAGTGGTTGCATTTTGATCGAGGTCATGTTCGATCGTATAGGTTCTTTAAAAAAGTTGGTGTTCCCTAAGTCGTGCCCTTAAAGTAGATATATGAATAATGTAATGTATTATATTATATATATATGAGGTCTTTGCTTAAAAAAAAGGGCTCAGTTCTCATGTTATACATTTTCTTATAAATCAATTCCCCTCAATGGGCCAGTTTATTTACTCATCTCGGGGCATGTGACATGGTCATATTACTCATGGGCAGATTTAATCACACAAAACCCAGTTCTCAGATCCAAGCCCATAGACGACATGACCTGAATCCTTGAGCCCATAGGCTGCAGATGCCATTGAACACTAAACTCACTAATTCGCACCTGATGATGCTATATATAGCTGCTTTTTCATCAATCCACTGAGCCCCCTTGAACCACATTTGATGTTTTGCCACTATATATATACACCAAATAGAGTTAAATGACCAAAAAACCACAAAGAAATATGTGAGAGTATATTCACTATATTGTCATAAACGAGTTATCTACATCACATACGGATTTTTATATAAGAATTTGACCCGACTCAATTCATAAGAAGTCGAAGAGAACTAGAGACGTAATTAAACTTTGCAAGCAACATTTGACATGGTCAAGAGTAGGCGCCAAAAGACGAAGACAGTCCATTCAAAATTTTGATAAATATTATTTTGTATCTTAATTTTAGTTCAAAATTTTAAAAATATTTAAGGAAATAATATTTTTGGTATCTCGGTATGTGTCTTGTCCTAATTATCATATAAATAGACATTCTCTCAATCCCTGTTTTATAGGAATATTGATTGAAACAGATTATAATGCTATCAATGAATAAAGTACAGTTACAGATCATATTTTCTGCGTATTTATTTTCTCTTTCAACACGTTATCAACAGCTTTTGAGTTGATAACCATCACCACCAAAGAAAGAAAAATGCACCAACCCTAAACACCTAAAGACTCCACTGCCGGCCTCCCTCCTTGACGGAATCACCACTGCCACCGATCATCGACGCCGGAAATCCCCACCGCTGGATTTCGTGGATTCTTTTCTTTAAAATTTTTTAAGTTTTTCATACCGAGCATAACATCCTTGAGGTGAATTTCCTATATTATTCGATTTAAATTTAGGTTGTAAAACTTAATTGCCGCAACATCCTAGATCATGGTCTAGATTTAGGTTGAATTTTTATACCGTGATTTATTTTTATGCCCTAGTTTCTATGGATTAATACATGTTATAAAAAGTTGATATTAGTGAAGGTCCTAGGGGAGTCATGGTTATTGGTGAACATCATAGTTAATTGTGACTTTATAATGGCAAAAAAAAAGAGTCAATATTTTGTGACTATTTGTGAAAGTGACGGTTTTTTGGGGAGTGGTATGAAGCCACCAATTTTTGCATCGATTATTGTGACTATACATCATTGATTACGTTTCTTATTCCCGAAAGTTGATATTAGTGATCATGAATATTTTGATCGGATACTAATTACATCTCTTATCTTTTATATGACTGAGCCGGCAATGCTTGAATTTGACATCCTTGACATTCAAGGAGCAAAATACCATCGATGGGTATCCGACATTACTCTTCTAGGAAAACGTCTCACTGATACCATCAAACCATTACCACCTGGTACAAAAACTGACGATGATACTAAGGCTCTAAAAGATCAAGTTCTCATGTTTCTACGGAGACATATTCATCAAACTCTGAGGAAATAGTACTTTCTAAAGGATGACCCTGCGGATTTATGGGTGACTTTGTAAGAACGGTTCAACAATGTGCATGATGCACAACTTCCAGAGTTACAAAAAAAGTAGGGTTCAATCTAGTTGTTGGATTTCCTTAAAATCAATGTTTTTTATCAAGTAATGTTAGAGCAACAGTCAGAGCTAACCATTTGTGGCATCGTGAAGACTGACCAAGCTATGGTTGAGAAGTCTTTCACCACTTTCCCTACCTCTATGGACACCCTCGCACATAAATATTGTTGGATTATGAGCACACTCTCATGAATGTGCTGGCCAAAGAAGATAGGTATCATGAGATTCTTTTCAACAACAATGTTAGGCCAACTGGTATAAGAAAAGTCTATGAGACATATAAAACTGGTGAGAAAGCTCGTAAGGATAAAAAGAACAATCGTTCTGAACCTTACAACTATCGTGGTGATAGAGGAGAGAATGTCAAAGGTCGTGGTATAGGTGAAAACAGTCGGAATATGACTTAGACTCGCCAAAACTCCAACACAAAATCACCCAATTCTAGTCCTAGGAATGGTGGAAATTCTTCAAATTATGCTTTTACTTCTCGCTTCTCACCTTGCTATCGGTGTGGTTCTATCAAGCACATACACAAACAATGACGTACACTTAATGATGTTCATAATGCCTACAAAAAATGCAAGCAGTACTTGGCGCATGAAACCATCTATACTGAAAATCAAGAGATGGATGATTGTAGTGAAGCCAATCTCATTGTAGCAGATGTTACAAAGGCAATCCTAGAGACTACAGATCTTGATTAGTCTATGTATTAGGTTTATGATTATGCTATGTAATCAAATTTAGTTTATGTTGGAGTAAGACAATCTTTTTTTACTGGTTGACTTTTGACTTACTGTAGTCGGTTTTTTTTTTTGAACAAGACAATCTTTTGATGTTGGCAAAGTAATAAACTTTTCTACCTTTCGGTATTTGAAAGTGTTAAGAATGGTTATTTCATACATATTTCTTGAATGATTCAGAATATACATAACTCTATGGCACTATGATACAAAAATATCATAGAAATGAGACAAAACGAGAGGATGGTTTTGATCATGAGATCGAAGAACCCTTCCTGGATCAGTTTTGGCACTATTTGAACCGTCGCAATTTTTTTCCCTATTTCTTTCGACCGGTCAAAAGATGGTCCTCAATCATTTATTTTGCACCTTTGACCCTCAAAGAACCATTTCGACCTGTCGAAGGCTAGCCTCTATCTCTAAAATTGGCCAAAGTTGACCCGTCAAAAAAGATATTGGAAATTCATATCGGTTTTACGTTTTTCTTCGACTTGTCAAACTATTTTTGTCGACCCATTGAAGAGGTCACTCTGGACATGATTTACATGATTTTTGACCCGTGAAAAATTATCTTCGACCCGATGAAAATTGGTATTGGAAAATTAATTTGGTTTTTTGGGTTTTGTTCGACCCGTCGAGTTGATATCTCGACCTGTTGGCGATTGTATTCGAATTTGGTGTTTTTAATATATTTTACATCGGTTTTACCATGCCATATCACCACTCTTTAAGGGTCACAACACTTTGGTAAATATTTAAGTCTTTGCTTAAAGTGTTCTCCAAGTCTTGAAGACTAATTGATTCGCATTCTTTTGTAGACGTTTGAAGGAGAGATTGAATGTCTAGTAGATAGTGGTACTACTCAAACTATATTGTGGAATTGAGAATTGTTTATGGATCTTGTGCCATACAATTCATCAGTAACTACCATGATTGGTTCAATGCCGGTTATACAAGGGCGTGATTCAACATAATTTTTGCTACCACATGGAACAGAAATTTGTATCACTAATGCATTGTACGCGCCAAAGCCAATCCAACCTTGCTAAGTTTTAAGGACATTAGAGTCAATGGTTTACACTTGGAAACTCATTGTGGGAATAGTAAAGAATTCTTATGCATTACATCAGAGGAGTGCGGTAGAAAAAAAATACCTTGGAGAAGTTATAGGCAATTTGTTGTGGATTATATCTTACTGCAGTTCAGATTATTGAATCTAATGCAGTCACTCTCACCAATGTGTGTGACTCAGTCTCATATCAGCTTTGGCACTACAGACTGGGACATCTTGGTTGGGATATGATGATTAAAATCTTGAAAAACTCTCATGGTCATCCATTTTTCAAAGCAAAGAAGCATGTGAAAATACTCATCGGTTTTGATGGAGTGGGTGAGATTAACAATCTTAATCAGGTCTCAGATTCCAAGCTGAATATGACACCTAATTTTGGTCCACAAGATTCTTTCGTAGCAATCTCTGATGCTCACCGCTCATTTTGCAAAGCATGTTCATTGACAAAGTTGCAAGCTAGGCTTTCCTTTACGGTTAACAACACTAAAAATATTTCATTCTTACAGAGAATCCATAGTGATATATATATTTATGGACCTATCAAACTGAAATGTGGACCATTTAAATATTTTATGGTTTTGGTTGATGCATCAATGTGATGGTCACACGTTGCTTTGATATCTACAAGGAATGTTGCATTTACAAAACTCCTAGTACAGATTATTAAGTTTTGGGCTCACCATTCGGACAACTCAATTAGGTCTATTAGATTGAATAATACAGGAGAATTTACATCAAAGACTTTTGATGCCTACTATATATTAATTGGGATTGAAGTTGAATATCTTATTCCTCATGTTCATTCACATAACGGTTTAGTAGAGACATACATCATGCGATTATAGCTTGTGGCCAGAGCAATGGTTATGCATACTCATTTTTCGGTATCTACTTGGGGATATGCAATATTACATGCAACAATGCTTATACGCTTGAGATCCGTAGCACATTAACCATTTAGTGTGTACAAGTTGATAACTGGGTGTGAGCCTGATATTTCACATCTATGCATCTTTGGTTGCATGGTATATATGCCAATTGCGCCCCCACATCATACTAAAATGGGTCATCAACGTCGTTTATGCATCTATGTTAGTTATGAATCTCTAATGATTGTCTGTTACTTAGAACCTTCGACAATAGATCTCTTTACTGTAAGATTTGTAGATTATCACTTTGATGAAACATACTTCCCGACATTAGGGGGAGATATGAATGCTTCTTTTGGTTGAACATCAGGAATTGACATAGTATATTCGATGTACATCTCAAAGTAAGATTGAAGTGTGACAGATTCTTGATCTTCAGAAAGTAGCATATTCGATGCCTGACTCCTTTATTGATATTGCCAAAGTGACGAAATTAGACATTCCTGCTGTAAATGTTCCTGCAAGGTTGGAAGTCCCCAAGAAGAGATGGTTTAACACAACCCCAGAACAAGAAAACATCTCCCTACCCATGTGGATGGAGTAGCATCAGTCTCGACTCCTACCAGGAAGAGAAGGAGACCAAGAAAATCCACATATGAGTTGTCGGTGAAAAGGCATGTCATCCAGGTACAAACTGATTCTTTCATCATCAACGTTGTGAATCTTACACATGAGATTATTTATGACTATAGTTATGTCCTAGAATCACAAATGACATCTCTGGAGGACGCTTCAAATCCATATGTGATGACAGAGAACGATGAAATCTCACTAACTAACAATAATGTGCGCATTGTTATGGATAGATCATCAAAGCTAGTTAATGATGCTTTTGCTTATTCCGCCACTAAGGAGATTATTGACGATGATGAAGTGGAGCCTCACTTGGTTATTGAATGTCAGCGGATAATGGATTAGCCGCAGTGAAAAGAAGCAATGCAGGCGAACTAGACTCTCTGAAGAAAATGCAAGTTTTTGGTTCAATAGTGCTATGCCCACCAAATGTGAACCCGATAGGACATAAATGAGTCTTTTTTCGAAAGCGTAATGAGAAGAATGAAGTCATGCGGTATAAATCTTGACTAGTGGCGTAAGGATTCTCTTAACGCCCTAATATTTATTATGAGGAGACATACTCTCCTGTAATGGACATCATTACTTTTTACTAGCTTTTCAGTTTAGTAGTGTCTGAAAAACTGAACATGCAGCTGATAGATGTGGTGACATCATATCTATATGAAAACCTCAATTCAGAGATATACATGAAAGTGTCAGAAGGCGTGGTCATACCCAACTCAAGTAACCCTATACCACGGAGTGCTCATGTGAATAGATTGAAGCGTTCACTATATGGATTAAAACAAATCGATAGGACAAGGTACACACACCTAAATGGCTACTTGATTGGAAAGGGATACAAGAACGATGATTTGTGCCCATATGTGTTCATTTCGAGAATAAGTTCAGGATTTTTCATTGTAGTGGTCTATGTTGATGATATGAATATCATTGGGTCTCTTGATGAAATCAATGAGACTATTGGCTACTTAAAATCCGAATTTGAGATGAAAGACCTTGGTAGGACTTGATTTTGTCTTAGTTTAGTGCTTGAACTTCGAGTTGGTGGAATACTTATTCACCAGTCTGCTTATGTCTAAAATATGTTCAACCGATTTAACATGGACAAAGAACACCCTCTTACCACACCAATTTTCATTCGCAGTCTGGAACCCAATAAGGATCTGTACCATCCGAACGATGATGATGAGGAACTTTTGGGAGTTGAGGTACCATACATTAGTGCTATGGAGTTTTGTTGTATTTAGCTCAATGCACTAGACTAGATATTACATTCTCGGTGAACTTATTAGCTCTGTTTAGCTCTGTGCCAACATAATGTCATTGGTCTGGTGTAAAGCACGTCTTCAGGTACTTGAAGGGTTCCGTTGACTTGGGCTTGTACTTTCCCTACATAGAATATAGAGAGAAGCTTGAAATTTCTAAAAAATGGATGGTTGAATTGCAACATGTAGGTCCTGGGATTTTTGAATCGTTGAATTGATCTTTCGACCCGTCGAAAATTGAACTCTGGATGTACCCAAAGGTGTTAATCGACCCGTCGAAAGGATTGCTCAACCCAACAAATGATGCACCCTGGATCAACCTGAAGCTATCATTCGACATGCGAGTGAAAGTTTTGACCTGTTGAATTCTCCTCTGGTTGCAAGCACTGTACCTCAATTTAGTGTGGTCCCCTACTTAGAGACACCCTGTGATGTTTTGGTTGGTTTTGCTGATGTTAGGTATCTCTTTGACCCACATAAAGGACGTTCCCAGACAGGTTATATATTCACTATGGGAACACGGCGATTTCTTGGAGATCAACAAAGCAAACTCTTGTTGCTACTTCCTTGAATCATTATGAGACCATTGCTTTGCATGAGATGGTTAAAGAGTGTGTCTGGCTTAGGTTAGTTATACACCACATTCAAGGATCTAGTGGATTACCTTCTACTACGATAACACCAACTTGTATATTCGAGGACAATGCAGCTTGCATTAAACAAATGAAGTAGTGATACATCAAGGGTGATTATACAAAACGCATCTCGTTGAATTTTTTCTTCAATCAACAACAAAAACATCTATTGAGCATTCATGTGAACCATGTTTGTTCAGCATATAATGTCGCAGACTTGTTTACCAAGTCATTACCCAAATCTACATTTGTAAAGCATGTGAGACGCATTGGAATGTGAAGATTGTCTGAATTCTAAGATTGAGTTACTAATCAGGGAGAGTTCATTTCGTAGACATCAAGAGGAGTTTACATCACATATGGTTGCTTATGTAGTTGATGCGTTGTACTCTTTTTTTCTTAGACCAAGTTTTTGTTTTTACCCAAGAGGTTTTTTGTTTGCTTGGCAAGATTTTTGATGAGGCAACATATTATACATCATCCACTAGGATTGCGACATAAGGGGGAGTATTTAAAGAAATAATATTCCTGGTATCTCAGTGTGTGTCTTGTCTTAATTTGCATAGAAGTAGATATTATCTCAATTCCTATTTTATAGGGATATTCATTGTAATGCTTATTTAAAGTCATCTATCAATGAATAAAGTATAGTTTCAGATTATACCTTCCGCATATCTATTTTCTCCTTGAATAAAAAAATAAAAAAATAAAAATTAGCCTACCCCAAATTTATATACCTAGCCCACCCAAACTTAACCCACTCTAAAATTAGCCCACATTGAAAGGATCCAACCCTGATTTGGTTTCCTAAAACGGAATCAAACCCCTTCTGAAAACACGAACGAACAAAAATCATAAAAATTTCGGCAGAGTAACGCTACTAACGCGGAATTGCCTTTACCTGCACCCGGAAAATACACTTCATCCTATGCCACAAAAATCAAACCGTGGGCACCAATCCCATCCGGATTTCTCAATATCATAACAGTAATGTAAAGTAATCAATAAAACTATACTTTACAGAAATCCGGGGAAAAAATCGTATAAAAATATAACATCAGAATGCTCAGAGCGACCTCTAGTGTATAATTATATAAATATATCTCAGCAGGCAGAACGAAAAACCTACTGGAAGAAACAAGGTAGCTCGAACACTATGCCTCCGACTGCGACACCAGAATCCGAACTGCAAACTGGGCACGGAAACCGAAAAGCCCAGGGGAAAGACATATAAACCGTTAGAGTGAGTGGACGAAAATAAATGTCTTTCGCCGAATAATTATGTTATAAAAACATATGCGAGTCTAAATAAATGAATATAACATAGTACACGAAGGAGACTCAAATTTCTCACGCGTACGGAGCATGCAGCGTAAAACTCTGCAGGGTCACTCATGGACACGTCCCCTCTAGTACAGTCGGAATCACGGGATCCTAGACCCACACGTGATTCTAGGTAGAAAGGCCTCAGGTCAGAGGTCTGCCCCCCCCCTCGGGTGCCTCCGCCGATAAACATCATCGGGGATCAGCCGGGATGCAAGTGTATCGATACAACAACATATACTGTGACTGTACTTTGTGTAAACCAAATCATAAATATTTCTATGCAAATGTATTAACAATATGTAAATGCATATACGCAATGCATAATTGTATAGGCATAATTGTATAACACATGCTCATATAAATCATAATCTCGTATGCATGCTCATGCTCGTAAAATGTGTATAAAGACTCGCGATTATCAGTGAAAAGAAATTGTCCACTCACAGGTGAGCATACATGTTGCACTTTAAATCTTGGTAGCAGAGATATAAGCATACCAATATCGTCGATAACTCTCCCAATCAGCAAATCGTCCTCTGAACTATCTTCCAGTCTTTTCACGAGTAGTTTACAATCTGGTTCAAACACAACCGGACTTAAACTCAATTCCAGTGCCTTTTCACATGCTTTGCAAAGTGCAAGGGCCTCAACCACCAAAGGACTAGAATGATTGTACACTGGCAGACAAACTCCTCCCAACATATAACTCATAGCATCATGCCACGCCACGCCATGCCAAGCCTATCCCTTCTCCTTTGGTACTTTCCTTCCATGCCCCGTCACTATTTACTTTGATCCATCCTTTATTTGGTTTGGTTCAAGTCTGCAGACCTCGTTTAAGTTTTGAGGGTTTTGTAACTTGGAGAGAACATAATAGCTAGAATGCCACTGAAGCTTGGTAAAAAAACTCTACTTGGGGACATTGCCTGATGAGACCACACACGTCTATTCATTTCCTTCCATATGGACTATAGGAGAAACATAACAATGTTGCCTCTTGACTGTGCAAGGCAACCAAGCAAGCCTCGAACCAAGTAACAAAGTTGCTAGAGATTGATGTAGGGTGATAACGCCTAAAGTGACTACTAAATTAACACTCAATAATCAATCTAGATGAAATGCAATTTAAAACCCTTTTGTGTAGATGTAGCATTGGTAAATAGGGTATCGTTCTTAACCGGGGATTGTAGGGTGTTCACCTGCATGAAAACGTTAGAAAGTATGGGGGGAGTTTGAATTGGTGTTCTAATGACCTACGAAATTAAAGACAAAAAAATGGCAAGTAAAACACACTTAGAAATCCTAGGACTCTATCATGCTTTATACTCATAGACAAGCAAAACAAACAAGAATCAAAGAACCTAAACATGTTTACTAAACCGAAAATAAAACCTATCTAATATATACATGTGATCATCTCATCTTTTTCTCTAACTCTTTATAACCTAACCAATTTCATGCAACCTAAAAGTGCCTACGTCCTCAACTATATAACTCATGTTAATTTCGTGATTAAGTGCTTCGGGACTCCCCTAACACATCAATAATCTAAACCGGGACTCCCCTGCATTCAGATTAAGTATTAAGCATAGAATAAACATGTATAGCAAAAACGTAAGAACTAGAAGATGGCAGAAAATTAACTAGAATTATATAACCAAAATCCTTTACAACTTCACTCCAAAGAATGCCAAAAATACAAAGAAATAAGAGAAGAGTTATGGTTACACTTTTTGTTGTCGGGACTCCCCTAGACTACTTGGTGTAAGCTGCTCTTCAATGGAGATGGCGAAATACTTCGGGACTCCCCTAATATTTCGGTGGAGGATGGTGTTTATGGCGTTGGAGGGATGGCTTCTTCAGATTTGGTGCAAGGGAGGAGAGGTAGTGTTTTGGGCAGAGCTTTGAGTACTAGAATGAGAGATGGTCATGAATGAGTCGAGCTCCCCAATTTATAGAAGAAGATTATGATTTTTCCTACCAAAATAAGACTTTCCTTATGTATCCGGGTAAATCTGATAGTCTGTCTTTAAACGCGTTTTCCCGGAGTTTCAGATCTTGGAAAATTCTGATTCTTGTTTCATTGGAAATCTTATTCAAAGGGCTATAAAATCCATATAAGGAACGCCATATTTGGAATTGAATTGGATTTACTACGGATTTTAGAAGTCAAGTGACCTGGCTGCCCTGTTTTCTTCTTCTTCAAGGAAAAGGAAATCTTCATATCTTCAAATCTTGCATTCCTTATTCCCTAATAATTCTTGGCCGAATATACCATATTCTTGCACATATTTTGGCCCTAAAATAAGGTATTTATCTTCATGGAATATCCTCCCAAAATTCGTCCATTATATGCTCCATATATTCCGCCATATTTGCTCTTTCCTGGGTCGCGCGGGAGAAATGTCTTCATCTTTTTGTCCACCATTTTGGTATCCATTTCTTTTGGAATTTGGTCTTCAATTCTTGACACCATGTGGGAAAGCATTTTAGTAACCATTTGAAGACCATTCCTCGGACCATTTCTTCTCTGAAATTAGGAACTTCCTCCTTAGCACGCTTTTAGCTCCAAATCGCCTCATTTATTATTTTCTCCTTTATTTCTACCTAAAAGCATAAAGTAAGTAAGAAATGATAGTACTAAGGTCAAAACAAAGCTAAATGTAAAGAGAAAGACGTTAAGAATCAAGCATAAAATGCGTAGATCATAGGGAAGCATCCTATCAATGACGGTGATAGACTCATGACTTCCCAGACAAACACACAATCACGACTAACATGTTCAATTGTTTCATCTTTAGCATCACACAAACAACAAGTAGTAGGGACAATAACCTGTTTTTTTTACGTAGGGTCACTGTGGTTGAAAAAATAGATTTGCACGCCCGCCAAATATGGGTTTTGACCTTTGCTTGGAGAGAAAGTTTCCAAAGAGGTGACCATATTTGGGTCGGAAGCGTTGAACTTGAAGTTGATGATTCATTACAAATCAGTTACTCTATACCCAGACGATAGGCTAACCTAGTGGTAAATCTGCCTTGAGTATAATAGAAACAAACTAGTTTGTCATCAACAGCTCTGGTACTTAGAGGAATGGAAAGAATGGCCGATGATTCTTCTTAGTCGAATAGGGTCTGAACTCATGAGATATCCCACTGTCTTGAAACCGTAAGGAGGTCACTCACTTTGGATGCATTGACATTTGAGATGATGATTTAAAATGTCCCAGTCTTGGTATCCAAGCATCATTATTTATATCAATTTGAGTCCCTAACCCAACACTCCATATCATGCCCTTCAAGAGCAGCTTCCTGGCCTCCAAAATGCTTCTCCAACAGAATGATGACGACTCCGATAAAGTAGCTTCCTAGAAAGAAGACTGAGGGAAGTATTTAGCTTTGTAGAGTTTACTGATCAAAGCATTTGAATTGTGAAAGATTCACCACTCTTGTTTAGCTAGAAGAGCCAAGTTGTGCACATGTAGGTTCTTGAAGCCTAAACCACTTTTCTCCTTAGGTAGACACACTACCAGAATAAGTACTATAGCCGACGAGAAAAAATCATCGGCCTGTTCACTATTTTCATTGGCTATACCTATAGCCGATGACTATAACATCGTCGGAAAAAGGTCGTCGGCCATACTATAGCTGATGACCATTTTGAACGTCGTCAGCTATAGTTGGACTATAACCGACGACAAAGTCGTCGACCATAGTTTCCCCTCCGGCCAAATTTTTGAACAGAGAAACTATAGCCGACGACATTGTATATGAATGTCCTCGGCTATAGTTCCAGATCTGAAAAAAAAACTCCAGATCTAGATTTCTATTCCCAGAAATCCAGATCTGCAATTTCTAATTCACCAAACCGGCCATATAATCACTTCACCAAATTAACCATGCATAATTTCACTAAATTAAACAAAATTACAAATTTTATTTCACAAATTCTAATTATATCTCTCTTGTTTTTAGCGGAGAAGGCGAGGTGGAGGAGAGGGTTTTTTTGTGTGGAGAGGGTGATGGGGTGGCGACGGAGGCGGAGGGAAAGGCGGAGATATGAGAGAGAGAGAGAGAGAGAGAGAGAGAGATAAATTAGGATTTTTGAGAGAATGGAGCGGCAGTCTGGGAATATAAACCCGATTACTATAACCTAAGACATTTATATAGTCGTCGGCTATAGTATAGCCGATGATTTTTACACATTATGTCGTCGGCTATACTATAGCCAACGACATTATACATCATTGGCTATAATATAGCCGATGATTTTTACACATTATGTCATCAGCTATAGTCGGTACTATTGCCGACAAAAAAATTGGTGACTTTTTTTTTCCTCTCGTTGGTGTAAAAACTATAGCCGACGACACAATGAATCGTCAACTATAGTGCACTATAGCCAATGAAAATATGTGTCGCCAGCCTATTTTTTTAAAAATTTGTCTGCTATAGTGTTTGTTTTCGTAGTGACACATCTTATCCCATGAGAGCCAATGTATCTTTTTGTTCTCTGTTGTACTTCCCCACCAAAATTTTGCACACATTTGTTGTAGAGAGTCACACAAATCCATAGGAAGAAGGAAGCAACTCATGGAGTATGTAGGCAACGAATGTGCAACAACTCGAATAAAAAGATCTTTACCAGCACTACTAAGAAGCTTACATTGCCATCCTTTCAGCTTTTTGCTTAATTTTTCTTTGATAAAGGAGAAGGTAACCATCTTCTTCCTACTAATATAAGTTGGTAACCCTAAGTATTTATCATGTTTGTCCACCACCTGTACACCAAGAATGGTAACTAGTTCTTGTTTAAGATTCTCATCCACTCATTTATTGAAACAAATACTACTTTTCTCAAAATTCACCTTTTAACCCGATGTCAACTCATATTCCTCTAACACATGTTGAATATGGCGGATTTCCTCTACTGACGCCTTACCAAACAAGAGACTATCATTTGCAAAGAGAAGATGATATATTGTGAAGCTCCCTGGCAAATAGTAATACCTTGTAAACGGCCTTCTGATGCCTTAGTTTCAAGGAGGGCAGAGAACGCTTTGGTACCAAGCAGGAACAAAAAGGGTGAGAAAAGATTCCCTTGTTTGATGCCACGGGTAGGAGCCAAGTAATCTTTTGCCTGATCATTCACCAAAAAAGAATACCTGACAGTTGTAACACATTGCATAACTATAGTTATCCATTTACTGTCAAAACCTAGCCTATTTATGACAGCTTCCAAGAACCTTCATTTCATATGGTCATACGCTTTCATGTGCTTTGCTCATATGTGGCTTTAAAGAAAAAACATCGTCAGCCCATGGGGCACAATTATGCGAGTAATGAGAAACTTCGTTAACCACCAGAGTATTATCGAAGATGAGGCGACCTGACACAAAAGTACTCTGAAATGGTGATACAATCTTATCAAGGAACTCTTTTAGCCTGTTCACAATCACTTTAGAATAAATTTTGTAAAGAACATTACACGTCCTTATAGGCCTGAGATCAAACATCTTCTCAGGTTTAGCTACTTTAGGTATCAAGCCGTAGTTTGTAGTTAACTTGACCAAGTAGAACACCTGATTCTAAGAAGCTCTTCACTGCAGTTGTTACCTCAGGGCCAATCTATCCCAGTATCCGTCATTAGTTGGCGTAAAATAAGATTAATCGACTCACCTAATAACCATTTGACAACTTTGAAAAAAAAATCCACTCAAATGCCATGTTCCAATTACAACATCTATGAAATAATACAACATATTAAAAATTAATGTTCTGCCCTACTGTGTCTTCGCTCAAAGTAAAGAAACAACCATAAAAAGAAATAAAATCACTCATCTAAAAACTTACCTAATGACCCTAACCAGTCAACTTGCTCGAGAGAAAAAAGAAAAAAAAAACTCCAATCCTCTAGAAAACAACTATTCCTCGAATCATCGGCTTCATCGAATATCTTGTGCACACACGTCTTCATTGGAAAAGACCAAAAAGTATTTACAAAAAAAACAAAGACTGAAAGAGGAGGAGAAACTTATTACGCGCAAATAAATAAATAAAATTTCCAAATAAATAATATAAAATTCCAGCCTGCTTTTCTCTGTATGACTAGACTGTATCTTCCTTTGGTATGAAGTATTCAAAAGTCATCCCCTCTACGAATTTTAATGTTCACTTTTTCCGTAGAGGGAGGCTGAAATACTCTCCCTCTCTCTCTCTCTCTCTGATCGGCGGCCATGGCTACGTCTAAGGAGAACATGGAGAAGATGCAGCTCCGCCAGAACTACCGGAATCTCTGGCACTCCGACCTCATGGGGACGATGCAGGCCGATACTCGCTGTATAACTCTCTTTCTCTCTCATTTTTTATATGCGGTTGGATTTTTCTGATAGGTTGTGAACGTTTTCTGCAGATTGCTGCTTCGCTGCGTTTTGGTGAGTTCGTCCGATCTGCTTCGATTCTTTGCTTCAGTTGCTTGCAGATCTGATTCAGCTTTCAATTTCAACTATTTCTCTTTTGTTTTCGCGGTTCTGGTGCTGTTTATACTGTTCTCGTTGGCTTTGTTGACTTGTTCTTTACTTCGTTGACTTCGATATGTATTATGATCTGGAGAATCGAGTGCTATATATGGATGTGTAACGAGCAATGTTGACATAATTATAAGAATTTCGTCTTTGTTTGGCCTGAATTGGAGATCTGGAACTGAACACAGGACGAATTTGCGACTTCAATTCAGAGAAAGTGTTTGTCTGCTTCTTGTGTTGCTAAATGATTTTAATTCACAGTTCAAATGTTTCTACTTTCTTGCGTATTGGAACTCTCGTTGTTTTTCAAAGTTATGACTGCTGTATTGCTTAGGTTGTTCAGTCTATGCAACGTTTCTGGATGTTGATTATGATCTAAACCATTTCTGAAGGATATACTAAAGTTGCTGTTTATGCATATAGTCTACATTTGATGAATATTGTAGTTGAAAACGATAGATTCTATCTTGTAAATTTTGACTTCTTAAATACCAGTTTGTCTATATGCATTTTGGTTACTGTCTGGTGACCAAATCTTTTATCGATTCACATGAAATGAAAGATGGTTCTGGTCTGTTCCTTGAAGGCATTGTCAAACACCTATTCTTGTGTTTCAATCTTAATAGTCTTCATGTTTGTCTTTCATTTATTTTGGTTCTTCGTTATTGAGTTGAAATTTTTGTTTCTCACTGTTTATGAAGTTAAAACAATTTCATCTTGGGTTTAATGTTTCTCACTGTTTATTTTGGTTCTTGTATCTTGTTTCCTTGTAGTGCGCCATGTGCTTCATACTTGCTCCGGAAACGAGCTCTTTACAATGATATGTCAAGGTATTTTGTACCTTACACTTTCCTGGGAACTTTAGTTTGAAGCAATCTTTGCATTTGGTCTCACTATTGTGCATTTTTTTTGTAGATACATTTGCTGTGCTGGTTATATGCCTTGCAGTGGTAGATGTGGGGAAAGTAAATGTCCGGAATTTTGCCTGGCCACTGAGGTATTAGAATTTATTTAACTCGATTTAATATGGTTTATATTTAGTAGTCTTCACATCAGAATGTAATTTATTGTAAAATCCTTTTTAGTACAATGTAGTAGACTTTACCATTCTCTTGATACTTCTTAGATTAATGCTTCTGGAAGAGAGAGCCAGTTTGGCCTTTGACATTTACTCGTTTAAGAACTGTTGAAACTTTAAAGCTTTGAAGGTCCTTAAACTCTGATTGGCATCGCTGAAAAAAACATCATAAGCTCTCTGTGCTTTTAAGTGGAGTGTGCACTAGTTCAGAGACATACAGTTGTCATCTTCTGAATTATATGTTTGTACATTGTCCTGCTCTCTGCTGTGTTATAATAGTCAACGTCAATTATATGTTATTGAGAATGATATCTTTTTGGTACTTGCAGTTGCAAAGAGATTATCCTTCTTTAGTTTTTAATTTCTTTTGTATGTTTGTTGTCAGGTCTTTTTGTGCTTTGGGAATTCAGTGGCTTCAACTCGCTTTCTTTTGCAAGATGAATTCAACATTCAGACGACACAGTGTGATAATTGCATCATTGTAACTCTCACTCTCATTCTCATTTCCCCCCACTCCCACACTACAAGTACTTGCATGCACAAAGGATCACAGAGCACTCTCAGTTAGCAAACTTAGCATGTTTTCGTGCAATGCTTTTTTCAATCGCTAATCGCTAATCACATTTTTTCTTTTTATTAGGGTTTCATGGTTTGCCTACAACAAATTGCTTGCATTTTCTCCATAGTGGCAATGCTTGTTGGGAGTGAGGAGATCTCAGAGGCATCTCAGTTATTGAACTGTTTGGCTGATGTGGTGTACTGCACGTAAGTAGTTCGATTTCTCTCATTGATCATTTTCAGACAATTTGCAGGAAGTTTGTGATCTAACATATGCTTTCTTTTCTAGTGTCTGTGCATGTATGCAGACACAACACAAGATTGAAATGGACAAACGCGATGGTGTGTTTGGACCTCAACCAATGGCAGTCCCTCAGTTTCAGCAGATGTCTCGCATTGATCAGCAAGTTCCTCCCAATGTTGGGTATCAGCCTCAGCCTCAGCCTCAACCAGCATATGGCCAACCCTACGGGTATCCTCCTGTGGCTCAAGGCTATCCTCCTCAGGCTCAGGGCTACCCTCCTCAACAGGCTCAGGGCTACCCTCCTCAACAAGCTCAAGGCTATCCCCCACCTGGTTATCCCCCACCTGGTTATCCTCCTTCTAAGTGATTTGGCTGTGTTACTCATCCATTTTCAATCTATGCGAATGTTCTTTGTCAGTTTGCAAGTACTGTTACTGTGAAGTACCAACTAGTGTATGTTTCGACCATGGCACTTTCTAAAGTATTTACTTGCAAGAGGTGTGGCAGATATAGTAGTGACTAATTTTGTGTTTGAACATATAAAGATCTTACAACAAATTTGTCTTCATAATCACATCCTTCATTGTTTCTTCTCTTACATTGACGATTGTTAGAATATATATGTACAAGTACTTGATAAAATTTATTGGTGAACTGTGTATTTGAACAAACACTCATCTTTGATTAGATGGATCATTAAAGATGGCATTGCATATGCTAGATACTGAGCAGCACTCAAATCGAACGCCTCCATGATATCACTGCATGGATTTGTAGGTGTTATCTTGTAAACGCTGTTGCACTCTGGCTTGCCATTCCCATCTACACCAGTTCATAAAACAAAAGAGTTATTATCTTCAGCTAGTTCTTGCCTTATAATCACTTACTCACTAAAATACAGAGTACGAGCCACTCTGAGCAGCATGCCTTTCATGCCAATGTTGTTGTTGGACGCATAGCTAGCCATCTTTTTTCTTTCAAAGTTAATCTCAGTATTCTGAAAAATCTACTCTGTTTAACCCCGTCGGTGCTGGCTCACTGATGATTTCACTTTTGCAGACCTTTCCAGAACCAGATCGAACTGTATCTAATTTATAGTGAGATTATAATTTTCGGTCGTTACACGCTAGATGATTTGATGCCTACCTTCCTATGTAGTTTTGCCTGGTTCATCTATATTTTGTGAAGGTTTAGGATTATCAATTCGTTATACTATACATCCTCGTCAACCAATTTATTACCTTTTGAATTCGTTATACTTCCCTCTCCACTTCAGATATCAAATGGACCAAACGAGTGTTTCAAGTATCTGATGAAACTTTGCTTTGTGCTAAACACTTTAATGCAATAGAACTTCAAGAATGTCGTGAGAGGTAAATCAAGCCGGAATGACACCATTAACATTGTGTGAAATAAAATATGGCATATATATTGAAATATACAATACTTGTGACAAGATCACAAGAATTGCTCAAATAAACTTCACATGATATCTATTTTCGTTTTTTTGCAATGTGCATGACAATGCTGCAAAAGTAACCCTCTCCTTATTTTCAGTCTACAAAGCACAAAATCTAAGTCATAGAAATCGCTGTGTTTACACCAGCATGTAACATCTTAGATATGGGAAGAAACTAAAAATTGTTCATTATAATTCTTGGATTAACGTTGTACTCTCATATGTGACGGATTTATATACTGATGGATGACAAAGCACATTCTATTCAAATGTGTCATTAAGTTTAGAAGTTATTGTCAAACTTTTGTTTGGCTAATTATCTCAACAAGTTAGAACTAATTGCCTAGATCAGTTTCTCATCTGAATGATTTGTAAATATGTGGTGCTTATTGCAATTTCCATTTAATTCATTTCTGATCAATTATAATTCTGATCCTATAAAACATGTTGAGAGTGAAAGCTCCACCACTCTAGGGTTTTGGCGGCGGCCTCTTGGCTTCGTCGCAAAACTTCACCGGCTATCTCCTATGGGTCAGCCGTCTGTTCGCCTCCTTTTAGAGGTGATGAATCTGTGGAGATGCTTGATTTCCAATTTTGTGGTGTATTGAGTACGTGTTCCTTTGTTGGTGCTGAATTGGTGGCGTGGCTGAAGGCGTTGGTGGTGGTCGCCGGGATGAGGCCAAGCAGGGCTCGGCTGAAGCCTTTCTCGACTCTTGTGCATCGGTTATTCGGGCCGAGTTGGGATTGCGGGAGAGTGTTGCATTGGTGGCAGCGCCTCGTCGTCCATGTGTTGGAGACTCGGGTTCTTGGGCACAGAGCGGTGGTGGTGGTCGGAGGCTTCAAGTGTCGGGCTTCTGCCGACGATGAGGCTGTGTGGCGACTGAGGCAATCTGATGCAGTAGGGTTGCCGGGTTTGGGTGTGGATTCTATGCACCTTTCCCATCGTGGTAGTTGCTGAGTCCTTTGAAAGCTAGGCCGATAGGTCTTGGGCTAAGCTTCTGTTGGCTAGCTGAGTCTTGGGCTCAGATCCATTTTGGATCTGGAGCTGAGATTCGGATGGTTTCTGATCAATTTTAAGTTTTAGTTTTTTTGGGGCTTAGTTGTTCCGTGTCCGTTCTATTAGGAGGCAAAAACTTAAATGGTCTGGTGTTATATTGTCGGGGCTTCGTCGCCACGACAATGCCCTTTTAATTATGGTCACATAGTTTTTATTGAGTTTTATTCTAGTGGTTTCATTTTAATCGAGGTCATATTCGATCGCATAGATTTTTTAGGAATATTGGTGTTTCCTAGGACATGCCATTAGGGTGAATCTATGAATATATCTTACCATTCCTTTTGTTCTCCCCTACCCAAACATAACATTCCTGTAAGCACCTTTCATATAAGACATTTCACTAAACAAAATGACTAATGGCATTAGTTTACGAATTTCGAATTCAGAAACAAGGAGGCCAGCATGCATCGATAAAAGCTGGCTCATCCTCTTTATATATTAGACTTGTACAACTATAAACTGGACGATGAGTTTGAATGTGTTGTAACTCGCTCGATTAATTAATTAGGACTAGGTGCGATCGACGCAAAGCCATTGACCCTCGAAGAAGTTGCAGCTAACGTTGATGGCAAGGAACTCGTCCAAAGTCAAGCCGAACATTTCAGTGACAGAATCACAGGAATCACCAATTTCTGCACCGTAAACAGTATTGCACTCTGCATCAATAGCCTCGATTCCAACTGCATGCATGCATGCATCAATATGTCCGTTAGTCGCAAAATGAACTAGCCTAAATATAATTTTTACAAAACACTATCTGTGCAGCATGAAGATGAATTGATTAGTCTTACCTCCTCCAAGTTGCTCACTACTTTCGGCAGAGATGGAAATGAGGAGGAGAAGAGAGAGCACCAGAATCAGGTTCAAAGCTATTGCCATTTTGTTGCTAGTCTTAGTCATCTTGTTCTTGTTAATTTAACAATGAATCTATAAGTACTTCTACTAGCTTGTACTTACTTCAGTTACTTGCCTTTCTAAAACTGAAAAAGGACTGAGAATTTATATAGAGCTAGCAACGCCATCTAGCTTTCCGAAGCCGGCTCATTTTTCGTACAAGTTACCACATTGGATTGCACGATCGATCGAAAATTGCAGGCCATATTATGATATTATCATCAACTTTTTTAATTCTGCATTAAGATTTTTGCCCCACTGAATTAGATCTTGTAATAATTCTGTGCTTTTAACTTCTTTCTCGATTGTGGGACTGAAAGAATGCGGGACTGCCGCGAATTGAGCTAAGCGACAAGTGATACTAGCTCGACGGAACCGCATGAAAATCCTTGCAAATTGTAATTAAGCAATTTATGTACGTACGTTGAATCCTACCTTATATATACGTCAGTTTTGCGCGCTCTCTCTCTATATATGTTGGACAGATATCCAAACTAGCTTGGATGATCGAGATCTCTAAAGTATGGTAGTTCATTAATTTTGATAGCCATGTGTCTATATTATATTTAATTAATTTTTTATATTTAGTTTATTGTTATAATTTGAGTGATTTAATTATGTTTATTAGGTTTTATACAGAAATAAAGAAAAAAAAGAAATAAAAAGAATACTCCTAGTGTAATCAAAAGAAAATAAGGAGTTATGTGCAAATAAAGAAGCCGAAACCAATAAGGATTATGAGAGACCAAGGAGTATATAAACTCACTTTAGGATTTTGTAAAAAGGCTAATTAATCAGCAATTGAGAGAGCACATGCTCGAGCAAGGATCAGAGAGCCACGAGTGGAAAGTCCAGTCGCCCAATTTTGACCCGTTGAAGATCCTCTTTGCCCCGTGGAATTGCCGACCAAAAGTTTCTTTCTTCATTCTTTCTTGTTTGTATCAGCTCTATGTTTTGCTTAGATTCTTATATTATGACTATAAGTAGCTAAATACATTGTTAAAGGGGTTGCTTGATGCCCCGTACACGAAGTCTTTTTAATGAATACACTTTAATCTATTTTTTCATATTTTTTTGAATGAGATTTCTTTCTCTACGTAGTTCAACGGTGAATTCTTGTATGTTTGCTTTGGTGGCCAACTTAGTATGCATGTTAGGATTTTATTTTCATGAGATATGGGCGACTGAGGATAACTTCCTCGCTCTACAATGATACACCGGATAGATGATTTCATCGGGTGATTGAAACCCTAAGTTTAGCAGGACACGACCATAGTGTATCTGTGAATCCTTATAACTTCTTAAATCTTTTCTAGATCTTAATGCTTTCTTCTTTGTAAACCTTGGGGGTCCATGACTATGGGTTAATAGAGGGATAATGTAGAGGAGGTCCATGACAAACCTATCTAGGTATAAGGATTAGGTAATAGGATGTAGTTGTAACGATCAACTCATCCTGGGAATTTTTCTTTCACGGATATGTGCATTAGATTAAATATGTGTTAGAGAGATGGATTGACGATGGTGAATAGAATTCCGCTTAACTCATTCATCCATTGATGTACACACCTTGCATTCATAAGTATATTTATTTTTCAGCAATTTAATTTTGCACATAGCTATAGTTGGTCGAATTATTTCGGCAACCAAATCAACTCAGAAAACCTCTCAAAATTTTTGTGGTTGTCCGTCACTAAGTCTAGTATATTGTGTTAAAAATTTCGTGGTATTTAGAGTAATGTAACTTAAGTTCGTTGTTGTGTTTATGTGTATTGGTGAAAACTGTCAGCTTGTTGAATTTTGTGTCTAACTAGTGTTTTAAGATTTAATTTCACCAATTATTTGTGGATAATGACCCCTATTCATTAATTACTACATTGACATATTTGTATAAAAATAGAGATATCTTTGTGGGTGTCTCGTGTACATAAAATTGCTGCTTAATTAGTTTATTTAATTCTGTGTCGATAACAATTAAGCTGACAAGAAATACTATATGAAAATGATTGCAATCAATCTACTTCAATTATGGAAGTAACAGTTCCGGGCTTAGCGCAAATCAAAGCCAACTCCGATCGACTTTCTTTGGCAACTTTACTCCGGCACCCAGGGTCATCTGAATTTTGGTATACCAACGGTGGCTATGAGCATCCCAATAAATACTCTCTTTTAAAATAAAAACTAAAATTTTATAAAAGGTTAACAAATTATGGCTCTAACAAATATCCTAAACAAAAGTTAAATTTGATATTTTGTTAAATCTCTAATTATATTTACAAAAGATTTAACTCAATGTTAAAATCTTTATCGATCTCTCGCTCTTTGACTGCATAGATGAGTAACAAAATAATTCAAAATAACTTGAAAATGACTTTCACTGCTGGATTGAAAGGTAAAAACAGGGTTGCTAAATTTAGTTTTTTAATAAATTTAACTAATATTTATAATACCATTGTTGAGGATGCTCTAACCCAGAAAGACTAGCTAGGTACGCACTTTGATCTCATTCACTTGCCAAGTAATTTACTAGAGCTAGCATTGCTGATTGCTGGTACGTAGCAGTGCGCGACCAAACTTGCCATGCATATCCATCGTTTTATTAATTTGCTCAGAATTTACGCAAAGACGGATCCATAATTTCAAAATCGGGAATGTTGTATTGTGCATTACACATTTTTTTAAAGGTTTGTTACTATACAAGTTACAAAAGTTGCAACATAACACAATATCGAATTATGATATAAACATTTCTAGCTTTAAATACCTTTCAACATAAGAGGTTTAAACACTATAAGCAAATGAAATCGAAAAACATACCATTTGTAAAAAAAAAAACTAAAGAAAAATAGAAAATCATTAAAAGGGGAAAAATAAACTAAATTAAACAAGGGCAGAAGAAAATTAAAGAAGAAAGATAGGGAAGAAAAAATGAATTGAAAAAACAAAGAACTCAACCAAATCAAAGGAAGACAAGAGCTTGTGATTGATTCTGGATGAGAGAATCGAACCCAAACCAAACTGCATAATTACATGCAGAGCCTACATGCAAACTAAGCCAACTAGGCACTTAGATATGTCTTTCTACCTCTTGGTATATGAATTTTTATATGTCTCTTCAAATCTACCCGGGCTACAGCCCGAGTAGCCTACCATTTCTGCCACTAAATTTACGTCTCATCGAGTCTAATTATATTAACGTTTGAGCTCGATCTTCTTACTGTTGTGCGACTTGCTGTTGAAAATGGACTCTACATCATCTATGTTGAACGAGATAAGTACAAGGAATATGCAAATGAGACTTTATTTTAGTGAATTGGCAGTTATATATCTCCTTGTAGTGCTAGAAAACTCATTAGATCCATTACATGCTTAACATAAAGTCTAAAGTGATAAGCCTAATCTCATTCATTTTATATAGATAACAATGAATCTTAGACTCCTTATAGGTAGAGTTTCTAAGGTTGTGATCACTATATAAGAGAGGCAAGTCCCTGTGTTTAATACGTGAAAAAACATAGAGTTATCAGCCTCATTCTGAAGCTAGTTATTGAAATGTAGAAGGCTTTTTCCTAATCAAAACTCAACATGTCGAAGATCTTCTCCAACTATGGTGCTGATGGTGGTATAGCTCCAGCACCTTGCTTGAAGTTCTGGTTATGTGTATTGTTTAGTACAGTGTGTTTATCAATCTTGTGTTCATGTATTTCATGAATTGATCATTGTGTATTGCATCATGGTTTTAACAAATGGTATCAAAGCATAGGATTTTCAAAAATCATGAATCGATTTTGTTTACAAAAGTTTTGAACATGTTTTTGGTTTTGTCGAGTAAAAACATATCATGAAATGAACTTGTTTTTGTTAAAAGGCTTAACTTGGTTTTATGACTTAGGCTGCGTTTGGTAAAGTTTCTCTTATAAGAGAATAAGTTTTTCCATCAACTTTTAGAATAAGTAGTATTTGGCAAACTAATTTTTTTTCGTAGGAATTTTTATAAAAAAAGGGTTTCTCAACTATTTCGAAAAGCACCTTTAAAGCAGCTTTTGCTGGCTTTTCAAAAAACACGCGTAAACAGTGTTTTTAATGAAATTTTACAATTTTCTGAAAATACTCTTACACAATTGAAGATTGACAGGAAACTCCCATATTTTCATCGACTTGGTACCCCCCCCCCTCTCTCTCTCTCTCTCTCTCTCTCTCTCTTTCTCTCTCGTTTCAGACAGATACTCATTCCCAAATTGTCCCGACGAGTTGTTTCTTCTACCTAAACTCAACGAACTGTATAAGGGCGAAGAAGAAATCTTTTGTGCCATGAATCAAGCTTTTCTTCTAAACCGGTAAGGTTCCCCTTGAAGCTCAATCAAATCATATTTTCTGGGTATTCTTTCAATTTTAGGGTTAGTGTTTTCAATTTTAGGATTGGTATTTTGTAATGTGTTGAATTGAATTGCTTATGTGAAAGTTTGTACCCATTTTGATGATTAGATATATGGGCCTGTTTGGATCTATGTGTTGAAAGAGATATTAGATCATGGTCAGTTTAGATCTTTTGGATGTCTCCCCATATACAAGTTTAAAGAGGACTTGGATTTTGAAGTTGGTGCCATCAGAGGCTCAACTTCTGGCCATAGAACTGGTAGAAGAGTATTATTATTGTAAACTTGGCTAATATTATAAGGTTTCTGGTATCTTTTTGTATGATTAAATTTGAGTGCCTAGATGAAATTACCGCGAAATTGAATATTCATGTCCTTATGTTGTTCTTTAACACCTCAAAATGATGCCAACATATGATCAATTGAACTCACTGGCTTCCCACTAAAACAGTAACTATAATATGAATACCTCTCAAATTATGGATGTAATTTGAATATATGTAGAAATAGAGTAAGTGAACTCAATTTTATTATTCTGTACCATAAAGACAACATACGACTTTACAAATTTTTCGTGAAACATCCTGCAGAAAGTATAATGAACTATTCTGTGTTTGTCTTTTGAGGCAAGGTTTGAGGTCGTGCAGAAAATTTTACATTGGCTAGTATTTCTTAAAGCATGAAAGCTCTGTAAATGTAATACTATCTTCTCTCCCACATCTTGTAGGCATTGAGAGAGGCATTTGCACAAATTCGAGCTTGTTCTAGATTAGAAGGGCTTTCATTGAAGAAGAAACTTATGAACAAATGGGATTCTTCAGAGATCCATGCTAAAAAAGTATGTCTTTGTGGTTACCTATCTGAAAGCATAGCTTTAAATATGATAACTATGTTCTCTCTTGTGACATTTATGTTGCTTAGACTGATGGTTGTGGTCCTTGTGGCGTCAATGTGTGGTCTATTTATAGACAATAATTTGTTGAAAATGACATTGGGAAGTTTGCTAGATGATGTAATTAGTCTGATATGGAGATGAAATTAGATACGTTTGTACTTGGATTGGAGCTTATCTGGTGCTTGGTTAAAGAAAATAAAGTCTTATATGATGCATGCATAAACATTAATATTTTCCTTACATGTTTGATTAGAAAGTTATGTTGCAGCTAATTTGTTTCCGTGATGTTATGATGAAATCTTGTACTTCATAAATTTGTTTCTGCTTTCCCTTATATTTTTCAACTTTTCATTATGTGCAACTTAATATTTTATTTTGTTGCTTACACACTCATACTAATGCACCCAATATAATATCGGTTGTATACGCAGGTCGACAAATGGAAGGTTTTATCATAGTCTCTTTCTAGCTCTTCTGCAAAAGCTGAAAATCCTATTTCAGATAACAGGTATACCAATGTAATTATGAACTACTCATGGGTTTCACTTTTTTACTTCTAGCTATTTTCCATTGTTGGATTTTGATCCAATGATGAGTGACCACAAATTTTTTACTCACCTAGTGTTGGTAAAACTATATATTAATCTGTCAACTTCCTGTCGTAACTTGCCTAGACTTTAGTAATTTGAAACTCTCAAAATATTAGCTGTTGTGGCAGAGTTTCTCTATAATATTCACCTTTGTATTACATGTATATCCTCATGAGAAAAAGGAAAACAGTAATGCCACACTACTAACACCAATGAGACCTTAAATGAATTAATTGTAGAATCCTTGGTTCATACTTGCAGCTCTATGGTTTTTATTTAATACTTGGCTCATCCTTGTGTTGCTATTCTTAGCTAAACATAGTGATGGTACAGTCCAACTTTCCAGCAAGGAATCTCTCTCTCAAATTTGTTTTCTTTTCTTCCTGCCATTTTTTCCCAATTCTCCTTTTTGTAATTTTGTGGAATAAAAAAAAATCAAAACAAGAGAAGGCTACAGTATTTAGTTTCAAAATGTCATTTTCTAATCATGATTATCAATATGTTTTATAATCAAGTATAAAAAGGGATTGTTCACTAGTTAGTGTAAATAAGCCCATAAATACCCATCTCTCATTTCCTCTCTTGAAAGTTAGTTAGTGTTTTCCATCTCTTTGTGATATGATGAATTCTAAATGTACCTTAAATTTGGTTTGTTATCTAGGTGTACTCCAATCCTAATGTATTAATTAGGTTGTTCTATAGTTCTGTGTTTGCGTTCCCAATATGTCAAGCAACTTCTTAGTGCTACCAAGTAGCAACAAGTCAACAACATAAAAAAAATAAGAAAATAAGATAAAAATGTCACTTCACAGGCTCACAGCTACATCATATGAGCTCTTAAATATGTGTTGTACTGAAGGGTTCACGTGCATGATACACGACTTTGCAAGCACTAAATAAATACTTAACACTCAACAAAAACGCATAATCAATTAAAACCCTTTGGTGTAGATGTAGCATTGGTAAATAGGGTATCGTTCTTAACCGGGGATTGAGGGTGCATGCATATTTACGCTAGTTTGGGGGGAGTTTATAATTTGGTTGTTTGTTTAACAAAATAAAAGATAAAAACGTGGCATAGCAAACACATAGACGGTTCCTAAGTTCTATCATGCTTAAACTCATAGACAAGCAAAACAAACAAGAACGTAGAATCCTAACATGCTTACTAAACCGAAAATAAAGTCTAATTACATATTTACACATTGATCAACTCATCCACACACCACGTCTTACTAACCTAGTCATGTTACATGCAACCTATTAATATCTAAGTCTTTAATCAAGTTAACATGTATGATCTTTATTAGTGCTCGGGAATTTGCCCTACGACACATACCAACTTGGCAAGGAATTTGCCTTAGCCTCAATTGATTCATTAAGCTCGACATGCTTGACCAAATTCTAAGATAATAATAAGTCACGAAAATAACACAAAGATGACAAGGAAGTGAACCGAAACAAACTTTATTTCAACCATAATAACAAAAGTTTACAAGAAAGAAAATAGAAGGGTTCGAAATACACTTCGCTCGGGAATTTGCCCTACGTCGAGAGTGTGATCCGGCCTTCTAGGATATGGAGAGCCTCTAAAGGAGTTTGCCTTATAGCCGACTTCGGTGGAGGAGTTTCTTTATGGACGGAGGAGCGGCTTCTTGTAGAAATTTGGTATAGTGGTGGAGAGGAATGCTTGGCAGAGCTTTTTGGTGTGTAGAATGAGTGATTAATGAGAATGAGACCGAGCCCTTGTATTTATAGGTGAAGAATTCCAACTTTCCTCTCCAAACTAGGTTTTCCTAGTGTACTCGGGTAGAATTGCCATCCTGTCTTGAAACGTCTTTTCCGGGAGTTCTAGAGCTCAGAAAATTCCGATTCTTGTTTCATTGGAAAGCTTATTCAAAGGGCTATAAAATCCATATAATGAACGCCATATTTGGAGTTGAATTGAATTTACTACGGATTTTAGAAGTTAAGTGACCTGACTGCCCAGTTTTCTTCTTCTTCAAGGAAAAGGAAATCTTTATATCTTCAAATCTTGCATTCCTTATTCCCCAATACTTCTTGGCCGAATATACCATATTCTTGCACATATTTTGGCCCTCAAATAAGGTATTTATCTTCATGGAATATCCTCCAAAATTCGTCCATTATATGCTCCATATATTCCGCCATATTTGCTCTTTCCTGGGTCGCGCAGGAGAAATGTCTTCATCTTTTTTGTCCACCATTTTGGTATCCATTTCTTTTGGCATTTGGTCTTCAATTCTTGACACCATGTGGGAAAACATTTTAGTAACCATTTGAAGACCATTCCTCGGACCATTTCTTCTCCGGAATTGAGAACTTCTCTCCTTAATACGCTTTTAGCTCCAAAACTCCTCCTTTATTATTTTCTCCTTTATTTCTACCTAAAATCATAAAGTAAGTAAGAAATGATAGTACTAAGGTCAAAACAAAGCTAAATGTAAAGAGAAAGACGTTAAGAATCAAGCATAAAATGCGTGGATCAGTGCACACACTTGATTTATCATGCAATTTAATCTTCCATGTTGGAAAATTTTGATGACTATTTACTAAATCTATTAGGTTCATAAGATCTGAGGAAGATGATATGGACACATCTTGGGAGTAGAGGTTGGTGAAGTGATACTATGACAAGCTATTTAAATAGTATCCTTTGCAAAGTGGTCCATTGGAGCTGTATTCCTGTAAATACTATAAGTTCTTGTTTAGTCTAGTGATGATTTGTTACTTTGGGTAGAGTTGATAGTTTTATACAATTTTGACAATCTTTTCAAAGTCAGATTCTACATTAGATCTTCACTTGTTAGTTATCCTACTTGCCTAGGAAAAATATTTTGTTGCCTCCACATTATACCTGAAAATCAGAGGGTGCTGCCATGCATTGCTTCATTGATATCCTTAATCTCATTGAAGATATTGCATAGCTAACATGTCACATTACAAGAGTGGTAAAGTAAGTGGCAACAACACCTAACGAAACTTGACATATTTTTCATACATTTTAGTTCTCATTTTGATGTTTATAACATTTGACCTTCTCATTAATTGGGATATTCGTTTTGTGTCTAAAAAGAAACTCTTTAGAATTTTATTTCAATCCTTGGTCCATATATGGTAACATTATGCTATATATAATTGCTTTTTGATATTTGGTTCTCCTGTAGATCGGTCTAAGGTGGAGGACTGAGAAGGAAGTCATATCTGGTAAAGGTAATGTTATTTTTTGCATTAGATACAAAGGAAACCGGTATCATCTAATTTCCATAATTATATAGAAAATAAGTCTGAGTCTACTGTATACTGATAGTTTGAAACCTTTCCAAATATTGTTAGAGTTTGTGGTATGTCTGCCTTTTGTAAGAGTATTTTTTTCTCATGTTTTTGTTATAAAGTTGCTAGTAGGCCAAAGAAACTTCTAAAGATACTGTATTATTATAATGCAGTTGCCATTTTAGTTCATCAAACTGATTAAAGCATCGGTCTGGAAGTTAGGATGTAATTCCATGTCTTTGAGATGAGGAGATCTTTTGTTATCTGCCACCTCTTAAGTTCTTATAGCAATCTGTGTGTTATGTTGTCTAATCTGTTCTCTTGTCCTAACTTATATGAACAAAAGCTAGCTTGAAAATATCGAGCATGACATTTAGAACGTATGTAAGATGATTGGTATTTTTACAATCTTTATTATTTTTATTATTATAGATAATATTTAATTAAAATAAAAAAAAAATAAAAAATAAATGTACTTGTGATTTTACTTTTACTTTTAAATTTACCAGACACTTTTTTTAAAGTCATTTGAAAATAAGCATTTGCCAAACATCCACCCCCCCCCCCCCCCCCCCACTTTTCTATTAAGAAGCTTATTTGTATAGAAAAAAAAAACTAGTTTTAATTTTCTTTTAAGAAAAACATTGCCAAACATAGCCTTAAGCCCAAAACCCCTTAAACCCTATAGAAAACAGAACTAAAGAAAAGAGGAGAACAAGATTCCTTTTGAAAGAAAAACGATTTTGGGGGCTGCTGGGATGAAAAACTAAAATTAAGCAAATAAGACACATGTTTAAAATCTCTTCTTGCATTAGTTTTACTTATTGTTGTAGCTGTGCTTTTTACAGAGGATAAGGTATGTATTTTGGAATCAATTTTTTAAGCTTTCAAAACTTAATTTTCTGCATTTAATTCTGGGTTTTGAATGTTTGTATGATCGGTAGAATACCAAATAGTTGAGTTGGTTTTGTTGTGGCATGCTTGATTGATTGATTGTTTTGTATGTTGTTTTGATTGAAATGTGACTTGATGCTTGAACAAACTCTCATTTGCTGATGGCATATTTAGAGAAACAAGTCGCAAATTAAGAAAAGATTAGTAAATTAATAAGAAAATCTTAGAAAAATCTATTAATCATGCTTCTATTTACCGTGAATTGAAAGATAAACTATTATGCACAAAGCAAATCTTATTTCTTTTTGTTCAAGTAAAATGAAGATTACAAGACCCAAAAAAAATGTGCTATGTTTTTAAAATCTCATTCATTTTGTCTTCCAAAGAAAAATTAGAATGTGATCTTGATTTCAATGCAGAAGTACATGTAAATACAGAAATCTATTTTGATTTTTCAAAAAAAAATTCCTTGTCTAAAGACTTGGATTGTTTTCCTCTAATAAATGATTTCTTATAAATATAGTGTACTTATACAGTTTACATACATGAAATTGAACTTTATACCACAAATGGATTATTCAATATCATTTAAGCTAAAGGGGATTAATTTCAAACTGTTATATTGCATGTTTATGAGTGTTCTTGCTTGATATATGAACAAACTCTCATTTGCTGATGGCATATTTAGAGAAACAAGTCGCAGATTAAGAAAAGATTAGTAAATTAATAAGAAAATCTTAAGAAAATCTATTAATTAATCATGCTCCTATTTACCGTGAATTGAAAGATAAACTATTTTGCACAAAGCAAATCTTATTTCTTTTTGTTCAAGTAAAATGAAGATTACAAGAGCCAAAAAAAAAGTGCTATGTTTTTAAAATCTCATTCATTTTGTCTTCCAAAGAAAAATTAGAATGTGATCTTGATTTCAATGCAGAAGTACATGTAAATACAGAAATCTATTTTGATTTTTCAAAAAAAATTCCTTGTCTAAAGACTTGGACTGTTTTCCTCTAATAAATGATTTCTTGTAAATATAGTGTACTTATACAATTTACATACATAAAATTGAATTTTATACCACAAATGGATTATTCAATATCATTTAAGCTAAAGGGGATTAATTTCAGACTGTTATATTGCATGTTTATGAGTGTTCTTGCTTGATATATGAATATAGTAGTGTGTGTGTGTGTGTGTGTGTGTATATATATATATATGTATACACACTTATGCACATTACTGATACTTAGAAAAAATACTTACATTTACTTTCTTTTCTTTTTCTTTTTAGGGCTTGAAATTGCTACATTAGAACAAATTGAGATGTTGAATGGAAATAACTTTAGGAAGTGGAGGAATCAAGTTGAGTTTTACCTTTCCATGCATCAAGGCATGGACTACTGCCTTATAGAGGATAAACCTGGGAGCATAAATGATGGCAGTTCTGTGGATGATAAGTAGCATTTTAGAGTGTGGACTAGAGCTAATAGGTTGGCAAAAAATGTGATCAGGAATACCATGTCAAACATTGTGAAAGGGACAATTGAGGAACTTGAGGATGCAATTATTTTTCTGGAAGTTATATGTGAGAAGTTTGTGGCAAGTGAGAAAGCTGAGGCTGCCAGACTCAGTAAAAAGTTCTATGAGGTTATGTATGATGGCAATAAGAATGTGAGAGAACATATTCTTCATCATATTGAGCTTAATGCCAAACTCAGGGACCTTTAGATGTGAGTATCGGAAGCACAAATTGTGTATGTGGCCTTAGATTCACTGCCCTAGACCTTCAGTCATCTTAGGACTACCTATAATGCCTCAGAGACTAAGTGGGATCTGAACAAGATAATTTCAATGTGTGTGGATGAAGAAGACAACATTAAGAAGAAGATTGCGCCTACTAATGCTGTAAACCTAGTTGAAAAACCTAAGTGGAAGAGGAACAACAAGCATAAAGCTAAACAAACCACTCAGTATAAGGTATATGGGAAAACTTAAGAGTGTAAGGCTTATAAACCTTTTAAGTTTAAATGCTTCTTCTGAAAGAAGACATGGCATATGAAAAAGGATTGTACCGATTTCAAATCCTGGATGATAAAGAAGGGTGCGTTTTTTCCTTTTTCAATTTTTTCATTAGAAAATATTTTTATCAATACAAAAATAAACACATATTGACTAGATTCAGGCTCACAAATTCATATCACTATGTCACTACAGGGTATCACAAAGAGGAGGGCACTAAGGCAAAATGAAGTCAATGTCTGCGTAGGAAATGGATCAAGAGTAGCAATCACAGCAGTAGGAACCCTTAAGCTAGATTTAAACTTAGGGAATTTTATTTTTTTGGGTAGTGTTTATTACAATATTCCATCTTTAAAGAGAAATTTAATTTCTGTAGGTCTTTTGGTAAAACTTGGCTGCAAGTTTGTTATTGATTTTAGTGGAATAAAGTTGTTTCAGAATAATGCTGTCTTGGTTATGGTTCTTTTGGAAATGATTATATGAAGTTAGAATGTTCTGCTGCTACATCTACAATTCATTTGATTGAGAATAATTTTAAAACCTTGAATGCAGACACCATTACTGGTGTTAAAAGAACTTTATTCAACAACAAATCAGCAAGTGTATGGCATAAGAGACTAGGCTATATCAGTAAAGAAAGAGTAAAAAACACTACAAAAGAATAAAATTATACTTGATTTGGGTTACACTGATTTACATGACTGTGCTGAATGTTTTAAGGGAAAGTTGACAAAATACAGAAAGCTAAAAGCCTTAAGAAGTCAAAACATCATAGAACTAATTCATACAGACATCTGTGGACCCTTTAAACACAAAACACTATGTGGAAACGTATACTTCATCACCTTTAAAGATGATTTCTCAAGATACTGCTACATATATCTACTGTCAGAAAAATCCCAAGCACCACATGCTTTTCAAATTTATAAAAATGAAGTTGAATTGCAACTAGAGAAAAGGATTAATGTAGTAAGATCAGATAGGGGAGGAGAATTTTTTGGAAGACACATTGATGCAGGCCAACAAAATGGACCTTTTGCATTATTTTTGAAAGAGAATGGCATTAAGCACAATACACCACTCCATATAACTCATCCCAAAATGGAGTAGCAGAGAGAAAGAATAGAACTTTATTAAACATTGTGAGAGGCATGATGTGCATTACCGGACTACCTATCTAGTTATGGGTGAAGCTCTTAAGACTGTAAACTATATTTGCAATAGATCACCCTCTAAGTCTGTAGAAAAAATATCTTTTAAGCTTTGGTGTGCAGATAACCTAGCTTGCATCACTACCATGTATGGGGATGCAAAGCTGAGGTAAGAATTCCAAGTTCAAAACAAACAGAAATTAAGTCCTAAAACAACCACTTGTTACTTCATAGGTTATTGTGAGAAATCAAAAAGTTACAAGTTTTATACACCTCATCAGACATATAAAACTATAGAAACCAACCAGGCTAAATTCCTGTACGAAGTAGTAGGCAATACAAGTCCTAAAGATTTATCTTCAGAATTTGATGAAATTGTCGAAGATGAGGCTTTAGTTAAAATTTTACTTATAGACACAGATTATGAAATGCATAAAATCAATATAGTACCAAATAAAAATCTAGCTGATCCTATAGCACTACAGATGCCTGAACCTTTGGAAAATCTTGACCAAAGTTAAAATGCAGAAGCTCAGCATGCTACAGAACCACAAAATGAAGGAAATCAACAAGTAAGAAGGTCAACTAGAGAGAAAATACCAGTTTTTGGTGAAGATAGTGATTATTATGTTTATTACCAGGAAGTAAACATGACATATGAGAATGAACTCCTTAGCTATAAACAGGCACTAGAGTCAAGAGAGGTAACTGAATGGGAAAATGCAATGCAAGTTGAGATGAAATCCATGACACAGAATTCAGTTTGGAAATTAGTCAAATCAGATCCAAATCATAAGGCCATAGGTTAAATAAGTGGGTTTATAAAACAAAAAGAGATGTCAACGGTAACATTGAGAGACACAAAGCTAGGCTAGTAGCTAAATATTTTACACAACATGAAGGAATTGACTATAATGAAACTTTTTCTCCAATGTCTACCAAAGACTTCTTTAGAATTATAATAGCTTTATTGGCTCATTATGATATGGAATTACATCAAATGGATGTAAAAACTACATTTTTAAATGGAGAATTAGATGAAGTCATTTACATGAAATAACCTGAGGGTTTTGTAAAACAAGGTAAAGACAATTATGTATGCAAACTACAAAAATCAATTTATGGACTCAAACAAGCTTCTAGGCAATGGTACAAGAAGTTTGATTAAGTTGTTTCATCTTTTGGTTTTAGAGAAAAATATTGTAGATGAATATGTATACATGAAAATTGTGGGAGATCAATTCATCTTTTTGATATTGTATGTAGATGATATCTTACTAGCTAGTAGTAACATGAAGTTGCTTAAGGATACAAAACAATTCTTATCATATAACTTTGACATGAAATACTTAGAAGAAGCTTCATATGTTTTAGGGATCAAAAGTAAGAGGGATAGATCACAAAAACTTATAGGTTTATCTCAACAAAACTACATGCAGAAAGTTTTGAAGAGGTTTACCATGGAAACATGTTCTGCAGGAGATGCTCCTATGACTAAGGGTGACAAACTGTCCAAAAATTTTAAAAATGGGGGGAAGATCTCTCCTATTGAGAGTAAGCCTTATGCAAAACTAATAGGAAGTCTCATGTATGCACAGATCTGTACTAGACCTTATTTGGCATTTTCAGTTGGAATTTTATCCAGATTTCAGTCAAACCTAACTTAAGAGCATTGGATTGCTAGTAAATAGGTTTTAAGATACCTATAGAAGACTTAATCACACATGTTAATATATAGACAAGTTAAAAGTTTAGAATTAGTGGGACATACTGATTCAGATTTTGCTGAAAATTACCCTAACTCTAAGAAATCAACTTCATGTTATGTATCCATGCTAGCAGGAGGTGTTGCTGCATGAAAAACCATGAAACAACCAATAATTTCAACTTCTACTATGCAGGTTGAATTCATAGCCTTATATGAAGGAGTATGTCAGGGCATTTGGATGAAGAATTTCCTAATCCAAACTAAAGTACTAAGTTTGATTGTCTCAAAGGCATTGAAAATGTTCTGTGACAATGAAGCTGCATTATTTTTTTTTAGCAAAAATAGTAAAAGGTCTAATAACTCTAAACATATTGATCTTAAGTACTATAGTGAGTGTGTGTGTGTGTGTGTGTGTGTGTGTGTGTGTGTGTGTGTGTGTGTGTGTGTGTGTGTGTGTGTGTGTGTGTGTGTGAGAGAGAGAGAGAGAGAGAGAGAGAGAGATTGATGTATTGAATGTAGGAATTGATTTTCAGCTTGCTGATCCTTTTACCAAAGCCTTGTCTGTATCAAGTTTTCAGAAACATGTCAGAAAGATGAGGGTTTTATTTCATTTGGATGCATAGATTTAGTGGGAACATGAAAAATATTTTATTTTTCTAGTTCTGTGTAGTAGGTGTTGTTTCCAAATTGTATTTTAAATTTTGAAGCATTGTATTTTGAATCATATATGAATAAAAGCATTACTCAGGTTATATGTCATTCTTGTTTACAGTTCATTTTAATTCAAGCTTTGTGATTGAAATGGACAATATCATGCAAATATATATATATATATATATATATTTCAGTTCAGTATATGCAGCAAGCAAATGGTGTAACTACTTTAAGCATTTGCTGAAATTTTGGACTTTGAACTTCATCAAAGTCATTATGTAAGACATAGAGCAATTGATTGCCAGGATAGATATAATTATCAACAAACGCTCAAATTATCATTTATAACTTATGTGATTACAGTTGTGGTATTAGTAGTCTCTAATCATTTTAGTTATGTTAACTAAATGTGATTCTTGATTATGTATCATTGCTATATATTGACCAAGCTGAATGAGTTTTTGAGTCATTGTATATTCCAGTGCACACTACAGTTGTTCTTATTTTCATTTAAGTCAATTGAGCCATGCATAGACAATGTGAGTCCAGTGGGAGAATGTTGGAAATGGACTCTACATCATCAATGCTAAACGTGGTAAGTATAAGGAATATGCAAATGAGACTCTATTTCAGTGATCTGCTAGGTATATATCTCCTTGCAATGCTAGGAAACTTATTAGATACATTACCTGCTTAACATGAAGTCTAAAGTGATAAGCCTATCTCATTTCAGTTTGTACAGATAACAATGAATCTTAGTCTCCTTATGTGATGAGTTTATGAGGTTTTGATCATTATATAAGAGAGGCAAGTCTATGTGTTCAATTCGTGAAAAAATATATAGTTATCTGTTCCATTATGAAGATAGTTATTGAAACGCAAAAGGCACTTTCCTAATCAAATTACCCAACATGTCGAACATCTTCTCCAACTATGACGCTGATGGTGGTACAGCTCCAACACCTTGCTTGAAGTTCTGGTTATGTGTATTGTTTACTACAATGTGTTTATCAGTCTTGTGTTCATGTATTCCGTGAATTGATCATATACAATTGTATGTTGCATCATGGTTTTAACACTTGCGAGTTGTGAATTGTGACTCTTCACCCTTATCCTCAATATTCTTGGTAGATCGATCGATCATCAAGTTGCGTCCCCAAACTTCCAGCGAAAAAGAAACTTCCAAGGAACTAGAAGCTAGAGATAAAGAAAGTAGCTAGCACAATACGAGTCACTAGATACGAGTTGTGTACAGTATCTGCATGGTTCTTTTTTTTTTAAAATGTAATTGGCTCTTTGTCGTCTTCATACGTTTTACCAATACATACGTATTGATTAAACTATCAAGTAGTAATCCGAAACGTACTTTGACTTCTCATTCGTGTAGATTTTTCTTTTCTTCCTGAAATGGGCAATCAGGTTAGGTACATGATCGAATTCGATCGATCGAACCAGCTGTTTTGTAAGGATGGATAACTACAAAAGACATTTCGACCCGTACTACTCCCGTAGATCATAATTATATTGTTCATATTTCGTGGAGCTAGCTAGGTTATATATAGTCTTGTTCAAGTTCTGGAATTTGGGATTTGAAACTCGCTATACTCAGAGTCTCATGCAGTAGAGTGTGACGTTGCACTAGCTAGCTAGGAATTGTATAACATTTGTTCAAGGCAAAGAAAAGCCAAACCACTGTCTTTTCTTACATCTAGAAGAATTAACTAGGTAACGTAGCTACTTTTTTTTTTTGCTAAAGGGTAACGTAGCTACTTGGTGCACCTAATAAGTTAGGGTTTGAATTGGCTCGGATGGTTCCCTTTTAATTGTCTTGTTCCACAAATTGGACGATCGAATGAAACTAATTTAGGGACGTAATATTAGATAGTCTCTAGTGCTAAGACTTATATACTGTTGTTATCCAAGATCGAAATATATTTGTACGTACATGCATGTACATATATCTCGGATATAAGACATAAATTGTAAATAAACATCACTTCAAATCTTTAATTTGTGAAGCGAAGTGCATGCATGGCGGCTTCATTGCGTTGAAAATTAAGCATAGAAGTGGTATGTGTATGATGTTTCCTCTCCAATCTCAATGCCTCTCTTTCAAGGCACGAGCAACCCGGCCATCACTATAACACAGAATGGGAATGTGATTGGCTTTGAGTCAATTACAAGTCTCTCAATTACTTTCATAATCACTCCCACAAAATCAAACCTACAACTACCATGGGCCATTTATGTCAAATGTCAAAAGAGTGTCGTTTATCCAAACTCCAACTTGTAATAGAGAATTAAATCAAACCAAGAATTTGGTACGTACATCATCATCGATCATAGCTACCGTTAGGAATGCCGGCAAGTTTTCATTCCAGGAAATCTATAAACAAGTCATATTCCATTATCCATTACCCAGAAAGCACGAAAGAACTATTCCGGCCAAGTACGTATATTAATTATGTAGAAGCCTAATTTTGAGGTTGTGGCCATTGGTGTGAGCAGGACCTTTTCCTTTTGTTTTGAAAAGAAAAAGGAAAAAGAAAAGGGAAGAGATTCCCATGAAACAAAAAAAAATATGATTCCCGGAAACATGGATACTACTTTAAATCCTCAAGGCCGGTGTTATATATATGGCCGGTATCAATTAATATGAAATATATACTTTTTTTCTTTTCTAAATGGGAAATGCATAAAATACTTGAACTATTATTTGAGATTATTTAATCATGAAAACAATCAAAATACATTCATTATGTCCAAAGTCGATCTTTCATTGATTTGGTTTGGTTGGACATTTCATCGTTCTCGTATTTGGAATATAGTTCATTTTTAGATCAACAGGTTAAAAAGTCAATGGTTCGTTAAACAATTTTTTTTTCACAATTAAAAAGAGGGACGAGGTAGAAGATTCATTTCGCACATTTAATTTATTGGAGTAGCAAAAGTAAAAATGTTCTGATCGACAAAGACCTCTAAAGGCTAATCTATCGAAGTTCCTAATTAGTTTGAAATTTTTATAGTAAGTTCAATAAAACAAATTGAGTGTTTGAGTGTACAACATTGTTATTAATATGTGATATGCTGAGTTTCAGATTTGTTCATGTCTATAACTTTTCTATTTTCTAAATGAACTCGTTCGTCAAACTTATTTTTTTTACAATTATCATTTTATGCTACACAAAGATATGCTGGCTAAAGGGTTTTGGATATGAACCTGGGATCCAAATGGCTGGGATTCGAGTATTGAGATACTGGTTTTTGTGGTGTCTCAATAAGAATAGTAAGTTTAGGCGAGCATTATCTTGGTTTACCAGTATTGGGGCTTGCCTAATCTTCACGTGGCATGGTTCTTGGTGATAGGCAAGAAAAAACCTATACAAAGATACTATATTCTTAAGTAAGATTATCAATGTAGTAGTGATAAATATGGGTTATCGAACACAAGGAATTTATGAGACTAAATCTTAAAATACTAACTAAAAGCGAATGTCAGAAAGCTAATAGTCTCGACCACATGACACTAAGTATACTATGAACCTAACCTAAACAGACTCAAATGCTACAAAAATTGGACACAATATATTAGACACAGTGGTGGACTACCACACAAAATTTGAGGGTATTCGAAATTGATTTGGTTACCAAAATTATTCGGCGAACTACAACTAAGTGCAGAAAAGTAAATGCTGAAGAGTAAATACGAGAACCGAATATGGAGAACAAGTTAAGGGGGAATGTTATCCACCATCATCATTCAATCTACATGAAACACACTTAACCTAATATGAAATCTAATGAATAAAAGTTCCCACAATTGAGCCAGTCAAGCCAAACATACCAATCATATCTACACATCTCTTACTGGGCATACTAACTAGAATGGTCATCCACTTTAATGTGATCTCTAGTTAGTAAATTTGGTACTATGGTGAGTCCTCATCTATTCAACCAAAGTCATTATGTTCTAAGAGTGTTTGTGAATCTACAAGGGTTCACAAGTTAGCCACGAGAATAGCTTGCTAGTCCTAGGGTTTCTTACATCCAACGGTTTCTCACCTCCATTGGTTCATATCATGGAGAGATCAAGGAGGGTATGATGTGCCTCTATCTTAACTCTCCTAGAGTAAACTCCTAAACATGCATACTAAGATTGTTCACTCGTTAGCAACATCTAAAGAAATCATCAATGATAAAGCAATATAAGAAAACTTCATTCAATCAATATGCAAAATTAGATTAACGAGTATGTATCATGTAAACTTCATAAACGGGGCTTCAAAATAGCTCATTAACTAAGTGTTGAGCTACTTATAGACAAGTAAGCTACACTACAACAATCCATGGAAACAAAGATAAAAGAAAAGAGAACAACAAGAATCTGGTCTGCAGCTCCTTGTTGTATCCTGAGTTGTGTGCTCTCCCTAAAATTTGATTCTCTTTTAAAAAAAACCCTCAAATAGAATATTTATAAGGTGTTGAATGTGTATTTTCGTCATCCTCTTAGGATTTGGGCTTTCGGTGCGACTTGGGCCTCCGAACACAACTTTCTCATCAAAGACAAATTCCCGAGCAGACTGACTTTCGTGTACTAAAATGACCATAAATTTCCCTAGAAAAGTGATATTCACAATCTGGAAAAATTTCGGGAAACTAGACATCCAGAGCTTTTCAAGAATATAAATTAAGATCAGTATCTGGTTCATTTTGAGCTGCTCTTAATGTTCTGTCTAAGTTGACAAGTCTACACTGGAATTTTCTGGTTTCAGCTATTAATCCTTATTTACTTAGGTTTTGGACTCTCCTCTTTGACAAATCAAACCTCTTAACTCTATATTGCACAAGAAATCCTTTATTCCTCTTCTTTTCTTCATTTATCTCCATTTATCTACAAAATAATAAAACATAAATATATTTTCTGAATAAATAACAAAAGAATATATATATATATATATATGGGCATCATTAATTAGCATAAAGGTACATAAATATGCACCGATCACTTGGTTATTTTTCGTACTTCATTTTGATTATGATGTTCGTGAGTTGATTTAAGGAGTTTCTCTAGGTTAGTTTAGTAGTAGTTTTTTTCTCTCGTACCCTATGAGTGTTTACTATATAACATTGTATACTACATTAATAAATACATTGCATCGCGTTTGAGCCTTAAAAAAAGAAAATTACTATCTCGAAAATGCAACTAAAAGTAAAATGCATATACACAATAGAAAAGCTCTTGATGGATGACTGGATGAGTGTGACTAAACAACTTTTTCGATAAGGATATTGTACTAGAAAATAGTTTACCTTACCCTCTAGGTTATTTTCTATTTTAATTTGGAAAAATAGTCCAAATGGTCACCCAACTATGTTAAGATAGACACTTTAATAACTATTATTTGACATATATCAAAATGACCACTCAACTTTGATATTTTACTATCAAATTGGTCACTCATTCCTAAACATTCGTTAAAACCTGAATATTCTGTTACTATTTAGTAGTATTTACTTCTTTTTCATCTATTTATTTTTTTCTTTTATTTTACTTTGGGCTCAGAAAGTTATATGGGCACCCAAAAAATTATATCGAGACAAGGGAGGTGGACGCCACGGTCGAGCTCGTGGCGGCGAGCCGTAGAAGGATGAGCATCAAGTCACACACTGCAGATCGAGCTCGAGACTGAGACGGCGGCGCGAGGTAGAGTCGAGTTCAGGAGTGACATGGAAAGATAATCCGAAATTTACCTCCAAATTTGGGAAGTTCGCTGAAATGTCTAGGCGTCGTTGCAACACCATCAGACCGAATCTGGACTCGAGGTTATTGGTGTTTGAATACTTGAGGAGATGGCTTCAAAACCCTTAAGGTTCGGTGAGGCATCATGGTTTGAAATAACGTCGTCGACGACAGCGAAATCGACCAAAAACCAAAGATTTTGTCTTCGTTTTTGGCTTTGTTCAACACCAATTACAGGCTGATATGTTGGGAAATGAGAGAGGAAGCCGAGGCAAATTTTTTGACACCAAGGCCTACCATTTTGGTGGCCGGCCGGTTGTGCTTTGCTGGTAGTCCGATGTCGCGGGGGAAAAGGTCGTAGAGAGAGAGAGAGAGAGAGAGAGAGAGGACATATTTCATAATTTTTTTGAAACTTTCATTAATGACATTATTATAAATATTTAAAATTAAATGATAAAAATACAAGTATATAACATTCAAAATAGATGGAGTGACCAAATTGATAAACGAATATTCAAATTGAGTAACTATTTTTATATATGTCAAATAATAGTCATTGAAGTATATCGTGACATAAATGGTATATCGTGACATAAATGGATGATTATTTGAACAATTTTTGTTTTTTAGTTTTACTGAAGTCGGTAGATCTCTCTCCTTAATTCCACATGAATATAAATGGTTGGACAGCTGCAAAGACATGTATCTCTTCCATGACCAGAATTTTGTCGAATGCAAAGCACCAACAGACAGCGTCACGCTCCGATTCATAATAATAATACCAAAACAATGACCCAACCTCACCAATATGCCAAAAGCCGAAAGTGCCCACCACCAATATTATCATCGAGTTTAATCACGCGTTACTTCTAGCTAGTACTTCTTTCTAGTGGTGTGTTCTACATGTTTCAACTTCACCGATGCGCCAAGAACATTCACCAAGTATCCATCACTCTGATTAGTTGGGCACCTCTAACTGAAATGAGTCAAATCACTACTAACCTTTGAGAATTTGATAAAACTGCACCGAAATTCTTCATGAACATGTATGATTGAACTCTACGACACGTCGACATGCATTGACATATTTTACGTTAAGTCATAGATTTCAGAGTGCGAATGGGATCTAAAGAGATAAAAATTGTTAGTACCGTAAAATTCATTTCCTTTGGACCAAAAAAAAAAGTAAAATTCATTTCCGAAAAAATCAAAATCTACACTAAAAAACCTCAATTTATTTTCCTCTTTTTTCTTTGTCCTAAACCCTATTTACACATAAAACTTTCATCTTCTAAGCCGTCCTCGATTCCGGTGGTGAAACACTCTGTAATTCTCGGACTTTTCCGGCGGCCGCTCGAGCATCGTCCAATTTCTCTCCCGAGTTCGATTCTCGATCATATTTTTCCTCTCTAAATTTCCAAGAATTAAGGGGAGCTTTAATTTGTAGTAATTAAGTGCTGCTACAAATCATAACCAATAGCATGTGGAAAATCCCCGTAAAAATCTGGGATGCCGGAAGCTTCCCAAAGTCTCTCGTTGAAAGCCCCCTGCATATCTTCCGGTATGAACGGAGTCCGGCAAAGCGGACACGTCTTCTGGTCGTACCCGACCCACCGGTCCACGCAGCCCTTGTGGAAGATGTGACGACAGTTGGTCAACCGTCGTACGTCGTCGTCGGCCTCGAACTCGTAGAGACACACGGCGCAAGACTCGGGCGGGTCGACCAGGTCCGAAAACTTGACGACGGGGAGGAGTTCACGGATCAACAAGGCGGAGACGGACTGGAACTCGGGGACCCGGGTCAGGTGGGGCGGGTCGGACCAGGCATTGTCGGGTTCGATGAATTCTTGGAGGCCCAGCAAGGAGAAGAGGGTGGTGATGAACTTGCGGATGAGACCCAGAACGGAGAGAGTGCTGAGGAAGAGCTTTGGGAGCAGGAGCTCTGTGGACCCTGCTGGGAACCCCATGACTGTTTTGAGCTAGCTCTGAGCTTTGAGTTGTTTTGTTGCTTTGTTGTGGTTTGTGGAGATCATTTGAGAGAGGGAGAGAGAGGTTATGGGAGTACTGTGAGAGATGGGAGCTTTTATATAGGAGGTAGCAATGGTTGAAGATTAAGAGGACTTGACAGTGAAGTTGGAATGACAATAATGGCCTCTAGCTTTGTGGAGAATAACAGCCAAGTTGTATGTTCAGTTATTAACTAATTATCAATCGGTGTATTTTCTGCAGTGTTAACCATGGTACTATGCTTAAAGGAAATGATAGTCGCACAAAGAGAAACTGAAATTGAATTGAGAGCAGTTTTACTGAGCTTCGAATATCAAAATCTCAAGCTTACAAGAGAGAACCTACATCTATCTCTAGCCAACCCAGACCAAAACCAAGATAACGAACTTATCTAAAAATGATGGTCTATATCCCTTTTTAGCCTTTTCACTAACGGAGAGCAATATAACTCCGTTAACATGTAGTTCCCTCATTCCTCTACATATCTTAAAAGAGTTTTTCTATTTCAACCTCCATATTTATTCACTAGACCTCTAATACTCTTTACACCTTTATTCTTCTTTTTACTATTTCAAATTGCGTAACATACCCTATTAAACTTATAGCGGCAGAGAAAAGCAAGAAAGAAGAACGAACAATTTGCATCATGTAACCAGACCTGGCCTTCTCGATCGATTCCTATTTCTTATACCTCAAACATGAAGCTACCAAATCATTCTACTAAAATTTGAAAGTCCCTCCCTTGATCTCCCTCCCTTCTTTCTCGATCTTCCTCCCTTTTGCTATTGTTTCCCATTGTTCTAATCTATAGTTTACTAATATATAAGCAATATGCTTTAATGGTTCCGCTTGGATTTAGCCTTCCAAAAATTGGGTCGTGAAGCTTAATTGGATCATCCAACTTGATCGAGTAATTTGATTGACTTCAATGGTGTTTGTAATATGCAGAGCTTCAAATAGAAAACCCTAACTAATACGTATTGCTTATAGTAGAACTTCAAACAAAGAAAATAGAAATCAATACCTTCAATGGCTCTATATATGAGTGAGGAAAAAATTCGAATTCAATCTTGTAAAGTTATATGATCACTTAATACATGTTCGGAGAAGAGAAAAGAATTGCAAAAACGTTCAATTTGTCGTTCAAACTATACTAGAAAATTAAGATTTTTTTGTCTATATTTGTCATTTTATATAGAGATAATTTTGTAATTCAATAATAGAAAATAAAAAGAAGTCTATTGAACAATTTAAGAGGTACGGTCCAATAAAAATTCTCATGTTAAAATTGCTTTTGCTTTGTTTCTGCAATTTTTTAGTTTCTGGCAGTTGACGACTTTGTTTATGCATGTAAAAATAGTGTTCTTTTACACTAGTTTTACTCTTGATTGAAACATATCTTAAAGATTTTATTTGGAGTGTGAACCGTTATCATAATATTATAACATTTCTATTATTCACGTTATAATTCAATTGCCATATAAGTCGCGAGATTTTTACATCTTCCGCATTTACACCGACCATTTCATCAATAGAAAATGGGCAAAATGTCCTATACTCTAATTAGGTGATGGGCATAACGAATTGAAATTCAATATTAGCCACAATATGTAGGTGATGTTTAGTGGTGAAATTTGGTATCTTTCACAAGTCATGGTGTCCTCGTCTCGTTCAACGGCATGTAAATGGAAGCACCGCTATCATATCAAATGGGATTTTGCCTTGATTTGAGACATAATTTGAGGCTGATATTCGTTCACAGATATTTTTGTAAGAAGCGGAATATAAGACTATACAACAGTTTATTTGCTTTGATTATTCGTCGGTTGATTTTACTTGATGAGTCGACTATGCGTCACTTTTTATTATACGTTAAATTTTGTAATAGACAACTTGAATTTTTCTAGTTTTCAGACATGTCTGTAGAAGTTTGGTGTGATCCCCCTCTTTGTATTCCAATTATTAAATTTTCTTCATTAAATAAATTTCATGTTGGAGGAGTATAGTGACTATTTGGTTACCTTCAAGATCAGGAACTTACTCCACTTTCTCAGTTTGAGATTATTTGAGAATTGTTAGGTCTCATGTCTCTTGGTGCAAGCTTATTTAGTTTAGTAAAATTATTCTTAAAATCAGCTTTATTCTTTGGTTGGTTATCAAGTCTAAGCTCTCTACTATAAATAGGGTTATCAGTTACGTCCATAATATTTTCACTGAGGATCATAATCATCTCTTCTTTGATTATATGTTCTTTGCTCTAGTTATAGTGAAGATCATAATCATCTCTTCTTTGATTGCCCTTTCACTGAGCAAATATGGTCTTCAGTCCTTCTCAAATGTGGTGTTCTTTGGTTAAGGCTCCCTTGGCCTCTCTTTATTGATTGGGTTGCTGCTAATTGGAAGGGAAACTCTCTTTATGTTGTTGTGTTAAAACTTTGCCTCAAAGCCACTGTTTATTGTATTTGGAGAGAGCGAAACAATCGACGTTTTAAGAATGTCAGGCCTTCAACCTCTCATGTCCTAAATTTTATTTTGGCTACAAATAGACGTCTTTTGCGATCCTTGTGTGTCTCTCCTTTTACTGTGAATGATCTCATCTATTGCCATTCGAATGTTAATTCGACTTTTTGTTTAGCCTTTGTTATCCTTGTGTGTCTCTTCTTTTACTGTGAATGATCTCATCTATTGCCATTGGAATGTTAATTAGATTTTTTGTTTAGCCTTTGTTATTGTGTTTTGCCGTTGTTTAGGCTTGTTTTCTTTTTTTTGAGGCATTTCTTGTCTCTGTGTTTGCAGCCGTTGCTTTATATAGCTTCTAGTTTCTCTCTTGATATAAGTTTATTTACCAAAAAAGAAGAATAGAATATTCGGTACTAACAGTATTTATACAAGCATGCAAGCACAGACCAACGAAAGAGTATAGAAGAATGTCACACCGCACCTATGATATTTATCCTGGTGATCGATGCGTGGCCTTTAATTAATCACATGCATGTCTGCCGGTGCCTAATAACTGAGAGCTGAGGCCAATCATTTATGAAGTGATTGATGAATAATACTGGTTTGATCGATCATGTGTCAGAGAGAATTAGGAGGAGAAGCTCCTCTGACAAGATGGTATTGGCCTCAGCGTGGTGAGCCCTGCTGCTGCCTTTGTAATGTGAATGTCCAGCCATGCAAAGCAGCAAGAGCAGGGATGCATGGGCACCCAACTAGCTAGCTGGAAAAAAATATATATATACATACTCAAGAACGTACATGATCGAGATGCGTGGAGACATTTCAGCCCGCCCTAGTGACATTGGCATTGGGATGGGTGGGGGACGAGGCTCAAGTCCATCGTCGTTGTTCAGACTTGAGAAAGAGAGCTAGGTGTCACGAGCTTATTTTTCGACTAACACTCGTGCGGTTTTAGCACTCCCCTTATGTTAAGTCAGCCTCTCTTTTGCGAATGTTTGGCTAGAATGATCGAAAGAACAAAGGAGAAGAACTTCGAAAGTAAGAACTTGTATTGCTGAAAGAAAGCTTTACAAGGGTGCTTGAATGCTTGCTGCCTAGGTACCTCAAATGGGAGGGGTGGTTCCCTATTTATAGCCTCCTCCTCTATGCCTAAGTGTCTAGACTACTCTAGATATGTACAAGTATAGAAAGTCCTAGAGAAATCTATACAAGTTCAAGTACTACCTCGATGGTTCAGGGACTTCCGGAGTGCTCTTGATCCTTGAACCTCCATAGGACTCTAGAGAGTTCTCGAGTTATCCGGCTGCCTCTCAAACCTTCCGGAGACTCCCGCGGCCTTCCGTATTGTCCCGCGGGCTTCTAGGACATTTCGGATGCTTACGGAATGCTCCAAAGCCTTCCTTGAGCTATGCTTGCTTTGCAAAGGCTCAAAGAAATGGTCGGAAAATTGGCGGGCTGTGACATAGGTCTCATTACGGGAAATTTAATCTTTTGTGACGCATAAATTGCGACACATATTTTATGTATATCGTAAAAGACGGTATTTTACGATACACTTATAATGTATGTCGCAAAACAATCGTATTTTTGTCTTTTACGATATATTTTTTTGTACGTCGTAAACAATATACTTCATTTACGACACATTTTAAACGTATATCGTAAAAGACTCAAAAATTTCGTCTTTTACAACACACATTAAAATGTATGTCGCAAAATCTTTTACGACACTTTTCGAATGTATGTCGCAAAAGATATTGATTTCATTTTAAAATAAAAAATATTTTGATTGGAAAAGATATTGAAAGAAAAAATTGGTGTGCAAACCCTTCTGATAAAAAAAACACGCTCAAAATAGGCTCTAATTTCTATTTATATACGCTCCCTGCCACTGTATAAAATCGGCAGTCTCTCGCCCTCACCCTCACACTTTGATAAAAAAATGTGTTTCTTCAAAGACCAGCTTAATTCCCGTGGATCACTCTCCCAGTTTAATTCTCCCTCCTTTTTCTTCAAAGACCAGCACACACATTCTCTCTTTCTCTGGAAACTGCATCCTCTTCCTCTATAATCCTAAATCAGTTCAACTTCGTTGTCGTCATCTCTCTTTGAAATTTCGATCGATTCTAGCGACGCAGAACTTCGTGGCGGCGAATGAGCTCTGGTCTTCAGCGTCGGTCTTAGATCTCGACCTCGTGCTCATAGTGAGGCCTCTAGTGGCGTCTCAGTGAACTCGACCTCGTGCTCGTACTTTGTCGGCGAAATTTCGTACGAGTCCAGCAGAATTTCCGTCAGATCGGAGAGCGAGGTAAGGTCGAGTTAGAAGAAGAGGAGCTTCACTGAAACCAAAGCCTTAGGAGGTGGAGCCGACAAACCCTCGTAGCTTAAAACTACTCGGTCGAGCTATGACGTCGAGGTTGAGGCCTCCGAGAAGAGGAGGTTCTCATACAGTGTTAATACTCGATATCGTTATCGCTAGGTATCCGATTGATCTCGTTGTCGCTCTATTAGTCCACTAGTACTTGTTGCTGTCAATACTAAGTTCTGCTTTCAATACTAAGTCCACGAGTACTTGTCGCTGTCAATACTAAGTCCACGAGTACTTGTTGCTGTCAATACTTGTCTCATACAATGAGTAATCGTGGAGCGGTGTTTTGCTTTCAATACCGCTCCACGATTACTTCAACCTAGATCGCTCCCGCTGCTAAGATCAACAACGGTTAAGGAGAGACAGGATTGGCCTACCGTCAACCCTCCGATGCCTAAGTCAGAAATGAGATATGAACTTTAGTAGAGTAACGACGTGATTGAGTATTGAATGTGTAACATTAATGTTGAACTAACTGGCATATATAGGTGGTTGGGGCTTGAGTTCTTACCATTTATTCGATGTGGGATCAGTGTGCAACCCTTTTACTGAAGTGTTCTCTGACCGGTTCTTTGTTCAGTGCATGCGCGTTGTCCTTACCGATATGGGAGTCGGGCTGGTCATCGAATTTGGAGCCACCTTGCACGTGGACGCTGTTACGTTGGCAGTGAGATATAATTATAACTGCAATTAAGTTGTTAAGTACGCACTAAGTGGGGTGATAAGCTAGGTATATGTATAAGTCCCCCAACTCGCTCAGTCAAGGGGATCAACCTTGGTTGGTGAGTTGTAAGAAATGATACTGGCGAAATCCTCTGCACGTATTTAACGACGATATTACCTTGTTAGAGCCAGGCATCATACCATACAGCCCCCCAGCTCGGCAACTAAGGTTGTGATGCTTGGCGAGAGGTGTACCTGCAAATGTATAAACAAGCGATATCTGATAGTTGGTTAGTAGCAAGATTGGTGAGTAGCTAATTCACCGTCTGCCAAGATAGAACGAATAGTGGTAACAAAGTGTCTTCCCGATAGAGGCATGAATTCATATCGAGGTTCCTCAAAGTAACGGTTTAACCCAGTAGACCCGTTCCCAATGGAGTCCTTCCCAGTTGACTGACATATAAGAACTGGTCAGTGCCGGGGGTGCAAATGAGCGGCTACATTGCACCGATCAAGGGAGTTGCTCGATGGCGTTCAAACACTCGGTCCTGCCCAGGCCGATAGCTGTTTTGGTCTGTCGCGGGTAGCTCAAATCGTTGGGGGCGCTATGGTAGGGGGAACTCGTTTGAATTGGTAACCCTTAAGTCCCCGAGCCCATTCCTCCGAGCGACTTTGTGGCACGTAGACCGGTAACGGAGATAGAGTATTTGTGATGAAGAAAGTATTCCAAGAACAAAATAGTATCGTTACAGGATCTAAGACGGCAGAATTTATGTATCAGTGATGGTGGAATCTTTATGAACAACGATATCATACCTTGACTATTCTTTTTTAGCCGGTGTGGTAGGTGCAACTACTCACTATGTTCATTAAATGCCGCCAAATCTTAGTTTGCCTATGTGTTGTCGTAGGGTGTCTCAGAGTACCCAAATGTCTCGTTGTAGCTATAAAGCGTGATCATTACCTTTACCTCGAAGGTCGTGATAGCTAAAAAAGTGCGTATTGGTTCTCGTTTCGAACTCTTCTGTTTCCGGTGATGTCATACAACACACGTGATCATCTGTCGAACCAACGTGTCTTTTTGAATGGTCGCGATTTCACTGATCCTGTCAAATTTAAACTCTTGCCTTCACTTCCTTCCCAAACTTTTCATTTTCATCTAAGGTTTTTTCTTTGAGGGAGAGAGAAAGCTCATCTATACTGTTGTGCCTTCGCTGTGCCGTGATTTTTTCCTTGTCATTGTTCCATCGCCGCCTCTTCTGTTTTCGGCTGTCTTTTATCAGGTAAACTCCGCCGCTGCTTGCTTTTTTGACTTTTTGCCGTAGTGGGTTTTGTTGTTTTTCACTTTTGGAGCTTTTGGTTTGTGATTTCTGGGTTCTTTGTTTTGCTTTGGTGCTTGTTTATATATTCGCAACTTCGTAATGTGGTTGTCGCTGGTTGTGTGATTAGGAGTAGCTTGTGGCGCCGACGATGTCTCAAAGGTTTTCTGGGTGTTTTTCTTTTTGTTCTCGGGCCATGTTATGCCTGGGCCCAGAACCAGTCCCTGGGTCCAAATAACCGCCGTGTTGATGCGTGTATAGGTGGGCGTAGTACTGTTTAACATTGTTATGTTTATCCATGTTGCTACGTTATCGGTGTTGGGGAGGCCGGGTATGTTCCTTGGGAAGCTACTTGCGGATTGGGGATTCGATATCGGTGAACTTTTAGGCTTGACTTTATTCGTGACTGTTTTGTAGGTGACATGGCTTCCTCTTCCCAACCCGATGTTGACGTTGTTGCGGAGGTGACATCGACGTCTAGCGGTGGTAATGCTGCTGGTGCCGGTTCGCGGAAGCTAGGTTTGGACGGGCCGCTATTGTGGACTTTGAGCGATAGTCAAGAGGTTAATGAACCCTCCATGTCGTTATCAGAAGCTGAGTTGGTAAAAGTGAAGTCCGAGTTTCAGGTGGGCGAGGGCGTTATGCTTAGGCCCTTGGGGAAAAGTGAAACGTTTACGAGACCGCCCAAGGGTTTCATTGCCTTGTATTGAGCCCAGATGAGCTATGGTGTGTATTTCCTGCTCCACCCCTTCCATGAGTATATCTTTGGGGAGCTTAACTGCGCGGTAGGTCAGGTTTCGTCGTTGATGCTCCAGGTCTTAAATGCGATACTTGCGCTCTGGAAGCTCGTCGGTTTGGATTATCCTACCCGCAACGAAGTGCTATTATATTTGATGTTGCGTATTCAACCAAGAAACGTGTAATGGGACACTATCGCTTCGACAACGGCGTAGAAGTTCTCTTGGTTTTTTAGATTTTGCGAGCTCTTGCCCTGATTTGAGGGTGAGCACTTTTTGGCCAGCGGGTGGTCCACATTCGCGAATAGTCTTGTTCCCTATTGACTCGAGCCCGAGATGACTATTTATCTCGGTGTTCTTTGCCCTTTTTGTTTTGCATGGTGCTCTGGAATTCTTTCTTTTCTTACTCATCCTATATTTTGTAATTACCTGTCAGTATGCCTTATCTACTACTGAAAAGCGGCGATGTCATAGGATTGAGAAGGGTTTTAGTGAACAATTTAAGAGCATGTACCTTCTTGCTGACTACTGTGTTATGGAGATGACCGATCTCGCGAAGACGCCTAGTATGCTGCTAAATCTTATTTTTCTTTTCCCCGTCTCGCTTTCATATTGTTGCATGTTTGGTTTTATTTCGTTGTTGTTGTGTTCCCACGGTGCTGACCCTCCTTGCTTGTGTATTTGTAGTTGGATATAAGAACCAAAAGCGAGATAGAAAGATGAAGAGTTCGTATGGCGACATCGACGATCTTATTGCTGCGCTTGCGGAGGAAGCTGATGCGGCCAAGAGGATCTACTTGGATGTCCGTTCTAGCAAAAGCCTTACTCTTGCTGAGCCGATCAATATTCCTCCTCCTCGCGAGTCACAGACTGATTGTACAGGAAGTAATGTGCCGGTGAAGATTGTTACTGCTACTGTTGAGCCTTCCTCCCGCGCGCCTGTGTCAAACAAGCGAAAACCTGAGGCCATCGATGTACCTCAGAAGCTTTTGAAGAAGCATGGTACTGCCACAGCCGCTCCGATTTCTATCACCGATGATACTGATGCCGCCAAAGTTACCATTGCCATGCCTTCTGGTAACGCCAGTGTGTCCGTCGCCGAAACAGGTGACGTTGATAATCTTTAGTTTATTAATATGGAAGAGTGCGTTCGTACCCAGGCGATTATTGATCTTGACCCTTCTCCCTATGCTTTAGTAGGCAAATCTATTTCTTCTGGTGATCATAACGTTGCCGTGGAGGGTAGAGTTGTTATTACTCGTTCTAGCACTTGGAGAGGACCGCCGCCATACTCGACCGAGATCCTAGCTCTCCTGCCTCCCGACATGAATACCGTGGCTGATATCACTGCCGGAGCTGATCAGTGTCTTCAGTTCTTTGTCGCTGCGCTTCAGTTGATGTGTCATCAGCGGCATACTATGATTGCTTCCTTCGAGGAGCTAGCTCGCATGAACGAGGAGCTGCTCGAGAAAAACAAGGAGTTGGTGAAAGCAAGCGAGGAATGGAAATCCTTGCAACAGAAGTATGAAGTCCTAGAGGGCAAGAAGAAGCTGGCCGATGAGTGCCTGGATGACTCTTTCAAGCGCGGCAAGCAATTGGAGAAGGTAGAGGATCTCAAGGTGAAGCTGTCTGTCGTGGAAGGTCAGGTGACTCCGTGGTCAAGTTAGAGAGCTGAAAGAGCGACGTGAGAAGGAGATGGCCGACTCCATGGAGGATTTCAAAGCCAACTTGGTGTTTGACGTGTTATTGCACAAGGTCTTTAGCGACGGTCTTCAGCAGACTCAGGCTCGATTTTTTGAGAACAAGGGGTCAACGAAAAGTATCATGTTGATATGAAATGCATCAATGAGGAGCGTAGGCTAAAGTGTGAGGCCAGTCCAAAGGCTTTGGATAAGGTTAAGCAAGAGGAGGCAGATAAGGAGGAGCATCAGTGGGGTAATGTTCTTGAATGTATGACTCTTAACGGTTTCCATCCTTTAACACCTAGCACATCACCGTCAACTCCCCTAACTTACCATTTTCGTGATGTTGAAATTTTTTCTCAGGTAAGGAGCAAGAAGCTGGCGACGAAGAACCGTGAGCAGTTTCACCGTGCTGAGTACGAGATGATTCTGCAAGATGGTGACATTATCGGCCCGGCGTGAAGCCTGGTGTCCTTTTGTAATAGCGTTAGTATTTTTCCTTTTTCTGAACAATCTAGATGTGTAATATTTATTATTCTTCTTGCCATTATGGCTATTTTGTTGTTCGGTCAGTATCGTGACCGTAGGTCACGAAATTGACCGACATGCTTATTTTAATGGGAAGCTATATTTTGCTGAAATTTCCACAAGTATGGTTAGATATCGCTGATCGATGAAAGGTTAGATGGAAATTCGTTTGCTTGTTGTATGTTCGTTCTGCCGTTATGTCAGACCGGACATATCGAGTAAATAACAATCATGCGAGTGCTGTAAGTAAATGAACACAAGAAGTATAGTGGTTCATTAAATTGGCTACTCCACTTTATGTCTCAGTAGGCTTTTACTATGGATCTGGGGCTTTACAAAAATTTGGGTCTGAGAGCATTTTGTTTTTACAAGCAAAGGTTCGAAGAAATTTCGTTTCATTGATGGCGATATCATAATCATGTTGGGATGAGGCTAGTCCCCGGTATGACGCAAAAAAATTTGTAACGCTGTAATTGCTATAATATTAGAACCTGTTTTTAGGGGTCGGCAAAAAGCCCGGCCCGGCCCATGTATAGCCGGCACGGGCCGGGCCGGACTTTATCTTTTATATAAGGATCCGGGCCCGGCCCATTCAAGCGGGGTTTGCGGGGTTTTACGGGCCGGGCCTTTGCGGGCTTTTACGGGCCGGGCCTATCGGGCTTTAATTATTAAAAAATTAAGACATTTCAAAATAAACGTAACTTTCATCCATGCACCGGGGTTTAAACGTACTCCGACGAGTCTAAATTTTACGTACGATGTTTATCACTATAAGATGGAGTTTTCTACATGTCCTCGTTTATTATTAAAACATATTTAATTCTTATATTGCTTGAATTCTCCATATGTATATCAATGTTCTTACGTTTGTTCATTTGTTATATGGAATGAAATACTTTTGTGAAACTTAATCGGACATGTTTAATTATTTTATAAAATTGACCGTTAGATTGATTGGTTAGAATATTATAACCATGCCTTTAAAATTTTATAAATTTTGGACTTGATTTAGACATCGATCCATGTATTTCGCCAAATGTGACCATAGTACTCTTACAACTAAAACGGAAATTACCCCTCCCGAAAAAAAAATTTTAACATCAAATTTTGGACACATATTCTTATGGAATACATATCTATCTCATAGTGTCAAAAAAATTGACATAAAAAATTGATTTATCTACTCCCCCCATAGGAAAATAAGGAAAATAAGATGAGTGTATTTTAGTGTTTTCATAAATTTTGTTTAATTGTATTGACTGGGATGCAAACGTACTTCGATTAGGCTAATTTTTACGTACGGTGTCTTTTATTACAAGGTGAACTATTATATATGGCCTTCTTTATTGTTAAAACATTTTTAATTCTTATATTGCTTGAATTCTCTACATGTACACCAATGTTCTTACCTTTATTCCTTGGTTATATGGGTTGAAAGACCTTTGTGAAACGTAATCGATCATGTATCATCATTTTACAAAACTGACTGTCAGATTGGTTGTTCATAATATTCTAAGCATGCCGTTAAAAATTTATAAATTTTGGACTTAATTTAGACCTACATCTATGAGTTTCGCTAAATGTGACCGTAGTACCCTTACAACTAAAACGTAAATTACCCATCCCTAAAGGAATTTTTTAAGATCAAAATTTTAACACACATTCTTGTAAATTGCATATCTATCTCATAGTGTCAAAAAAATTGACATAAAAATTTAATTTATCTAGTTTCTCCATAGAAAAATAAGCAATATATAAGAGAAGGGTATTGATGTCATTTCACACACTCTCAATTAAACTCTCACCATTAAAAAATTACAAGATCTAATCTGAATCATCTATTATATTTACTGTTTTACTGTGTAAATCGATAAAAAAAATTACAATGAAACCCTAAACTCTAAACCCTAAACCTAAACCCTAAACCCTAAACCCTAACTCCTAACCCCTAAACCCTAACTTACTCTAAACCTCAAAATTCCTAAAACCTAAAATGTAACTTACTCTAAACCTCAAAATTCCTAAACCTTAACTTATCCTAAATCTCAATCCCCTAAACCCTAACTTACCTTAAACCTAAACCCTAACTTATCCTAAACTCTAAACAATGATTTAATAGTAAAATGGATACACAAATATAACTATATATGGAATTCCAATATTTGATCAACATATGTATATGTAATATATTAATATAGACATACACAAATATAAAATATATATATATAGTACTAGTCACTATATTATATATATAAGTGTAGGTATAATGATATATGTACTACTATCTTATATATAAAAAAAATTGACTGTCGGATTGGTTGTTCATAATATTCTAAGTAGGCCGTCCCTAATTTTTATAAATTTTGGACCTAAACCCTAAACCCTAAAAAAATTACAATAAAATCCTAGAACCGGAACCCTAATTTACCTTAAACCTCAAATTCCTAAACCTTAACTTACCATAAATCTTAATCTCCTAAACCCTAATTTACCCTAAACCTAAACCCTAACTTATGCTAAACTTTAAATAATGACTTAATAGTAAAATAGATACACAAATTTAATTATATATGAAATTCGAATATTCAATCTATACATGTATATGTAATATATTAATATATATACACAAATATAAAATATATATCTATATAGTATTAATCTATTAGACTATTAGTCACTATATCATATATATATATATGTGTGTGTAGGTAAACTTTAACTAGGTATAAATTGTATAATGATTAAAATTCATTAAATGATTTAATGATATATGCCAATATGTGTGCGGGCTTTGACGGGCTGGGCCTAACGGGCCTTGCCGGGCTTTTGGCGGGCCGGGCCGGGCTTTAGATCTCTAAACCATGGTCGGCCCACTAACCACCTTGGCGTGCTTTTGCGGGCTTTTTTTCCGGGCCGGGCCGGGCTTTTAGCCCACGGGCTTGCGGGCCTCCACGGGCCCACGGGCCAAATGATGACCCCTACCTGTTTTGCTGGTGGCAATATCGGAGATGCTCCACGTTCTAAGTGCGTGGTATCCTGGAGCCATTCTTGCCTCCGAGGATGAATGTAGTTGGTGTGATGCTTTCGACGATCTTGAAAGGTCCTTCCCATACCAGCGCTAGTCCCTTTGGCTTGGGGATGACTTCTCTCTAGACCATGTCGCCGGCATAGAGCTTTCTTGCCTTAACTCTCCTATTGTAGTGTCGCGCGACTAGATACTTGTTTTCCATGAGTGTGATGTTGGTTTCATCCTGCTTCTCTTATGTGATGTTGTTTTCCATATTCAACCCGACCTCGTTTGTGTCTTCATCGTATCCTTTGAATCTGGGGCGTCGGTGCGTGATTTCTAATGGTAGAATCGCTTCTTCTCTGTAGACTAGCGAGAATGGTAAGGCGCCTATTGCTTCTGTCGGTGTCATCCGTATTGACCATAATACCCCCTATAGGCATTCTGCCTACTTGTGGTTGTAGTCTTCCATTTTTCTTTTGAGTCCACCTTTATTTTCTTGTTTGCCGCTTCTACTTGTCTGTTTGTCTGAGGGTAGTATACCGACATGAATACCAACCGAGTCCCCAGGTCGCTTGTGAATTTCTTCATTTTGTCATTGTTGAATTATTTCCCGTTGTCGGTGATTATTGTAAGTGGAGCTCCGTATCAGCAATATATGTCCTTCCAGAGGAAGTTGATTACTTTATTTGTTGTGATGAGCATGAGCGGTCTCACTTCGATGTATTTCATATGGTAGTCGATGCAGACGATAATGTATTTGAATGAGTAGGATGATGCTTTTAATCGCCCGACGAGGTCGAGTCCCCATTGTGCAAACGGTATCGGGCTGACGATAATGGATATTGGCACTGCCAGGGCGTGTATTCTAGTAGTGTATTGGGCTTTCCAGCACTTGTCGGAGTAGTTGGTCTGTCAGAACGTGGATGGTGTGTGATTGGAAGTACGGTCTTAGGCGTCTCGCCGATACGATAAGCGCTAAGGCCAGTTGTTCTAGCGTTGGGTACCTTATCTCTGCTTTGTCCAACCCCTTGGCTGCAAAAAACTCTGGTATTTCTGTGTCCGCATCTCGCCTAACGAGGGCAGAGCTAACGACGGTTACTGAAACAGCTAAGTAAATGTATAAAATTTCACCTGGAATAGGAGCTAACAGGAATGGGATGTGGGCGAGATACTGCTTGATGCCAGTTAACGCTGCTTCGCACTCATCGGTCTATTCCATAGTTTTTTCTTCGTGATTCTTATCACTTTGAAGAACGGGTTGCATTTGTCGGTATAACGCGAGATGAACCGAGCCAGTGATGCTAGTTTACCTGTCTGAGCTTGAAGTTCCTTTTTCGTTATCTGTCGTGTTGTGTCGAGGATGGCTTGCACCTTCTCCGGGTTGACCTCTATTCCCCTCTAATTCACCATGTATCCTAAGAACTTAGCCGCTGATACTCCGAAGATACATTTCGTCGGGTTGAGCCTCATCCCACTGCTAATGAGGATATCTAAAACTGCTTTCAGGTCTTTGACGTGATTCTGTCAGTATCGACTCTTGACTATCAAGTCGTCCACGTAAACCGCCACCGTTTCACTATCCAATGGGGCTAGTAGCTCTGTCATAAACTGTTGATATGTCGCTCCCGTGTTCTTCATTCCAAATGGTATGACGTTGTAATAATATAGTCCCCAGTCCGTGATAAAACATGTCGCCTCGGCGTCTGTTGGGTTCATTTTGATTTGATTGTATCTGGAGTAACAATCAATTGTTGATAGGAGCTCATGGCCGCTGGTGGTATCGACAAGCTGGTCAATTCTTGGTAACGGGAAGGAGTCCTTTGGGCAGACTTTGTTGACGTCGGTGTAATCGACACACATTCTCTATTTGTTGTTGCTTTTCTTGACCATGACAACGTTCGAGACCCATGCCGGGTAATGGACCTTCTTAATAAATCTGATATCAGGAGCTTGGTCACTTCTTCCAGCATGGCGGCATATTGTTCTTCGTTGTAAGCCCTTCGTTTTTGGTTTTTGGGCACGACGTCTGGCAAGATTCCTAATTTGTGTGAAGCAATGTCCGTCGGTATTCCTGGCATATCAGTGTAAGACCATGCAAATACATTGCCGCATTCCCTGAGGATGTTGATGAGGGCGATTTCGATTGTTGGATCCAGGTTGGTTCCTATTCTGACTGTCTGCTCAGGGTGCTCGTCCGATTTTGGGATAAGCTTTGTTGACTCCTCACTAACTGGCCGAGCCGTGAGTGGTCCCTCTCTTGGGTCATCTGGGGTTTCCGTTGACGGTTTTTTTGTAAGTAGACACACCTCTCGTGCTGAATAGTTGGCGTTTCCTTCCGAACCTGGTAATGTGGGTGTCGTCCCTCTAACGATGCATATATCACTGGGCGTAGGGAATTTCATCGTCAGCATCTTCTGCAATATAATGGCATTGATCCTATGTTGTGTATTACATCCGATAATGGCGTTGTAGAATGATGGAACATCCACTACTAGGAACTCGATGTGGGTTTCTGCACTGTAGCGATCTTGTCCTAAGGCTCTTCTTAGGTAGTCACTTCCTAAAGGTTAGATTTGATCACCGGAGAAGCTGACTAGCAAGTGATGCTCCTTTTTGAGCTTAGATGGAAGGCGCTCAAGGGCTTCATATGCTGGCTGAAATATGACGTTGGCGGAGGATCCCGTATCTAAGAGACATCTCCCTACGCTGCACAGGTTGATGACGGCGTCGACTAGGAAAGGATAGTCCTCTAATACCGGGGGTCGATTTTGCTCCTCAGACTCATAGAAAGTGATGGATCCCCATCCAGTCTTGGCTGCCTTTGCCGGTCCTTACCGTAGGGTATATACTGCTCGCTCGTTTCTTCGTTCTATCTTAGATTTACCGCCTATGATGGCATTGATCCTCCTAATGCTCTTAATGCTTGCCACTACCGGCATTGGTGGGTGGTTGCTTCCCGCCTTGAACTCCGACAAGTTTCCCTTTTTTAGTTGTGCCTCTATTGCCTTCTTCACGCCTTGGCATTTCTCTATATCATGTGATTCGTTTAGATGGAAGTTGCACCATTTTCCTATATCTCTGTAATCTGTTTCCCGATATGATTTCTTCGGCAATGTGAATAATTCTGGGTGAGCTGCCAGGATGTCGGTGTACTTAGCGTTTAACACGCTGAAGACTAATTGTGGTAGTGGTGCTATGTTATTGTGGCGTCGGTCGTTCCTTTCGTCCCAAGGTCGCTTTCCATTGTAGTTGTTATAATTATTTCTGTCGTTATGATATCTTTGATTTACTCTCGCTCCTCGACTGTTATTTTTCCAATCCCGCTGATTTTGATCACGTGATCCAGCCCTATACTTAAGCGATGTCGCTTGCACAGGCTCTGGTGCTGGAAGCTCACCCTGTACATTGGTTATCGTGGTGTTAGTAAATGTGTTTACATGCTGTGTCGGTGTGGGGTTGGAGCCGAAAGTTTATAACTCTAGTTGGGCGTGGGATATCACTCGGTCGAGTAAGTCATCATAGGTAATCGCTGGGTTCTCGTTAAGTTTCCATGTTAGTGACCCAGGTTGTAGTGCATTCCTGAGCACGCAAAAGGCCGAATCGTCTGTGATGCCTTGCCAACTGGCGATAGCGGTGTTCCATCGCGAGATGAACATGGATAGTCCCTTGGAGGGTTCCTTCCGAATAGCTCATAGTTGATTGTAAGTTAGCGAACAATTAGCCGACTTTATGTATCGCTTTAGAAAAGCTTTAATAAGTTCTGAAAAAGAATTTATGGATCTCGGTGGTAGGCTGAAGAGCCAGCTGAGTGCTTTGCCGGTAAGGCTTTCCATAAATAGCGTCATCGTATCCTCTGTCGGTCGTTGCTGAAACGAAGATGTCGATGTGGAGGGAGGGGTCCGTTTTTCCTTTATATTGCTCGAGTTTGACTTTGGCCAACGGATGTCGTCCTCGATGCATAATATCGATCGAAAATGGTTCAACACGCACTGCCGGGAGTGTGCGATCCAAATAACTCACCTTGGGTTGTGATAACTATAGCACCATTGCCTCGAGCCCGACGATTCTTGCCATTATTCCCGCGTCAACCTGATTTATTGTTGGGGCGATCTCGCGTGGTGGGGGTGGTGGCGGCTGTGCCCAAGTGGGCAGTAACGGGATGCGCACGACATCATTTAACTTTGGCTCGAGATTTCGTTGTAGCTCTTCAGGTCTCAGGGGAGGTTAAGCTCCTTGCAAATGATGAGGTCGTAATAGTGTTCGGATGACAATTTCCCGCTGCCAGATCACTTCGTGAAATTCCACGCTGATAGAGTCAGCCGTTGACTCTGAATTGAGTCGGCGTTGCTCTGCTGCCCTTAATTTTGCCTCAGATTGCATGTATCGCTGATGCTCAAATTCCCGGGCTCTTTCCAGTTTGAGGCACTTTTCAATGGCTACTTCGTATCGATGCTCCATGTTGCTAACGCGCCTTTCGGTGTTGCCGGCAACATGCTGGTCTTGCGTAACGTGCTACTTCCCTTGTCGTTGCATGAATTCAGGCTCTCCGATGTGCTCATTCGTGGCCGGTGTTTGGTGGAGGAGTTCTCGTCGGGTGTCGGGTGTCATACCGAGTGTTAGGCTGGTATCCATGCTCGTCGCTCATTGTAAGCTTCGTGGTTGGGAAAACAATTTCCAATGTGCAATTCCCACAGACGGCGCCAATGTTAATACTTCATATCGCTATCGCTAGGTATCTGATTGATCTCGCTGTCGCTCTATCAGTCCACGAGTACTTGTCGTTGTTGGGTGTTTTACTTTCAATACCGCTCCACGATTACTTCAACCTAGATCGCTCCCGCTGCTAATATCAACAACGGTTAAGGAGAGACGGGATTGGTCTGCCTTCAACCCTTCGATGCCTAAGTCAGAAACGAGATATGAATTTAGTAGAGTACTGGCATGATTGAGTATTGAATGCATAGCATTAATGATGAGCTAACCGGCATATATAGGTGGTTGGGGTTTGGGTTCTTACCATTTATTTGATGTGGGATCAGTGTGCATACCATTTTACTGAAGTGTTCTCTGATCGGTTCTTTGTTCGGCGCGTGCGCGTTGTCCTTATCGATATAGGAGTCTAGCTGGTCATCGAAGTTGGAGCCACCTTGCCGGTGGACGCTGTTACGTTAGCGGTGAGATATAATTATAACTGTAATTAAGTCGTTAAATACGCACTAAGTGGGGTGATAAGCTAGGTATATGTACATATAGCTCTGAGATTGAGATTCTGCTTCATTCACCATGGTAATCTCTCTCATTTTGCAGAAATTTGAATTTCATATGGATTTTGATTTTGATTCTACCAAAATGTCGACTCAATTGTTGCTGAGGTTTAGGATTTTGCGTACTTCTACTTGGTGGCTCAGAGACTGCTAAGCTTGAGATCGGGGACTTGAGGTTTGTCTTTTTTGTCTCTCTCGCGTTGTTCTAATTCATTAAATTTTATTTTCTTCGAGTAAATAGTTGTTGATTGGATTTTTGTGTGGATTGTTAGGGGGATTTACATCACCGTAGCAGTTTGATCAGTGCAGCCATCAAAGCTCCTTGCATCACTTCCAAGAATCTCATCAGGTTATTTAGTTTTTTTTATCGAATTCCAATTGTTACGTAGTGTTCGAGTTGAAATCCAATACGGAGCTCATGATCAGTTGCATTCATATTTCGATTGTCCTGAGAAGCTATATATTGTTTGCCTGGCAATGTTATAAGCCTGTTGATTTAGAGAGAATGGTTCTGTTTTTATTGAGAGTTCCAAATTTGGTTTCTATCGTTTACGCTTGAATCTATCTGCACTTCTGGTGCTCTTGTAGTTGAGTTGTACATTTTGTACATATACCTAACTTATCACCCCTTAGTACGTACTTAACGGCCTAATTATAAATTACAAATATATCTCACCGCTATCATGACAGGGATCACCGACGGGAAAACTCCAATTCCGACGACCAACATCACCCGCATCTCGAAAAGGATAGCGCCCACGCGCCGTACAAGAGGTCAATCGGATAGCACCTCAACGAAAAGAGTACTCACACTAGTCCCACATCGAAGAAACGATAGGAGCCCAAACTCCAACTACCAATATATACCGATCAACTCAGCATTAAATGGTATGCATTCAATACTCAATCACGCCGTTATCTTATAAAACTTATATATCGCTTCTAACCTAGGCATCAGAGGGTTGAAGGCGGATTACTCCCGTCTCTCCTTAACCGTTGTTATTCTTAGCAGCGAGAACGAGTTATATTTGGAGAAAACAGAGAGCGATATTGAAAGCGACACGACAACGGTATCTTAAATAGCTACCTATAGGCAACTGTCATCAATATACATTGTTGTTCAATATCCGATATCCATATCGATGTCGGGTATTAACACATTTGTTCTCGGTGAAGGAATGCCGTATTGCTACTGTACCTCTAGAAAGATTAGTGATGGACCTATCGTAGTCTAAAACTGGAGCCCGAGAAGGAAGCTATGATAGTTAATAAGGTCTAGGCTTAGTTATAGATATCAGAGACTCGATTTGTTTACAGGTAGCTTATACAGAGTATACCTGTATTGGTTCGAACTCTGATTATGCATCTGTTGCCAAACTGTATTTGCGTCTGAATTTTGCACTGCATCTTCAGTGATGCCAACCATTATACCACTTCATTTCGTGGCATAGGTAATAAGGTGATATCGCACTTCTTTGGTTTGACCAATTACAGCGTTATTAATTTTTCTTTTGACAATCAACATATTAATTTTTAAACTGAGAAGCTTTGAAATGTGTGGTGATGTATCTCTACTCTTTTTTCTTTCTGCTTCTCATATTAAGACACTGAAGTACAGAAGTCTTTATCAGTCACCCAACATGGATGAATAAATCAAAGTCTTTATCGTCTTTTCATTCTCTTCTCTACCATTTGGTAATTATACGCCTCCTTTTTTTCTACCGCTTGGCCAAAGTTCTTGTTCAATGTTTAAATCTAAAATTTTGTTTTTACTTGTATAACCTTTGTTTGTTGGTTGAAGTAATGAATGTCAAATTAATTATTTACTCCTTTGTTACATTATATGGTCACTGAGAGTATCATGTGGATGGATTATTTGATCTTGCTAGTGTTCTCTGTCGAGGAACAGATGGAGCTCCACTTGATGCACCACCACTTATTAGGGTAAGCTATTTGCAAATAAAGAAACATATGCATGTATATTAATGCATATGTTTGTATGTGGCGAATTTTGCTGGCTTAAGTTTGAAGTTTGAACACTTCGTCATGTGTGAATCTCTTCCAACCACTAGAGAGATCATTGGATTTTACGTATTGCAGTCAATACATTACATACTGCATTTTGGTTTATGCTCTCTACCAGTTTGAGTTTGCTTCTATTTATTGCAAGCAGATTGAATTATACTTGTGAGGATTTACTTGGAGCTTTTCTCTTTTCTTTCTCTTTTTGAACCAGGCTATTGCAAAAGATGACATCCTATCAGGATGTAAAATGATTTCTGAAACCTGGGATATTGGAGGCCTTTATCTTGTTGGAAGATTTCCAAATTGGGATAGGTATGTACGTGTCTAAAATATTTACAGAAATGGTCTAGTAACCAATTGGAATTCATAGATCGATTGGAAACAGTCTCAGTGAAATAATGTTTATTGCTAACGTGTTTTACCTTATTTTTAATGACTACAAAAGAGTGTCCTTACAGCTGAAAATAAGAGGCTAACGAGAAGGTAAACCTATTTATTATTTTGTTATCAGTATTAGTTCATCTTATTCTTAATATTTACTTAATTTTTCTTTCTTCCAAAGAAAATGTGTTTTTGTCATCACATACATAGTACGTTTTACTTTTCATGTCTAATGAGTAGAACAATTCTATAATAACATATTGTTGCACAAATGCTGCATGAGTTGCTTCCTTTGTATGGTATGATTAAAGTCCTACTTAGTTTGTATGCTGCATGAGTTGATTCAGAACAATTTTATACTTTATGCAATTTGAAATTGACTGAAGTTTCATAAGTAGGCTGCAAGTCCTACTTATACAGTTTGATTCAGAACAATTTCACGGCTTCTGTAGTAGGCTAATGCTTGACAATGTTTAATTCCTTCAAACGTAACCAAAAATGTGTTTTATTCTACTTTTGCTTTGAATAGTGTGGTGCTTTACAACCAAAGGAACCAACAAATGAGCAAAGAGAAAGCTTAGTGCACATTGATAATAGTCTAAGTTCAGAAGTGGAGACTGAATTGTACATGGGATTACCAGAAAGTAGATCAAAGTGCTAGTCTTGCCATCATCAGAGAACTACTACATCCTCTGTTAATAATCTATCGAAGCCATGATGATCAGCATAAAGATAAAATGCTTTTGTATGGGAACACATGTAGAGAAGGGACTAGACAGTAGACTTTTGGAACCTCTTATGAACAGATTCATATCAAATTACGTATTTGTAATGTTGTTAACTTGGATTATTGAATGAATGTGTAAGTTTGATTGCCTATTTGTGGTTTGAATGAATTTTGTTAAGTTGTATTTACGACGAACGAAACGTTTTTTGTGACATGCTAATTAGTCTTTTGCGATACATTAAATAGGTCTTTTATGGTGCTCATGGACGTTTTTTGCGACACACTTAATGTCTTTTGCGACACATTATATATCTTTTACGACATGCATGTGTGTGTTGCAAGTAAACTTTATTTTTTACGACGTGGTCTTTTACGACACGCGCATGTGTGCCGCGAACCTATCTTTTGCGACACACATCGCACTATCGCAAAAGATTATTTCTCCCGTAGTGTCTTGTGTATATTCTATGGATGGTTCATTTTGTTTAGAGCCAAAGTGGTAATGACGTTTGTCTGATGAGGCCGAGACATGGCTGGCCAAGCGCGCACACACAGTACGTGACTCGAGTCGAGGGACAGAGACACTCGATCGGACACCATGGCCATATGCATTAGAGAGAGAGAGAGAGAGAGAGAGAGAGAGAGAGAGAGAGAGGGTAGTGGCCAAAAACAATGCAAATCTTGCTTTCTCCCGGACATCAAGTCACTACCTACTTGTCTCATTCTGTGTCCCCCACTCCTTGGTATCATATCGTTCATTCTAATCTTATATTTATGCCCAAGCCAGAGCCTTTCAGTCCGATCGAGGACCTTTCGCTCTCACCCTTGACCTCACCTTATTCCTTACTCAATCTATATCACTATATCGATCTGCATGTTCGATCTGTATGTGTTACAATATTAATTAAGATCGACCTAAATAATTAAGTGAAGTAGCTAGTACCTTATTGCTTGCGATCGACTAGCTACTTTTGATTGTGATATTACATAATCAGCTTTTCTTTGCTTTGGGCAATTGCGTACCCGGCCCCTCGTTCACGTCCTTAATCACACACACACATATATATGTGTGTGTGTGTTTGTGTGTGGCTCCAGTAGCTCATGTCAAATCATATTAGGGTTTCTCCCTAGTTTTTTCGATGTAAAAATATATGACGGAGATCAAATCATGAACGTCCATAAACAAACTATAGCCAAGCATCTTTGAACTTCAAGCCTTTAATTTCTTTAATTAGTCCATGTAAGAGCATCTGCACCGGCGAGTAGCCGGGCAGATCGTGATCGAGCAGGTGGTGGGGCACCGGCGAGCTGCACGAACAAACCGGATTTTCTCCTCGCACCGGTCAGCTGGTGCTCGCCCAGTCAACGGCGAGCTGGTGCTCGTCCAAACGCTCGAGCGTTTTGTGCTCCGACGTCTGCTCGACCGCCTGGCGGACCCCACGCCACGTGGGTGACCTCAGGCACGTTGAGTTTTTTTTAAAGCTGTACACGCGCCAGTAAAAAGTGAAAAAAAAAATAACAGACCAATCAGCTCAAGCCACGTGGCTTACCGAGCTGTAGAATCAGAAACCAACGGCTAAATGAATCCAGGCCATCCATTTTGAAATTGAAGCCTCATCCAATGGCCTGAATTTGAACCCAACGGCTACTGTATGCTACTGTTTCAGCAGACTGTCTTTCAACGGAAATAAATCCAAACAATACCTAAAAAAATTCCAAAAAATCTCAAACTCTCCCAAATCTTTGTCTATAAATACTACTTCAAGTTTTGCTCAACTCACACCAATTTGAGCATACCATTACACTTCTCCTTCCATCTCCTCTATCATCTCGTTAAACTTTTTTTCCTAAACAATGGGGACACATTAGCTTTCTTCCGAAGATTTACAAATGTGTATTTCTTTTGTGCGTCATAACGTTGATGAATACGACGGAAACAAACAAAAGAGGGAGAAATTGTGGGAGACAATTCATGCGGATTATGTGAAAAATTGGGAGCCAACACAAGGTGATCCTCCGAAAGAGCCTAGGACCCAAATCGCGCTTGCGTCTCACTACAACAAATTCAAGCGACTCTTGCAAAAATGGGGCGAATGTTTGTACGCGGCACGACAACGTATAGCTAGCGGCACTTCGCTAATGGATGAAGTAAGTTTATTTATTTGTAGCATAATGATGAATTATATTATAATTTAAATTATGTAGCATACATTATATAAATTTGTAGCATATATTATATGATTTTATTGTAGCATAATGATCTAAATAAATTATGTAGCATATATTATTAATTTTGTAGCATAATTTATATATGTACTTTGAATTAAATATGTAGCATGGTGAAATAGCTAATATAATCATTTTATTAGGTCAAGCAAGCTCAATCATGTTACTATAAGGATAAGAAGAAAGTGTTTACACACTTTGAATGTTGGGAAGTGGTTAAGAATCATCCTTCTTTCATTTCGGTGTTACCAAGTACTCCATCTCCATATGCAAGTAGTGACCAACCTACTCCTTCCGCCGCCGAATCATCTCCAACCATTAATTTAGATGACGAAGAAGTGAATGAGACACTTCAAAGCCACGTGCCCGCTCCTGCTCCATCTAGTCCGCCTAGACCAATGGGAACGAAGGCGGCAAAGGAAGCGAGGCGACAAATAAAACAAGGTAAGACTCCTATAGAGCAACGAGTTGAGGTTTTGCATACCATTGCTAGTGACCAAGCTTCGTGGCAATCCAAGAGGATAGCGCATAATGAGAGTGAGCTTAATTATTACACGGAGTACATAGAAATTCAAAGGCGGAATGAAGCAAGGGCGGATGAAGAGTTACGATTGAAGAAACTTGCGGAGGAAACGAGGATCATGACAATGGATTTGGAGGCAATGACCCCAATCTCAAAAAGATATTTTACAAAGAGGAAATTAGCCATCCTTAATGAAGGAGAACCTAGTCAAGATCAACATACCGATGAAACATACTCTGATTGTTATCACCCAAGTCGCGTGCTCTTTCCATAGAAGTTATAGTATTGTATTAAGAATAAATCTGGGCTTGGCTCGTCATTTTGTGTAATTTAAATTTTATGTAATTTAAATTTTCAAGAAATAAAGATGCAATTTATTTATTAAGATGAAATTAAAATACACTTGAAATAATTAAACACACATACAGAAATTAAACACAGCTTAAATATTTAGAGTATCTCGCCGGTTTTCAACCTCCAATTGTGCTTCACCAAGTCCTTCTGAAGCTCTCTATGGATGTAACCAGATTCAATATTGGCAACACGGTCGTGAAACCGTTGTATATTTGATCCATCTCTACTAATTGGCTCAAAAGGACTTTGATTCCCTAGTTCATCCACCGGCCCATCATAAACCCGGAAAGCCTTCGATGGATTTTGCACGTCTTCTTCTTCCTCATTCTCATCCTCATCCTCCACGTACTCTTCTTCAACAATCATGTTATGTAATATGATGCAAGCTAACATGATGGTAGTCATTACCGATTTGTGGTGCAATGTACAACTATGACGAATAATTGCCCAACGAGATTGTAAGATGCCAAAGGCCCGCTCCACATCTTTCCGGTATGCCTCTTGTTTCTTTGCGAACAGTTGATCTTGCGGCGTCTGGGGATTAGAAATAGTCTTCACGAATGTAGAGTACCTTGGATATATTCCGTCAACCAAATAATAAGTGTGGTTGTACCTCTCTCCATGGACTTCATAGACGGCAGTTGGGCCTCTTCCTGAAAGGACCTCTGAAAACACATCCGATAGGTGGAGCACATTAATGTCATTTTTGGCTCCAGGACACCCGAAGAAGCTGTGCCATATCCACGTATCATACGAGGCCACTGCCTCCAAAATAATAGTTGGGCGACCATTTCGACCGGAGTACGCCTCTTGATAGGCGGTTGGGCAGTTCTTCCACTCCCAGTGCATGCAGTCGATACTTCCGATCATGCCAGGAAAGCCTCGGCGTTGGCCTTTAGCTAGGAGTCGTATGAGGTCTGCCGATGTTGGACTGCGAAGGTACCTTGGACCATAGATTTCATACACTTGGCTGCAAAAATCCTTCATGCATGCCAGAGTAGTCGATTCCCCCATCCTTGTAATTTCTGTGCACTGATCCGCGGCCGCCCCATACGCTAACATTCGCAGAGCACCAGTCAGCTTTTGTTCAGAAAGAAGCCCTAGCAATCCAGTCGCGTCTGGTCTTTGATGCCAAGATTGGTCGTGGTTGCAGAGATCCGTCATGATAATGTTGAATCGGTTTCTGCTCATCCTATACCACCGACGAAATTCGGCCGCCTCGAAGTTGGGACGTTCGATGAAGTAATCAGTCATGAGATTGCGTCCCCTAGATAGCCTCTGTCGCTCACGATTCGGTTTTTTACCGCGACGTGAACCGCTCGGTCGTGAGGGTTCATCGTCGTCTTGTGCTTCCGCCATGACCACCTGATTGATGAATGATTGCTCCATATAGTCATCCTCTTCTTGTTGACGTTGTCTCCTCCTAAAAAAATGGGGGAAGCTGAAAGGATCCATCAGAGTGATGAACAAGGAAATGTTGCTAAGTGTTGAGAGATATGAGTTATCTACTCGGATTCTTGTACATGGTGTGAGGCAACTATGAGTGAAAGATGAGCGTTTTATAGGCAATTGTAGATAATCCGATCGTCAAATATGAACACACGTGTCACATCGGAATTGGTCGAAAATCTTACCAGAAATCTGGTTCAATTATTTTGTCGCCGACGCTATCTTGATCATGACACGTGTCACATCGGAATTGGTCAAAAATTTTACTGGAAATCTGGTTCAATTATTTTGTCGCCGACGCTATCTCGCAGTGACACGTGTCACATCGGAATTGGTCGAAAATCTTACCGGAAATCTAGTTCAATTATTTTGTCGACGACGCTATCTCGCAGTGACACGTGTCACATCAGAATTGGTCGAAAATCTTACCGGATATCTAGTCCAATTATTTTACCGACAATGACACGTGTCATATTATTATTGGTGGTAAATCTATCCGGTAATTCATTTTTAAACATTTCACTACATGAGAAAGCTGATTTGCTTGAAGCAAATAGTGAATGAGTGTGTGCAAAATTTGATTTGCTTGAGCAAATCTTGGATACATTTTGCTTGAAGCAAGATTTGCTCTTGCTCAGCTTCTTGCTCTGATCATGGGTGCGGATGCTCTAAGACCTCATTTTTCAAGCTCTTTTTCTCATGTAACTATTTTGTCCAAGTGTCTATTCAGCCAAGTCCAAGTCATATCTTATTGCAATTCGACTAGCTAGCTAGAAACGAAATCCAAATGGCTGGAGTTATAGTTGTGTCCTCGACGTACTTATAGGTGGGAGATGGAAGTCAGAGAAAACATAATGTACAAAAAGTGATCATGCCAAGCTATATATAGTACGTCGAAATCGGAATCCCACTATGGACAAGTGAACGGAGAGGCCCCTAATGGCCTAATGCTATCAATATCGTCGATCCTTTCACATAATAGGTATCATTTCCCTACTTATTATTACTCTAATTATAATGACTTCTAACATGAATGCAGGCCGGGAAATATATGCTTCTTTAGAGTTTGAACTTGATATATGATGAGAAAGTGGTTTTCTGAATTGAAGCCAATTATTGATATGATTTTGGACGAGCACGCTTTCTCTTTAGGTATACCGTATACCTAGCTAGCTAAAAGCACCGATTCTTCAGATCAGTATCTCCTTTTTCATCATGCAAGTTCCAACTTGCGATCGATCTTCATTAAGTACTGCTTCTTTGAGAATAAACATGTTTAATCCTACTGTCTAGTTGATCGATCAGTACGTTGAAGCTTATCATAAACTTTCCCAACTTAATTAGTTCTGGAGCTAGCTAAACATGCATACTGTCATTTTGGCCCTTTTAGGATCAGATTAAGACGCAGATTAGGCCAGCTAATGAAACCATTATCTCTGGTCAAGCATCGATCATGTGCTTCAAGTAAAGATGGTATCGTCTTACGTATCACGCTTTGTTTAGTTTATTGAGTCAGTGAGCATGTTTGTGTTTCTTTCCACCACTGGAGATCAGCTTCCAAGCGACGAAGGTAAGTACCTTCGTCGCTCTAATCAGTCTGAGGTGACGAAGTTTGAATTCGTTGTCTCAGATACAACCTACGCCGCTTCAACATCCTTGAGGCGACCAATATTGTTCTACGTCTCTTCAAAAAAAGGAAATAACCAAATTTAGGTATTTGAAGCGACATATATCAATGTTGGTCGCCTCGAAGAGCTCTGAGGCGACGTATATCAATGTTGGTCACCTCAAAGATATCTGAGGCAACGAAGATTGATCAATCTTCGACGCCTCATTTTTTTTAAACTGGATCTGCTCTCCTTCTTAAAGTCAAACTCTTTATAAAGTTGAAATTTTAGGAAAATAGAGCATTCGCGTTCTGGAACTGTTCTTGGACAATTTGGAGAGAAATTTGAAGAAATTGAGAAAGAAGGTTGTTCATGCCATCCATTTGATTCTTAAGTAAGGTTAATTTAATTTTTATCTCTTTATGACCATAATACATGTTAATTAAGAAGCGCAATTGATGTCAATGTGAACTTTTTGAAATTAAATTGAATTTGGTCATATGTCGTAGTTTTAGTGTTTGAATAATTGAATTGTGATAAATCATGTTATGGGTTCATCAATAATGTTTGAACTTTGATTTAATTTAGTGAAATTTGTGATGATTAGTATAGATTAGGTGTATTGGTCTCAATTAGTGGTATTATTAGTGTTAATCATGAAATTGAGTGTATGGTTATATATAATTGTGGTGTTTATCAACTTAGAATTCCCGTTTGAGAATCAAGAACTCATCTAGTTGATCGAGATGAGTTGTTGATTATCGAATTGTCCCATTTTTGGACACTTTAGGTGAACACGACTTTGTTGATCATTTTGCTATTCATGTGGTTTCAGTTTTGGGATATGTTTTCGACAGTGTCTCCTTACAATGTTCCCCGAGTAAAAATTAGGTTGTTTAGATATGTGTGCACTTGAGGAATTGTAGGGAGATTCTGCCGAAATTTCCCAAAACTGGAGCTGATACCCATAAGTGTAAGAGGGTTGACAAATGTCGTGTTCCCCTGAAGGAGATAGGACCCAACCCGGAGGCATAAGGAGAAGAAGTGTGGGGACAGGTTGTATCGTAAATGTGGTGTGGTAACTTTGTTCATATTGATTGTTTATGTTGAAAGAAAACATGGAAGGACACCCAAACAAAATCTGGATGACCTATCCTCATGCTGATCCAAGGTACATCATAGACATATTCGAGTTTATGAATTTTTCCCGGCGACATAGTAACAGAGCCGATTATTACTTCTGCCTGTGCAAATGTTGTAAAAACGGTCCGTTCAAGGTTACTATGGATTCCATGTATCATCACTTGTCACACAGTGGTTTGAATCCGGAGTATACTGTTTGGCACCTTCACGGAGAAGTTTCAAGTGAACCGACAAATCTCAGTCAATGAAGACAGTGGCTTCAAGACAGAGCCGGTCATTCTAGTAGTGTCGGTCCTTCAGTGAATCCGCAGTTAGAGATTCTGCATGATGCATATCCGTATTATCCTGGATACCATGCAGATGCACCCGAACAATTTGTGCAAGATAATTCTGGCATCAACTTCAATGACATGGTAGACGATGATTATGAAAAGTATTATAGATTATTAAAGGAGTCACAGACCCCATATATGAAGGAAGTGAGGAAACTGTTTTGAGTGCCATATTAGATGCAATGGAAATGAAAAATGAAAATGGATGGTCGTACACAAATGTTGACTCTTTATGTAGTTACATTAATAAAATTCTTCCTAAAGGGCACACATTCCCCTGTTCATACTCGAGAATTAAAAAAATCGTAAGTGATCTTTCACTTGGTTATGAAAGAATTGATGCGTGCGAGTTCAACTGTGTGTTGTTCAGGGAGGCGCTTGTAAACGAGAGAATTTGTCCAGTGTATAATTCTGAAAGATATAAGCCATATATGGATGACATACCCAAAAAAGTCATTCGTTACTTCCCTCAGACACCAAATTTGAAACATTTGTTCATGTCACCACACACTGCGAAGCATATACGATGGCTTGGGGAAAGAATATATATGGCTGGTAGCCTCAGCCACCAAGCTGATGGAGAAGCGTTTCAACATTTTGACAGAACTTTTTCAGTTTTCGCACGGGACTGCAGAAATGTGCGTATTGGAGTTGCTACATATGGTTTCAATCCATTCGAAACAATGGGAACTTTGCATAGTACATGTCCCGTTGTTATGATGCCGTATAATCTACCACCGTCAATGTGCATGAAGAAGGAATATAACATGCTATCGGTGTTGATTTTGGGCCCTAAATCTCTCGAAAAGTGTCTTAGTGTGCTCATGGAGTCAATGATCGAGGAGCTAATACATTTATGGGTCGTTGGAGTTTATACTTTTGATCGAGTAGACAATGAGGTATTCTTGATGAAGGCAGCGGTGATGTGGACTATCAGTGACTTTCCTAGTTTAGGGATGCTTGCGGGCTCAACGGTGAAAGGGTACAAGGCATGTCCAATCTGTCTAGATGAGCTTACTTTAGAGCATATGTGTGGGAGGATAGTTTATGAATGTCATCGGAAATGGCTCCACCAAGACCACCCTTGGCGATTGAGTAAGGCATTTAAATGGAAGGTGGAGTTTGGCGGAAGACCCGTTCAGAAGAGTGGAGATGAAATTTTGGAGGACAATAGGTCACACGCTTACCCCATTCTAAGCTAACATGATGACTTGAAGGTGTCGTACAATCCGAATAATAGACAGTGTTGGACTCACGAGAGCATATTTTGGAAGCTGCCTTATTGGTCATCATTGAAGATCAAACATTGCTTAGATGTCATGCACATTGAAAAAAACATGTGTGACAACATACTTGGAACCATTTTTGCAATTGATAAGAAGACCAAGGATAGTCCAAAAGCTCGCGCTGCTTTGAAAAAGAGGAATGTGCGCAAAAACCAGTGGCAAATAGACTGTGACGAGGGGACGGCGAAGGTTCCCCATGCACCCTTTTTAGTTAAAAAGGATGCTCTAGAAGATGTGTTCGAGTGGTTCAGGGATGTTAAGTATCCTCTTGGTTATGCAGGATTTGAGAAGTAAGGTCAAACTTCGTCCCCCGTCACAGTTTTATGGATTGAAGACGCATGATTGCCATGTATTGCTTACACGTCTTCTTCCAGTGGTTATCTGAGGGTTCTTTCCAGATAACGTTGTGTGACGACCCGGAACAAAATCAGTAGTATAATCAGCTTAATTCGTGAGTTAGCGTATAATCGCAGTTCTCTGATAATTGATTGAATCCCCGGCTTTGATCACGACTTAATTATTGACCGAGAATTTGAGTTGAGCCTCTTCTCGAGAGTTGTTATACGCGTGATTTCGAGTTCGTGGGCGGTTCCGAATTATTATTTCGACAACCGAGGAATATAATATGAATATTTGAAATTTTGGAATATTGTCGAGTTTATCCGTTCGTCTTCGAGTCTATCCGAATTGTGATTGTGATCCGTTTTGGACCGTTGATCGACCCGAACCGTAAATGGAATGATTATTGACTTGATTTGCGAGTTTCGTGATTAGTCGCGATTTTGACGTAATCTGTTAATATGGCGGCTTTATTAACGACTAAATTTTTGGGCGAGAAATTGATTTCGGATCCTTCGTGAAAGTTGTAGAGAATTTGATTTCGAGCTCATGGGAACTTCCGGAGGATTTTTCCGAGTTATGAGGAATAAGTTGTGAATATTTTCTTCCTTCGAATATTGTCGTATTTATCCATTTGGGGTTCGATACGCGTATGGTATAAATACTGGAAAATACTTGCCGTTTTTGGAAACTTTCCAAAAGGAGAAACCTGGAATGACCCGCGTTGACCGCGGGTCATGGGCGACCCGTTTGGTTCCGTTTTGCCCGTGGATTTCGCGCCGCCATGGAGGCCGATTCCGGCCACGGTTGGCCGAGGTCCCTTCACGGAATTTCTTGGGCTCGAGCTGCTCTTCGGTTTGAGAGTTGGATCACCCTCTATGGTGGCCGGAGGAGGAAGATATGGCTCGGCGAAAATAGGTGTTTTCAGGCGAAATTTCATTGGTTTCGGGTGACGGCTTGGAGGCCGAGATGGTGGTGCAACCTTGAGGGGTTTTTCTAGCCTCGAGATAAGGAAGCTATTGCAAGTGGTCTTGAAGGTTGCCGTGGCCGAAGGAAGGAGATCGGTCGATTTGAAATTTCGGTAAGGGTTTGGAACTTTGAGTTAAAATTTGGAGGTTTTCCGATCAAAATTGACCTTAACTTTGAACTGGAAAGTTGTTGAAAATGTCGAGATCTTCAAATCCATGTGTAGCATGAAATTTTCTGGGCAGGTTGGAATTTCCGGCGGCCGGCGGCGCCGCCATCCGCGGCGGCGACTTTTCCGACGACTTGTTTTTCGACGAGTTATATGTCGTTTCGCTCGGAATCGCGCTTCGATTGCATTGGTGAGGTTTGTTTTTCGAATTGAGAATCAGAAATTATAGCGAGGTTTTGTGATGTGATTATTGGATTTCAACGATTTCGTCGTTATTGAATTATATGTTTCCGGGAACTGTTGTTTCTCATGATATGATTTGAGGTATCGAGTTATGATTTTGAGCAGTTGATTTTATGATTATCCAGGGGTTCGTGATCATTCGTTTAGTGAGGGATTTTCGGCCGGATCACGGGATTAACGCGTATCGCGTTACGCTATCCTGTGAGTGGACATTTTTATATTTTCACAGTCATTGCGAGTTCGTGATTTTTCGTATTTATTTTATACGATGTTGAGATTATTTATTATTTTCGGAGGTATTATTTTATATTTTTATGGTGATGGCATTACTGCATCGGTGCTTCGGCTACTCGGCTGATCACCGGTAGTCTACCAGAGTTGAGAGATTCCTCTGGACCAGAGTTGAGAGATTCCTCTGGGCAGGGTTGAGAGATTCCCTTGTTATGCCGCCGAGGTTGAAAGATTCCCCTGGCCTATCACCATCGGGTTTGAGAGATTCGCCTGACCGTCGGGCTTGAGAGATTCGCCTGGCAACCTCCATATATGTTTTCCGAACTCGCTATACTTGTTTATTGTATATGAAATTGGTGAAAGACATATGTTTATTTTCGTCCACTCACTCTAACGTTTTATTTGCCTTTCCCCTGGGCTTTTCGGTTTCCGTGCCCAATTTGCAGTTCAGATTCTGGTGTCACACGTTGCAGTCGGAGGCATAGTGTTCGAGCTACCTTGTTTCTTCCAGTAGGTTTCTTGTTCTACCTGCTGTGATATATTTATATAATTATACACTAGAGGTCGCTCTGAGCATTATGATGTTGTATTTTTCATACGATTTTTCCCTGGATTTCTGTAAAGTATAGTTTTATTAATTACTTTACATTACTGTTATGATATTGAGAAATCCGGATGGGATTGGTGCCCACGGTTTGATTTTTGTGGCATAGGATGAAGTATTATTTTCCGGGTGCAGGTAAAGGCAATTCCGTGTTAGTAACGAAACTCTGCCAAAATTTTTGTGGTTTTTGTTGGTTCGTGTTTTCAGAAGGGGTTTGATTCCGGTTTAGGAAACTAAATCGGGGTTGGGTCCTTTCACGTTGTGAAGCCATTGATAGCACTGTCAAATTGGTTTCGTAAATTATGCAGTAGGGAGCTAAAGAAGGGAAACTGAGATAGTGATGATTCTCTGCAATTTGGAGCTGATTTTTCCACCTCATTTTTTTACATCTATGGTTCATCTCATGGTTTATCTTCCCGAACAAGTATTGCTTACAGGCCCAGTACATTATACATGAATGTATCCAATTGAAAGGTAGCACTGTCAAATTGCTAATATTATGCTAGTTACGTAATATGTACTAACCATTTATATGTAATTGCAGACAATTAGGAAAATATAAAAAGTCAATGAGGAATACACGTTACCCGGAAGGTAGTATTGGTGAACGGTACCTCGTACATGAGTCGGTGACATATTGTAAGTCTTATCTAAGACAGGCAGTGTATCACTTTGATGACATATTGTAAGTCGGTGAAGATTTCGACGATCTTCGTCGTCGGAGGAGTTTTCTTTGATGGTTCTTAACATGGGTACTGAAAACTAATAGTTGTTGAAAGGTACTTCAATGGTTTTTAACACTTATCTAACACTTATCTTTCAGGTGTCTCTCAAGGATAAAAACTAGGACCATGGCTTGGTGCCAGGAGTAAAGTCATTAGCCCAATGACCTCAGCAATTCTGGGTTTTTAAGTCGTATTATGTGAACGGTGTCAAGTTCACCTCGTGGAATAGGGATTAAAGAACTGTGACTCAAAACAGCGGTGTCATGATAAACATGGGTTCATCCATGTTCTACGGTCATGTTAACTACCTCGTCAAAGTATTATATGCAGGCCGTATGCCAATGGTGTTGTTTAAGTGCACATGGTACAACTCCGAGGACGAGGACGATTTTGACACCGTTAAGATAAATCATGGACTAATATCAGTGGATACAAATAATAGTTACTATGAGGATTCACCCTTCATTATTGCAACCAAAGCCAAACAAGTATTCTACATGGACAATCCAAAGGCGGGTGGCACTTGGAAGGTAGTACAAGAAATGTCGCACCAAAATGTCTACAGTGCAGAAGTACTTGCCATTGATGAAAGAAGGTCGCCTATAGGAGATCATGTATTTGAGGCTTACTAAGAGGACACTCCCACGGTGATACAATTTTACCATGATCTTCACCTAGTTTTGGATGAAGTCGGTGACATTTCTAACGAAGACGATGAGAATGATGAAGAGGACGAGGAGGAAGAAGACTAAACTAATATTATTATGAATTTGAAAACTAAATTCGTATTTGTAAACTATGAATTATGTATTTGAAAACATTAATTCTAATTTTTGAATTTCTAATAAGAACACAATTTGAGGCGACCAAGAAATCAAAACTCGTCGCCTCAAATTGTACGAGGCGTCGAGGAATCTCAATATTTGTCGCCTCATATTTTCCAGGCGACCGAGAGTCATTCTTCGTCGCTTTAGTTATTCGAGGCGACGAAGAAACCAATATTCGTCGCTTATTTGTGAAGTATATATCCAGAGCAAATACCGGTTTCTTTCTTCTTCGTTTATTCTTCTTCTTCGTTTCTCCTCCGCCTCCAAATCCTCGAATCCCTAAATCAAATCCCCTCCCCCTCCCCCAAACCTAAATCCCCTCCTCGTAAACCCTAACCCACCCCTCCCCCCCTCCCCGAAACCCTAAAGCCCTGGCCCTCGTCTCCCCTGTCTATCCCTAAACCCAAAATTTGGGATTCCTCCAACTCCGGCGCTCATTACTTCAAGCCCAACGACCTCCAACTTGCTTCATCTTCGAGGTAAACGATTTTTTCCTAAATTCAACAGTGGAGTAGTAGAGTTTCATTAACAGTTTCAGTTTCAGTGTTGTGTTTGCAATTGAGTTTCATGGACGATCTTGACACCATCAACAACGTGTGTTGTGTTTGCAATTGAGTTTCATGGACGATCTTGACACCATCAACAACGTTCTAGTCATTAACAGTTTCAATACTGAAACACTACCTATTCGAGGCAATATTAACAGTTTGCATGTGTTCAATTGTTTTGCAGCATTTTATAAAAAGTGGACAAGGTATGTGGTTGAATATACTTTGTCTTTCCCTTAGGCCCAGCTTATTGTCTTTTCTCTTCCAATAATTTTGTTGTTTCAGAAAAATTCTATGAACGTATGCATTTCAAAGATTTAGAAGATTTAGAATGGTTAATTATTGAATTGATATAGCAATATGACTTTTCCCAACCTATACTTCTTAACAGAACATAGGGTTTAACATGCCTTATCACTCTGCCCCGTAGAGTGTCAGAACATGATTGTTATGTGCATTCTAATTTTATATTTACGCTTTCACAATTCACTTTTTATTTGTGAAGTATAAATGTATTGTATGCTACTTTGTGACCCAAGTCCATTATGCATTATTGAATATCATACATATATATCTTACTCTAATATATATTTTGGGTGTTGACATATATCTCATTCACTTTAAGGCATGATATGATTCGTTTGAGGCCAACAATGCCATTGCAATAGCCAGAACCTAATAGATCAAATATAGCAATATATTTGTGTGAACTAGTCTTGATAGAGCTGCAATGAGCATCACTTTTTTTTATAGCAACAGCAGTGTATGGAACTATTAATAAGCTGGGGTTTTTGCATAGAAACTGATCACTGAGTCTTTTATTTTTTCGAAATAGACCCACTGTATGGAGTTTGAAAACTGTTCTTAATTCTCATGTAAATTGTAATGAATTTACCTTATAAATCTAAATTGTAATGAGTTTATACTATGTTTGTAATTATCTATGCAGCACTTATTGTATGGAAACCCTAGCAACTATGGGGGTTTTGGTTCAAAATGACAAAAAGATAATGCATGTCAATCAGTTTTAGGTTGTTCAGTTGTTCAATGACAACTGACTGGCAAATGAATTTGATTTAAAAACAAGAATTACCCTTTTTCAGTTTTGGGTGATTCAATTGGTTGCAACAGAGACGAGAATAGTTTATCGATCAACAAGAGAAGAATACAAGAATCTATACATAATGGACGTAGAAACAAGGGTGTGTGATGGAGTTGAACCAATAATTTCGTTGTGTAGCTGAGTTTCTATTTGAGTAAGAGTAGAATAGCACAGATCTTAAACTAGGAGAATTAGTATGATTACACTAATCATTATAGCATGATTAATATACTGTATATATAAGTACTAATTAATATAGCTAGCTTAAGGTTGAGGCTTTTGTAAAGTAGGTTGCTTTTAGTTTGGTTCTGTTTGAAGTATATATCCAAATCTCACTACCAAGCATGTACCTTTTTATCTACCAACTTGCAATAACATTTTTCTTGGGTATGTTATTAGTACGTTGTTCAACTTCATTACCTGCCGCTGCAATTTATAATAGCTTGTTAGAGTAATTAGAAATACTAACCTCCCCGTACATACTTATGTTGGAAATTATAGAATGGCTCTCGGGAGTACTAGTCAACGAATGAGGAGAGCGGCGCTCGAGCGTCGACAAGCTGCGGCAGAGTCAGCTGCGGTATCCGTCGGCGTCATGGCACAATCCGGGTCTCGTTCGCAGTCTCTTAGGGAGCATGAAACGCCGGCCCCACTGCTTGAGGACACTTTTCCATCGGTGGAAAACTGTGCAGGGGTATCCACCAGCGCCACTTCCGCCTCCGGTTCCCAAGAGCGCCCGCCCGCCCTAAGCATCCGCTGTAAGAAGACCAAACTTCCAGATCAGGTCCACTACTTCATTTTAGTTTATTCATTACTGTTTTGGTTTGGTAAATGTATAACTGTTAGTAATGTTGGTTTAAGCAGACATGGTGGACATGGTAACCAGAAATGCAACGACGGCGCAGCGCAGGGTCGTTGTCGGGACAAAGACTGAGTACCTCGTCCGGCTGAACAACAATCAGTGACTACAGGTGCCTTATTCTACGAAGCATCGAGGGCCTGCGACAAGAGAGTTGAGAAGTCTGTTGTCCAGAGACATTGTCAACATCATCCGCAGCAAAGTACCCATGCTTGCGCCTAGCTTTTTGGAACTTAAACATGAGCACCGCGACATCTTAAATAGCTGTATTGAGGTATACTTTCTATGTTTACTAACCATTTTTTAATTTAGGGTTTATGTATTTAGTTCAGAAAATTAACATAATTTTAATTTATGTGCTAGACGAACTATGACATCCCTGCAACCGAGCTGGAGATGTGGAACTTCATAGACGTGACGACGCAAACAATATACAAGGATTGGAAGTATGATTTCCATCAGCATTATCTCCACGTCAGCCAGGAGACTCCTGCCGAGTTCCTAGGCCGGGAAGAAGAATGTGAGTGGTTAGAAGGCCACTTCAAAGACCCTGATTAACTGGTAAGTTTCATAACCCATTTCGGAAACTGTCTTGGGAATGATTTGAAATTTACATGTTTATCTATTAATATTGTTAAATTATTATTTTCTGTGGCAGAAACTGTGCTCATGGAACTAGGGAAATAGAAACAAGAACAAGGAGCAGCAGCTCAACCACCATTCGGGGTCCCTCACACTCTCATATCGAAGCGAACAGTTGGAGAAGAAGGGTCATAAAGCTCCGGCCGTCCAGACTTGGATCGATGTATATGAGCCAGACAGAAATGCAGCTGAGAAAGTGGTGAGTAAAAATATGTTAAGTTACGTTATTACTTAATATTATTTTTGTTTACAGTATTTTAATATTATTTAATTATTATATTTTAATTGAGCAGGTGGCAGTCAAGCGAAGGCTCGCTGAAGTCTTGTCGTAACAAGATAGTGCAGCAGCCGAGGATGAGGGCGATGTGGTTTCCCGAGAGTTTCCTCTTCCTCTTGATCCACAAATAAATATCATAGAAGAAGAGATGGGTTCAAGGCTCGGGACCTCTATTAGAGGTAATACTACATAACCTACAGTCATTTATCTCGATTTATGTGTATGCTTGTTTTTCGTGTATAATTGATACATATTTATTTGTTCATGTTCGTCGTGGTAGGGGTGGGGCGTGCAATCACACGCGAGCCTAAATCCAGAGGATGCGCCTAGGAGAACAACAATTCTGAGGAAACCGAGATGCTGAGGACAGAGATCGTGGAAGCGTAAAAGGTGGGGTGCAAATCCAGAGATGATTATAATGCACTCGTCGAAAGGATGCAACAAATGGAGGCCTTAGTACGATCTTTCCAAGCTGGGAGTCAACAACCTGCAGTTCCTGCCCCCGCTTCTAGCACCCAATCTAGCTGCAATTTAGGTGTCGACCATGACTCTAATTTGTGAACAATAGTAGTTGTGAACAATAGTATATGCATAAAAACTTTGTACGTTTAGATTTGCGGTTTATTTTTGTGTATGGATGATTGTGTGTTCATTGAATTTGTTTTGTGCTTATTTTGTGTGCATAATTGTGTACAGTCGTAACTTGGTACGTAATAATTTAATTTTTTTTTCACTATTACCACTTTAAGCGACGAAGATTGACCTATCTTCGTCGCTTCATATGTTACACCTTCGTCACCCCAACCTGGCCAATATTGGTCGCTCCAATTTGGCACGACAAATGCAATCTGCGTCGCCCCATATTATTGCGACCAACTTAGACTTGGTCACTTCATGTGAATGAAGCGACGAAGATTGATAAAGTTATGTCGCCCCAAAGTGGAGAGCCCAACTTGAGGCGACGACGCTTAAGCGAAGAAGACTCGGTCACCTCCCGTCTAGGCGACCGGAATCTCTCTTGGGCGGTAAAATTTCTTCGTCGCCTCAGTCATCTTCTCCAATAGTGTTCTCACCAGTTTGAGCTTCTTTTTAAAACCCATGAGTTGTACGTACGGGGTTAGTACTAATCCTTTGCACCATTTTATATATATAACGACTAAACCAGCTTGATCTTGTGCAGGAGTTGCCTGCCACAAGGTCTAACCAAGCATCAAAACTTGTCTACTGGTAAGTACTAAAAGCTCAAATTCCAGATATCCAACCTTGCTTGTCAGATTATGTATCTGAGATTCACAACAAGGCCACAAGGAAGTTGATTAATGTATGTTATGTTTAGTGGGAAAATTAGCACCAACTTAATTGCTTCTATTTGAAAGCAATTTATGAAAATGAAATGGTCTCGCGAGCGCTTGCAAGAGGAGGAAGTCTAAAGTTTGGTGGTTGTGCCTCCCCCCCGATCAGAAGTCTCCATTTATATTTCAGTAATATATTCCCAAAGTATTGATGTTAGAAAAGAAAATTCCAACAACAGTTTCCATTTACCATTGAAATTAAGGAGCGTCGACCCTATGGAAAATCTAGCTTCTTTCCAAGTGCATGAGATCTTGAAAATGGAAATTGGAAAATGGAGTGATGATTAGGATTTACCAATTTTTACGGCGGATTGGTGAAAATACGTTTGGCGATGGATCTTTCGTCGGACCTCAGAGTTAGCTTCGTACTGTGAGTGGACACTTTGATTTTCATTGTCGATTTGCGAGTCTTGATTATGTATTTTATGTTATGTATTTTACGAGTATGCAATTATGATTATGCATTTATGATTATGTGTTTTTACTTAGAGGCACATATATGACTTGTTTTACATGGATTATGGATATATGGATGCATCGATGCACTGGCTTCTCGGCTGATCCCCGAGATGCTCCAGGAAGGTTATGAAAAACGCCTGACCCGTGATTATATGGCTCCTAGGAAGGTTATGACAAGCCTCTTACCTGGTTGAGCATGATTGTAACTTTGAGAAAAATGTACTCAAGTTACGGCTTCCACATTTTATTCGGTATCCAGAAAGGTTATGACAACCACCTTACCTGTTTGATGATTTTAGACTCGCATCATGATTTCATGTTTATATTAGTGAAAGACATATTGTTATTTGCGTCCACTCACTCTAACGATTTCATTTGCCTTCCCATGGGCTTTTCTGTTTCTTTTGCCCAGTTTGCAGTTTGAATTTCGGGGTTACACGTCGACAGTGGAGGCGTAGAGTTCAAGTCACACTTCAGTTCGTGTAGGTTCTCAGTTTGACCTACTAGTTGTATATGATGTGTATAGGCGTCGCTCTGAATACTTATGTTATGTTTTCAATTGAGTTTACTCCTAAATGTTTTCTGAATTTCTTATAAACCTTGTGGTTTATTGTTATATATGATGTTGAGAAATCCGGATGGGGAACGGAGCTCCACGGTTTGACTTTTGTGGAGTATTCAAAGTGTGATTCTCTTTGCAGGTTCTAATTTTGGCTCACATATTTCAAAGTAAACTCTGGCAAAAAAAAAATTTAAGGTCATGTTTTCGAAGGGGTTTGATTTCGGTTTAAGCCACTAAATCGGAGTCGGGTCCTTTTAGTTGGTATCAGAGCATTAGGTTTTAGATTATGTAGACTCTTGTAGTTGTGTTACTAAGAGTATTTAAGAATGTACAGCATATCAGGAGCGATGACCCGACTGGCCAGCGGACAATCATCAATGCTCTAGAGTGTTGTATGCTTTCAAATATTTGAAGTTTCATGATTACATTCCTTGTGTTGTGAGACTTATGTCCTTTCATCTTTAGGATGCCTCCTCAACGTGGAGTCTGTGTTAACAAGGCTGGGGATTCTATTGAGGATCAATGTACGCACGGCTTATGCGAGTGTTACGTTTGGAACAGCGTTTTGACCCTGTGGTCAACGCTAGGACAGCTGGAGCAACTATCTTTTCTAGCTCCCCTGATCCTGAAATATGTGAAGCTTGGTTTGTCCCGATGGAGCGTGTTTGTCAACGCCTACATTTTACTTCTGAGCAGAGGACTGTTGCTGCTATTGGGTTACTGGAATTAGATGCTTATTTCTGGTGGGTTAGCACAAAGATAGTTCCTATCGATACTCCATGGCCTCTATTCAGAGATTTGTTTATGCGTTGATATTTCAATCAGGCTACTCAATAGAGTAAATATGAAGAGTTTACCAATATGAGGCAAGGAAATATGTCAGTGCTTGAGTATCGGGATACGTTTACCCATTTGTCTAGGTTTGCACGTGATATGGTGGCATCAGAGGAAGCAAAGTGCAGGAGGTTTGGGTTGGGTCTGAATCTGAATATCGAGGGGACTTTGACCACTATGCCTCGAGATAACTTTGATGATTTTGTTAGTGCTGCACTCAGAGGTGAAGACATTGAGAGGGAGAGACTGATGCGGTTTCAGACGCGTCGATTTGAAGAGGGTGGGCCTAGTCAAGGTGCTTCGAAGAGGTTAAGTTCAGGTTTTTCTGGATCAGCATCATCTTCTGGTAGTAGACCTTATAGATATCCTACTAGCACTGCTAGGCAGAGTCAGAGATGGAGGAGGAGTCGACCGCAGACGCAGCAGTCGAGTGGGAGTTCCAGTGGATTGAGTTATCCTCGACGTTCATCGGGCGCATTTGTTACACCGAGACAACACTCTGGTCAGTGTCAGTATGGCACCTCTACTTGCTATCGTTGTGGCCAGGTGGGTCACTTTTTGAGGGAGTGTCCTCAGCTTGGTACTTTTGGAGGTGTTGTGGATCAGAGTACTAGTCGAGATCAGGGTACTACTTTTGGTGATCGTGCAACACAGTCTTCTGGACAAGGTGGTCAGCAGAATTGCAACCAACGTGGACGACCAACTGGACAGGCTCGAGTTCACGCCATGTCTCTACGTGAGGGCAGAGCTTCCCCACAAGTTATCATTGGTACGTTGTACATTTTTGGTCATCCAGTTCTTACTTTACTAGATCCACGGGCTACACATTCATTCATGTCATATAGATTAGCATCATTGGCTACTATACATGCATCTCCACTCCCTAGTTTGTGGCGAATGTTGTATCCATCTGGTGAGGTAGTGTGTGTCGGGTGGGTATATAAAGATTATGAAATTTTTATTGGAGGTTATGGGTTAGCCGCAGATTTGATGCTACTGGATATTGTGGATTTTGATGTGATTTTGGGTATGGATTTCTTGGAGAACCATTGGGTTTTTCTTTACTGTCACAAGAAGGAGGTTGTTTTTAGGAGTCCAGGCAGGTCGGAGATCTTGTTTCGTGGTGAAAAGAATACTTCTTTTCCTTGTTTGATTTCAGCAATAAAGGTTGAGCAGATGTTGAGGAAGGGTTGTGTGGCTTACCTAGCACTTGTGATTGATACGAGTGTTCATGTACCGGACATTGGGGATATTGTGGTGGTTTGTGAGTATCCAGATGTGTTTCCTGAAGACTTTCCCGGTGTTCCTCCAGTCAGAGAGATTGACTTCACCATCGAGTTATTCCAGGTACTGGACCTATTTCGTAGACACCCTATCGTATGGCACCAGCAGAGTTGAGGGAGTTGCAGATTCAACTTCAGGAATTGATTGAGAAAGCCTTCATTTGACCTAGTGTTTCACCTTGGGGTGCTCCAGTGTTGCTTGTGAGGAAGAAGAATGGTTCGATGAGGTTATGCATTGACTATCGGAAGTTGAATCAAGTTACGGTGTAGAACAAGTATCCATTTCCACGGATTGATGATTTGTTCGATCAGCTGAAGGGAGCTTCAGTCTTCTTGAAGATTGATATCAGGTCTGGGTACCATCAACTACGGATTTAGGAGTCCGATGTTGATAAGACGGCGTTTCAATCACGCTATGGGCATTACGAATTCCTTGATATGGTTTTTTTTTTGGGTTGACCAATGCGCCAGCTGCTTTCATGGACCTGATGAATCAGATTTTCAGACATTATCTGGACAAGTTCGTCATTGTGTTCATCGACGTTATCCTAATCTATTCCTAGAGTGTGGGGCAGCACAAGAAGCACTTACATGTCATTTTGCAGACTTTACGAGATGCTCAGTTGTATGCCAAGTTTAGCAAATGTGAGATCTTGTTGGACAGTGTGAAATTTTTGGGTCACGTGATATCAGCTGAAGGAGTCAGTGCGGATCTAGATAAGATTGATGCCGTGTTGAATTGGAGCAGACCTACCAATGTGGCAGAGATCCAAAGTTTCTTGGGCATAACAGGCTACTATCGCCGATTCGTGTATGACTTTTCACGGATTGTGACACCGCTTACCCATTTAACGAAGAAAGGAGTCAAGTTTGAATGGTCTAATACTTGTGAGTGATGCTTTGAAGTTAGGTTTGGGTTGTATTTTGATGCAGCATGGAAATGTGGTGACATATGGTTCTAGACAGTTGAAACCTCACGAAGTTAACTATCCTACTCATGATCTAGAGTTAGCTGCCATGGTGTTAGCATTGAAGAGTTAGAGACACTACTTGTACGGAGCGTAGTGCAAGATTTACACTGATCACAAAAGTCTTACCTATTTGTGTACGCAGCCATAATTGAATATGAGGCAGCAGAGATAGATGAAGATGATTAATGACTACGATTACACTTTCAAGTATCATCCAGGAAAGGCTAACGTGGTTGCTGATGCTCTTAGTCGGAAGCACGGTGCTTCTCTTTTCCATGTTCCTGTTGCAAGAATGTCACTTTTGACAGAGTTGCGAGCAACGGGAGCAGAGTTAGAGTGGAACGACGATGGAGCATTGTTAGCCAGCTTCCAAGTTCGTCCGATGTTGCTTGATCAAGTTAGTGAAGCTCAAGATTTAGATGCCTATCTGCTGAGCAAGAAGAATTTGATTCAGAATAGTGTACCAACAGAATTTTGAATGGGGAGTGATGGCACTTTGGTGTTATAACATGTAGATTTTCTTAACATATTAAAGTTGTCGGATTATCAGAAAAGATTGCGCGAATGTCAGTCAGAGTATACGGTGGTAATTGAGTATCCTTCTAGCTATTGCCATGGAAATGAGTTATGAACAGTTGTTAGCACGGTAAGTTATGCACGTTAGTAAAGATATGAGCGTTATGGGTTATCGCTTGAAAAGTATTATCAGGGCTGGCATAGGGTATGAAGTATTTTATGCATCGTGGTTATAGACGTATATTCCTAATTCCCTGATGTTAGCGTGCCTCAGAAATTTCCGTTATAGACAGTTTCAATTGCAATTCAGTTCAGGTTGTGGAACTGTTGGATGTTCTTAATTGTCGAGAGTAGATTCTCTGGAACATGAATTTTCTGTTAGTGTCAGCGTTTGTGTTTGTACAGAAATCATACAGTAAAGGTAGTCACGTAGCAGCCAGAATAGTTTGTATGAGCAGTAGCTTCATTCTCCTAGCCGGTATGTAAATTTTGAGGATGAAGTTTTTGTTAGGGGGGTAAATTTGTAACGACCTGAACCGTGGAATGTGCACATATTGGTCCGAGCCGTGATTATTGTGAATTAATCGTACTCGTGGGTTTGTTCACTACTAAATTATCAGGCAAGAATTTGGTTTGAGTTCCTTCGCAGGAATTGTAGAGGATTTAATTTCGAGATCATGAGAATTTTCGGAGAATTTTTCGGATAAGCGGGCAATGTTTTATCGAGTTTTGAAGTTGGTTGGTGAAAATATATAAAAGTAATATTTTTATTGTTGATTTAATCGTGACCGTCCGATCTTGATCAAATTTATTTTGAACCGTTGATTTGGGTATGTATGTGTACAGTATATATACGATATTAATACGAGACAAATTGGGAAAGTTTCCATTTTGGGATTTCTGGCCCGTTGACCGTGGGTCAAATTGACCCATTTTGGCTGAAATCTTCTCGCCGGCGGTGTGCTCTATTCCGACATCCTTTGGCCGTGCTTCCTTGATGAAAGTTGTTGGGCTCAAGCTCCCCTTTCTTTTGATAGGTGGATCATCGAATTTGGTGGCCGGAAGAGGAAGTTACGACGTGTTAAAGTTGGGGATTTTTCAGCGAATTTCGCCGGCGATGATAGGGGTCGACCTTGTAGGGGTTTTGTTTCCCTTGGGATGGTGAGTCTATCCCAAGTGGTCTCGGCCATTGCCGTGCCCGGTGGTGGCCGATCGGAGAAATTGAATTTCGGCGAGGTTTTCAAACTTCACGGTGAGTTTTGGACCTTTTCCAGTTAAAATCGGGCTTAGCTTTGAACTATTAAGTTGTTGGAAATGTCGAGATCTTCAAACTAATGTATAAGTCGAAGATTTCTGGGGTGGTCGGATTCCAGCGGCGGCAGCCCCACGCGCCGCCGTTCGCGGCGGAGTTTCGGCGATGTGAGATTTTTTGCAATTTTTATGTCGCTTCACTTGTTTTCGCGTGCCGAACTCAATGGTGAGGGTTTTTAATCGAGTTGAGTGTTCTAATTTGGGACGAGGGTTGTTTGGGTGTATTTTAGGAATTTTGCTATCCTCGTCGATATTTCGAGCGATATGACTTTTGTGAACGCGGGGTTCTTGACGTATTAGCTCTGTATGTTGTGATTCTACATGTATTGATTGTATCCCTATTGTTCAAGTGATCGTGATTGAGTGTTTGGTGATGGATCTTCTGCCGGACCTCAGAGTTAGCTTCGTACTGTGAGAGAACACTTTGATTTTCACTGTCGATTTGCGAGTCTTGATTATGCATTTTATGTTATGCATTTTACGAGTATGCAATTATGATTATGCATTTATGATTATGTGTTTTTACTTGGAGGCACATATATGATTTGTTTTACATGGATTATGGATATATGGATGCATCGATGCACTGGTTTCTCGGCTGATCCCCGAGATGCTCCGGGAAGGTTTTGACAAACGCATGACCTGTGATTATATGGCTCCCAGGAAGGTTATGACAAGCCCCTTACCTGGTTGAGCATGATTGTAACTTTGAGAAAAATGTACTCAAGTTACGACATCCACATTTTATTCGGTATCCAAGAAGGTTATGACAACCACCTTACCTGTGTTTGATGATTTTAGACTCGCATCATGATTTCATGTTTATATTGGTGAAAGGCATAATGTTATTTTCGTCCACTCACTCTAACGATTTCATTTTCCTTCCCATGGGCTTTTCTGTTTCTTTTGCTCAGTTTCCAGTTTGAATTCCGGGGTTGCACGTCGACATTGGAGGCGTAGAGTTCAAGTCACACTTCAGTTCGTGTAGATTCTCAGTTCAACCTACTGGTTGTATATGATGTGTATAGACGTCGCTCTGAATACTTATGTTATGTTTTCAGTTGAGTTTACTCATAAATCGTTTCTGAATTTCTTATAAACCTTGTGGTTTATTATTATATATGATGTTGAGAAATCCGGATGGGGAACGAAGCCCCACGGTTTGGCTTTTGTGGAATATTCAAAGTGTGATTCTCTTTGCAGATTCTAATTTTGGCTCATGTATTTCAAAGTAAACTCTGGCAAAAAAATTTTAAGGTCATGTTTTCGAAGGGGTTTGATTTCGGTTTAGGCAACTAAATCAGAGTCGGGTCCTTTCATAGGTAGTGCCTGATCGGTAACATAGGCTAGTACGGGAGTTCCCAGGATATGCTTTTGTGTGTCCAGAATTTGTACCTATCGGGTCTGTCAGGTATCGACGCCACTATTTCAAGATGATTGCTCAGCAGCCCAAAATCATATTCATTCAGCACTTCAAAAATTTTGGCCCCCGTCCGGCTCCTGGGTTGCACACCCGTTTCTACGATTCCATCAAAGGCCTCCTTAGCCTCCCGAAATAGTTGATAATGGGGAAGCTAGCAACAGTGACGCAGCTGGACAATCTTCCTACATTGAGGTCTGCAGCACTCAACGGTCATGCACTCTGAACAAGCCCTGTATCCTCTGGTAACGGTTCCCGACAACATCCCGCAGGCAGGAAAATCAATAATGGTGCCAACAGGCATACCTCGCATCTGGAACATCTCGTTTTTGTACTTGTCATAAGTGGCATGACCAAATTCACTCTGGTTCTTAAGCTCCTCAATCAAGGGTCTCAAATACACATCGAGACACTTTCCTGGATAACCCGACCCTGGAATCAACAGAGTGAGCATATTATATTCCTTCTTCATGCGCATCCATGTAGGAATGTTATACGGTACCAAAATAACTAGTCATATACTATATTGTAGGCTCATGTTGCCAAAAGGGTTGAATCCGTCAGATAAGAGCCTGAGCTACACATTTCGAACTTCTGATGTAAAATGAGAAAACTCCCTGACCATGTGCTTCCAAGAATCTCCACCAGTAGAGTGTATGAGGCTATCATCGTTAGGCAAATTCCTTTTAGCCCACCATCTTATAGCTTCAGCCAGGTGTGCACACATGAACAATCGTTCCAGCATATCAACGAGTGGGAAATATCAAAGTATCTTCATAGCTTTCTTATTCCCTGCAAGAATCAACTTATACCTATCTGTACTACATACCGGGCAAGCATCAAGGCTTTCAAGATCATTCTCGTAAGCGTCTTCATCCCAAAAGAGAACACAATCATATCTGCATGCATGAATTTTGACGTACAAAAACCCAAGATCTTTCAGGATATATCGCACCTTACAATGAGTTGTAGGAAGGCGATGACGGGGGGGGGGGGGGGGGGGGGGGGGGGGGGGGTGCAGCATCAAAGCAATCCACTGCAGCCAATCATCAATAGGCTTGACACTCATTTTGTTCTCCACTTTGAGCTTCATCACTCCCATAACACTTTCAAGAACAGTCTTATTACACCCGTTGTACAACAGAGTCTGTTGCAATGCTATCAAATTGTTATACTTGTCCCTAACGGCACTGTTGACAACTCTAGGTAATTGCTGGAGTGGCTCAATATGAGGGAAACCCCCAACGGCGGGAGGATCTTGTGCTTGAGCAAATACACCACTTTCATAAGGAAACACATCGTTGATCAACCTCGTTGTTAGATCATTGGATGTACTAGAACTCTCAGCAAATTTCCCATGATCATGCAGACTTATTGATGATGTTTCACTGTGATAAATCCAACATGTATACTTATCCCAAAACCCATATTTCTTCAGGTGCTTCAAAACTTTTTCAATGGGAAAACGAAATCGGTCGCTGCGACACTAACAATTATTACACGGGCAATAATGAATTGGCATCCCTCCACAATTAGCCTTCGCATATTCCACAAAGCTCCTAATTCCATGGTGATATATTACATCCCATCTTTCAAGCTCATCCAACTCTTGTCCATCCTGAAAATTCCAACAATATATATACACACATGCACTAATTAATTTAAAATTCATCATTATATATATATATATCGATCTCTAATTAAACTACAAATTACTTAATTCAATTCCTCTACGTACTCCCTAATTATAAATTTACATATATATATATATATCGATCTTAATTATATATCAACGTACAATTAACATATATACATACGTACATATATATATATATCAACAATCAACAATTACAATTTTACATATATACAACTATATATATATACATACCAAAAATTAATCAACAAATTTACATATAATTATATATATACATATTTTCGTCGAATTTAACTCAACTCAACTCAAAATCAACAATATATCAATATCTTACTCAAAATCAACAATCAATTCAACTCTACTTCAACATTAATCAATGTAACTCTAAATCAACATATATTAATTAATCAACATATACGTACGTACCTAGCTAGCTATATATATAGCTTCACGAACCTCTCTTGGACAGCTTACGACAACACCCAACGATTTCAGAGCGTTTTGAGTTTTTCTTATCGAATTATTTTTGAATGATCGAGCTGCTGCAAAATAGATCTGATATAAGAACTATAGCCAACGACGTACTCAGTCGTCTGCTATAGTAAAAATGTCATTGAAAATTGTAGCAAAACAGTCGTCAGGTATAGGGTGTACCTATAACCAACGACAAGGTTAACTATACCCGACGACGGGGTTAGTCGTTGGTTATAGTATACTATAATTGACGACAAGGTTTATCGTCGGGCTGTTTTTTTCGTTTCGTCGGGTATAGTATAAAATCTGGTAGTGGGGAGTAACTCCCAGTAATTTTTCTAAAAAGATGGTGTTTGAGAAGTTTAAGCATTGACTCTTGATAATTTCCAAACTTCTACTAGGGAGTCTAAAATCCATCAAACGGAGGACTTTTATACCTGTGATGCAGGAATTTTGTCTAGGAAGTGTTGTACTATATGAACTTTTTAACATGACAGCCAATGAACTATGATTAAGGGGTGGTAGATTTGTCTTGTTAAATAAAGGATGGTACTTGGTATGTTGAAGCAAGTGTGGTGGATTTATTCTCCAATGAAGGGGTCAAATTTGAAGCCTTTATCTTCACGATTTGTCATATTGAAACTTTTGTGATCTAGTTTTTCTTGTTTTTAACAGCTCGTTTAGTGTGATTCAAATAGTTTTTAAACCGCATATATCTACTCATGATGCTTATATGCAATATCATTATTCATTCAAATAAGACCATGCTTGGAACATATTTCTTATCCATATCCTGTTACAAAAACCTCTTTAATGATATGTGCTAAGCATTTTACAAGGGAAATTTTTATTTCTTTTGGTTTGTTAGTGGAATTTACGTACAACTTATGATTTAGCATTCAGTTGAGTTAATCATGTAGTTTAGTTTGCAGTTAGAAAAAATCAGTCATGATGCCTTATATATGGTGGTATAGTGGACTGTGATATTCACAACATTGGTCTGGAATCAAGCTAAGTCATTAAATTGCTTGAGCTTTCAACTTCAGTGTTTAATCTTCATGCAGTATCTGCTTTTTTTGCTTGACTGTGGCTACTGTTAGGGTCAATCTCCTTCAAATAAGTCTGCTAGTTCTTCCAATTCAAATGGTTTTGGGTTGTTGCCTTTTATTGATAAGTGTGGGGTTACTGTGACATCTTGTACTTAAGTTTCTATTTTTGTTTACTATTGTAGTGTTTTTGTCGCATGTGTGAGGATTGAAATTTAAATTGATCATTACATCCGGATTGGTTAGTATTCTGGATTTTTCATGTCATACCATTCTAATAAGTTAGTATTCTGGATTTGTCGCAATAAATGCATTGGTTTTATGTATATAGCTAACTTGATTCTAATTCATCACTCTGTACATATATGTAGTTATCATTGGAACCATATGTTTTTAATCAGAATTTGTGTTGCCTAGTTAATGAAAATCATCTTTTATTTAGGGAGTTCCGAGGCAGCAAGATGTTGTACGCTGTGGATATTTCCTCATGCTTTATATGAAAGAGATCTGTGGAGACAAGGATTTAGATTTTGCCTCTAAGGTATTTTGCATAATGAGTATTGTATATGTTAATTTATGGTTTAAGTGGGAGAAGGTTTTAACTTCATTTGTATTGGTGTTGAAAAATATGTGTGACTTCAAATTTTAATTCAAAGTACTTGGTGATATTTCAGTGGGAAAGTAGGAAAGCAACATAGGTATATTCTGAGGCAAGCTTTGATGAAATGAGAGATGAATGGGCTAAGTTTGTTCTGAATATGGTGTGTTGAAGTCTGATTTGGTTTATTTTGCTTCATTGCAATGTGCTTAAGTACTTTATGTTCTAGCTAGCATATTTTAGTTATGAACTTACCTTAAACTTATGCAGTTTTTGCAAGTTATGATGATTCATATATATACTATGTTCCAAATTTGTTACAATGTGAGCATAAGGTATGTTTTGGATGAATTAGAGTAATTATGATCTATTGTAATGTATATAACTGTGCTTAAATTTAGGTTTTTGATTCAATGGCAGCACTGTTCAATTGGTCATTTAGCAGCATGTACTGTTCATTTGCTCATTAAGCAGCTCTACTATTCATTTAGTCATTTAGCTCTACCGTTCATTTGGTATATCTCCAGACAATGGTTCATTGGTTATGCAATTTTAATGTTGTGAGAGTGTATTGTAGTTTCAACTTGTGTTTTACCCAAGAGATATATAAAAAAAAGTCTCTCAATTGTTCAAAATTATTCAGACTGTTGTGGGTTATGTACTTAACACAATCAACCAGACAATGGTTACAAAAATCTCCATCTATTGTGTGAGATACAATTAAAATATGCCACACAACAATTGCAAAAATGTTATACCACTTAACAAAAGCAACCCGACAATGGTTACAAAAAAACTTCATCTATTGAGTGAGATATAATTAACATATGCCACACAATAATTGCAAAAATGTTCTACTGTGTTGTCTCAGAAAATAATTCACAATGGTTAGACAAAGAATCCAAACCATAGTGTTCACAATCATCAGCCAAGGATTATAGATCCTTGTGTGATCAATAATCACACAAGAGTTCAAACCGTTGTGTGGGATATATGTCATGTCATCCTAACCCCAACCAATGTGGTATGACATGGCATCTACCTAGCATGGCACTCCAATCATACAACGGTCAATAAATAAAAGACGTTGTGCCAGCTTGTAGAAGACAACGGTCAAATTGACCGTTGTGTAGCAATTTTAAGAGACAACGCTCACTATTACATCAGTTTGCTGGAGGACAGACAATGGGTAATCACTGTTGTCTGACATATTTCTATAATAGTGATTTCTTAGTCACAAAGTAGGAAGACATGAACATATCACCGACTAATCAAGGGTTCCTAAGACTAAAAAAAAGGACTCTTTTTGTGTTGTTTTTCTTGACACTATTTATTATTGTATTTTGTTTTTCATATAAGACACTAAAATACACAAGAAAAATAAAAAAAAACTCAAAAATACCAAAAGCTGACGCATAGACCCCTCCATGACAAACTAGTTGTCGGAAAAGACCTCCTTATCATTCGACAGGTCGAATGCATGCTACTACCCAAAAACTGACTCAGCATTCGACGAGTCAAAAATTTCTTCGACGGGTCGAATAAAAACCTAAAAAAAAACTCTATTTTAGAATAAAAAATTTCAACGAATTGAAGAAATTTTCGACGGGTCGAAATACACTCCCTGGACAACTCAAAAATCGGAGAAACTAAGCATATCCACTCGCATAATTCATAAAGAACTAATTGCACATCGGAATTAGCTAAAAATTTATGAGCACAAACTACACACATAAATAAAAATTCTCTCAAACTTTTATAAATTTCCGACACCTGTAAATATATCCGATAAAGTACACAAGACAGCACATTGTACAACTCCGAATTAACACCCAAAAAAGAAAAATTGAAAAGAAAATTTATGTTTAGACACTAAGTATATCATATAGTCCCACCTCACACTTGAAAGTTGCATTATCATCAATGTAAAAACTTGAACAAAATCATGCAATACATCAAACAAATATGACAAAAGGTCCATATCACACAGAAAACACATGATGTGGAGAAAAATAAAGCAAAGAGGAAAGGATGAGAGAGCAAATCTGGTCGCCACGCTTCTCCATTAACATGGGTTGCCTTCAAAGTAGCGCTAAGTTTAATGTCTTCAACCAGATGGCAAGTTCAATCAATCCACAATAGGAGGCGCGTCTTCAAGGTTTGAATCCTCAAAAACATGCTCATAGAAGGGCTTGAGTCGATGTGCATTCACTTTGAATGTCTTTCCTGTTTTTAACTCACAATCTCTATAACACCATAAGGGAAAACATTAGTGATAACATAAGGTCAGTCCATTTACTTTTAAGTTTACCTAGAGACGAGCGTAGACGACTATAGAAGAGTAAAACTTTCTGACCAATTACAAATTCTTTCCTCTTGATATTCCGGTCATGAAAAGCTTTAGTCTCTTCATTGTATATTCTGCTGGACTCATATGCATTGTGTCTAATCTCATCAAGCTTATTCAGCTGCAAGTTCCTATGCATGCCTACTTCATCCATGTCAAAGTTGAATTTCTTGACTTCCCAATACGCCTTGTGCTCCAATGTTATCGCACGATGGCAAGATTTTCAATAAACCAACCTATAAGGAGACATCCGAATCAGTGTTTTGTACGTTGTCCTGTAAACCCACAACGCTTCATCAAGGCATTGACTCCAACCTTTCCGGGTTGGTCCCACCGTCTCCTCAATGATTTGCTTGATCTCTCTATTGGATACCTCCACCTGCTCGCTTGTCTGGGGATGATAAGGTGTTGCCACCTTATGTGTAACATTGTACTTTCAAAGCAAAGCACCAAAGTATGATAAGGTTTGGTCATCAAATACCTCAAAGCACATGGTCAGAAAATATGATAACTTTAGTTCTTGGCAAGTAAGATCTAAACTTTTCAAGAGCAAAAACCACTGCTAAGAGTTCCTTCTTAGTAATTGAATAGTTCAACTGTGCATCATTCAAGTTTCTTGAGGCATAATAAATGACATGTGGAAGTCTTTTTGGATGTTGGCCAAGAACAGTGCCAACAGGATAGTCTGAAGCATCACACATGAGCTCAAATGATAGATTCCAGTCTGGTGCTTGTATGATGGGGGCTGTAGTTAACAGTTCCTTGAGTTTGTTAAAAGCTTGTAGACACTCTTTAGTGAAGTTGAAGGCCACATCCTTCTGGAGCAAGGCACATAATGGTCTGGCTATCTTGGAAAAATTCTTGATAAACCTGCAATTATGCATATCCAAGAAAAGATCTCACCTCCTTTACAGTAGAAGGAGGTGGGAAGGTACGCACAATATCCACTTTAGTCTTGTCTACCTCTATCCCCCTAGCAGATATAACATGCCCTAAAACTATACTTTGTTCCACCATAAAGTGACATTTTTCCCAATTAAGCACAACGTTAGTGTTCACACAGCGTTCTAAGACCATGGATAAATGATGTAGACACATGTCAAAAGAATCACCAAATACTAAAAAATCATCAATAAATACCTCAATGATTTTTTCGACCATGTCTAAAAAGATATTCATTATGCATCTCTAAAATATTGCAAGAGCATTGCATAAGCCAAATGGCATCCCCCGGTAAGCAAAAGTAGCATATGGGCATGTGAAGGTGGTCTTTTCCTGATCATCCTTGTGTATGGCTATCTAGTTGTACCCTAAATAACCATCCAAAAAACAGTAATATGCATGACCTACCAACCTTTCCAACATTAGATCAATGAATAGGAGTGGAAAGTGATCTTTTCGTGTTGTGGCATTGAGCTTGCGGTAGTCAATACACACTCTCCATCCTGTTTTCACACGTTGAGGCACCAACTTGTTCTCATCATTCGTTACCATTATAATCCTGAACGTTTGGGAACTACTTGCATAGGACTAACCGACTTGCTGTTAGAAATAGCATAAATTATACCTACATCGTGGAGTTTAATCACTTTTTTCTTGACAACTTCCATCATGGGAGGGTTGAGTCAATGTTGAGCTTCTCTTGATGGCTTAACTCTCTCATCAAGATGTATCCTATGAGTACACAAAGTTGGACAAATTCTCTTGATCTCTGCTAGTGTCCATCAAATCGCTTGCTTGTATTCCCTTAGAACAATCAGTAACTTCTCCTCTTGCAATTTTGAGAGCTTTGAAGAAATTATGACCGGTAAAGTTTCACCGTCACCAAGAAAAATGGAGGTTTAAGTTCTAACTCGGGCGTTGTTTGAATAAATGGAGAAAGCACGTTAGTTGAAACCAGAAGAAGAATGGGTTTAGAAGGTTTACCTTTCATGCTTGGCAATGATTCAAATGCCTATTCCATGGCATAATACTCTTCCTCCATCTCAAGATCTTTGGCTGAAGCAATCTCAAAAACAGGCTCAGATTCGACGGGCCAAGAGTATTCTCAATGGGTCGAAGACATACTTCTATCCAAAACAAGCTCGTGCTGAAAAAGTCCTTCGACGGGTCGTGGATTTTCCTCAACTAATTGAAAATATGCTACTGGTTGTTTCCGAGAGCTTTCCTCGACGAGTCGAAGGAATTCCTCGATGGGTCGAGGCATTTAGCCTGAAACTTCCCTCTTGCTCGCTACTTCAATGACTTTTCTCAAGGGATTATCCTCCAATGAATATTAAATGAAATCTTGCACAAAACTCTCAAATACATCAATAGAAACAAGAGTACATATCATCACCATTTAAGTGCTTAAAGGATTCAAATATGTTGAATTGGATTTTCTCTCCTGCCACTTCCATGCTAAGTGAACCTTCATAACAATCAATATTGGTACGAGCCATTCTCAAGAATGGTCTACCAAGAATCAATGGTATCTCCGAGGGCACATGTTCTCCTTCCATCTCTAAAACAAAGAACTCCACTGGGAATATCAAATCACTCACATGCACTAGCACATCTTCTATAATACCTCTGGAGTAATAGTTAGATTTATCAGCAAGTTTAATAGTTATCCCAGTAAGTATAAGTTCTCCCATATTCATTTTATCATACACAACATATGGCATCAAATTTATGGAAGCACCTAAATCAAGAAGAGCACCAGCAAACCCGTGATCACCAATAGTGCAGGGAATAGTGAAACGTCCCGGATCACCTAACTTTGGTGGTAACTTCCTTTGAAGCACAGTGGACACCCTCTTACTCAAAGTAATTATTTCAATTCCTTTAAATTTTCTCTTTGTAGTGCACAAGTCCTTGAGAAATTTTGCATACTGCGAAATCCGCTTGATCACATCCAACAATGGAATATTCACCCAGCCTTCTTGAGATATCTAAGATCTCTTTGTCCTTTTCCTCCTTCACTTGGTTTTTTAACCTGCTAGAAAAATACACATTAGTAGTAATAAAAGGTGAGATTAAGGGACATAACTGGGCTGGTTTCAATCTTAGCACAACTTTTGTTCCAGGTGCATTCTCAACGGGTTGAGGGATTTCCTCAACGGATTGAGTTGGGGTTCCTGGATTGACTTTGGATGGCTCCTCAATCACAATTTGCTTTAATATAGGCTCTTCCCACTTTCTTCTTGGCTTCTTGACCTATAGAACTGCATCCAACACCTTCCCACTCTTCAAAACGATTGCATTGACTTCATGATGTCCCTTAGGATTGGGAAGAGTGTTGCTAGGAAAACCTCCTTGGTTTACTTGAGCAAGTGTTTATTGAATTTTGATCACTTTGAGCTCTAGCAAGTCAATTGTTTTCCCTTGTTGCTGAGTGGTGACCTTGATCTCTTGGCAAAAAGCACTACTTTCCTCTTGTTCCTTCTTGTTATCGAACGTCATTTGTTGCATCATGGCTTCCAAAGTTGAAGTTCTTGTTGATGTTTGAGTTATAGCTTGTTGTTTTTAAGGCACACGCCTTTGGCCAAATTGTTATGCATCCCTTACAGGTTGTCTTTGTAGAATCCGGGTGGAGTAATTGGAAGATTAAGCACACTGTTGCTTCGGTAGCTAAGGAGGGGATGATCTCTATTCCCACCATAAATGTTGGGTTGCCTATAAACAAAATTCACATCCTCCTCTTTGGTGTCTTCTTCAGCCGCACTGAACTTAGGACACTCTTCTGCTAGATGGTCATTGGCTAAGCCAATAGTACACACTACCTGAGATGCATAAAATGTTGCTTTCTTGTTCACCTTCAAAGCACTTGCAATAAAAGCAATGTCCTTCTCCATGGAACTCAATCTCTTCTCCATGGCTCCATCTATGACAATTGCATTCAAAGGCCTTCTTCTGGCACCCATGGATCTATCTCTTGACTGAAGCTACCTTTAATTCTCTGCTTGATTCTCCATAATTTCTTTAGCTTTAGCTCCAGTCAAATTTCACTAGTTGCCCCCACTAGCTGCATCAAGTTTCTGCCAATTAAATGAATTGATCCCTTCATAAAAGAATTCCATCTGAGTGTTGAGATCAAACTTGTGGTGAGGGCCTTGTTGAAGTAACCCTTTGAATTGACTCTAGGCTTCATGTAATTCATCCCCCTCCTTCTGCCTAAAGGTATTTATTCGTTTCTTCAAATTCTTGGTGCGAGATTCAGAATAAAGTTTCTTCATAAACGCAACAACCATCTTTTCCCATGTGTTAATTGATTGAGAAGTCAATGCGTTGAACCATGCTTTTGCTTGCTCCTTTAAAGAAAATGAGAAAAATAGAAGAATCTTGAGAGTATCTACGTTAACATTCTTTGACTTCTGAATTCTAAACAATGTTATAAACTCATTAAGATGGTCTTGAGGATCCTTAGAAGAAGTGCCTTTGAATTGTGGCAAGTTTGAGATGAGAGAGGAAGGTATTGCGTAGGCACCCAAATTCCCTTGAAGCTCAATTGGTAACTCTGCAACACCAGTACCCGGAATAAAAGATTCCTTAAGCTTCTGATTGTTGGCCATTGGTGATGGTGGTGGTGAAACTTGTTGCTCCTCTTGCTCAGATTCTGAACTAGAATGTGGCTATGGATCCATTATATCTTCACCACTATATGTGCCTCTCTCTAGCTGCCTTTGTTGTTTCCTGTTAAGCTTTGCTGATCTTTCAATTTCCAAGTGCAGAGGCACTAGTGGTTCAACACTTCGTGATCTTCGAGTATGCATACACTATCTTGCACACAGCAAAGATTGTAAGACTAAAAAAAACAAAACTAGAAACCAAAGACACGATTAAGACTTAGAATTAAACAATCCCCGGCGATACGGCGCCAAAAATTGATAGGTGGAAAACCACCCACAAATATATCTCTATTCTTGAGAAATTTATATCAATATAGTAAGTGATAAATAGTGGTCATTACCCACAAAGTATTGGTAAAAATAAATCTTAAGCACTAATTAGACGCAAATGTTAGTAAGCTGACAGATTCGACCAAGACACACAAACACAACTACGAACCTAATCTATACTACTCTAAAAGCTACTACAATTTGACGTAATATACTAGATAGAGTGATGAACTATCACACAAATTTTGAGGGTATTCTGAGTTGATTTGGTTACCAAAATAATTCAGCCAAGCTACAGCTAATGCAGAAAATAAATGCTGAAAGTAAATATGCTTATGAATGCAAAGAGTTTAAACTATATGATGAATGAGTTCAGAGGAATGCCACCACCGTCATTCCATCTTTCTAACATAAACTTAACCTAATGCACATATCCAATAATGAAATTTCCCAAGAAGAATTTATCATTACAAGCACATCCTATTACCTAAACTTTATGCATATGTAGGTTAGTCATAGACCTTCCTTACATTTATCCCTCTATGAACCCATAGTCATGGACCCCAAGGTTTACAAAGAAGAAAATATTAAGATCTAGAAAAGGTTTGAGAAGGTACAAGGGTTTACAAGTACACTATGGGCGTGTCCTGCTAGACCTAGGGTTTCAATCACCCGACAAAATCAGTGTATCACTGTAGAGAATCAAGTGAAAAAAATTATCTTCAGTTACTCGTATATCATGACAATAAAATCCTAGCATGCATACTAAGTAGGAGAAAATAATACAGCTTAGCTAATCAAAGGCGTGACAGAGGAATATGGATGACATATGCCCAATGACAGATCCTCGATCAAGATTGTTGTATGAAAAAGATGGTCTAGGACTCTAGGGGCACATCACATGAAGCCCAAAATGAAGAATTGAGTTGGCTTGTGATCTGAGAACCCACTACAACTTAATTCTCCGTGATGCACACAACTCAGTAAGTCCAAATAATTATTAAAGCCTTGCTTTGATCCCAAGAAAGCTTTAAGAACAATGCAAGCTCTCTAATAATCAAGTTTATCATGGATTATGGATACGTGGCAAAACAGAGTTAGTTTGGGTCCTATTCCTTCGACAAAATGATATGGCCATTATGGCGGGCGTGATTCAGTTGGAGATAGTGTTGATAACTTGATATTAGCGTTACTGAGATCTACTACTTGTCGTTCAAAAATAGTTGGTTGTTGATTATCTTCTGCATTATTTTCTTTTCTTTTCCGATTCATATGAATGGAAGTACCGATACCATTAGAATTAACAAGATCCATAAAACCGTTATGGCAGAGGTAGCTCATTGCAAAGAGGGACCTTCCACTGTCATGACAAAGAAGTGTGTTTGAAGCACCTATACAATGAGTGTGTGGAATTTAGTGGTTTATGATGCTCTTTAATTTTTTAACAGATTTGTTGAGAAAATAAGTAAAAGTTAAAGTAACAAAGAATTCTTCAATCATGATAATAAATAAATAGAGAGCAAGAAATTTTACGAGCCTAAGAATTTTTTTTATGAAAAATTTAATTCACCCGGAAATCAACTTTATGAATAATTGAATCACTGATCTCTCAGCCTATAGCCTATGAGAATAATATCAAAGGTGGACAACCATTATATTAGGAGTAGTTGGTCTAGAAACTTCTTTATCTTTCCTCAAATTTTTGAGTTTCTAGCATCCACCATAGTTAAGGAGCTCAATAGCAAGCATGGCATGACAGAAATTTCACCCACTTTTTTTTTTTAGAATGTCGATAATATACCATTAGAATGTGATAGCAGTACAAAAATTTTACCAAATTATCCGGCCCGATAAAGCGAAGCTCTATACATACTACTATACTAAACAACATTGTTTAGCCCAACTCTTAGACTAGCAAATCAGAATAACACTAAGTAACATCAAAAATCCAGTCGCACTTTCCCTTAACTAAGTAGGCACCTCTTCTATTCGCAGAGTCAAAATTCTCCCGAGTCCTAAGGGATAAGCTAGCCAAAATGAATCACTAACGGGCTGACAAGCAGTAAAGGCACTCTATGATGTCAGGCCCAAGCTAAAAGGCAACATCCTCCATACTTCAGCGGCCCAAGCCCAATTTTGTAAGGCTCAGGATGGAAGTCTAAAATTCTCTTACCTCCCTTACCACGCACAGTAACCACCGCCTAGGATTGCCCCTCGCTAGAGCTTCCCCTTCTGCTCGCCAACTCTCAGCTCCTACCAACGTCGCATATGCACGCTTGCAGTTCCTCCTCGGCCAGCTAGTGTCGAGCGATACTGCTTCCGCAACAACCCTCTTCCCGTCCTCGATCTCATAGGATCCTACACCAGTGCCTTCGTCTCGCCCCCAGCTGCAGCATACCCACCAACTGAGATCGACGACGCACCTAGCCAGATCTCACCAACACCAACCCTCTTCCACCAACGGCCTTACTAGATTGCCTAATATTCAAAAAAAATTAGATCCCAACCTCCTGTCACTGCCTGAACACCGCCCTCGCCCTTTGGGACCAGAAATCTATCTGGAATTAGCCACCATGGATGCGATCAGAGGCCTAGGCCTGGCGACGCTAGGTTCAAGCCACCACGGAAGGAAGTAAGAGCGGCCAATAAGTTCAAACTCAAGAAACAAGAGGAAGAAATTAGGATCATGACAATGAATTTGGAGACTATGAACCCAATCTCGAAAAGATATTTTACCAAGAGGAAACTAGAAATCCTTAATGAAGGAGAAGCTAGGGAAGGAGAAGCTACCGATGAAACATTTTCAGATTGTTAACACCCACACGTGCTCTTTCCATCATAGTTATAGTATTGTCTTAAGAATAAATCTAGGTTTGGTTTGTCATTATGTAATTTAAATTTTTGAGAAATAAAAATATAATTTATTTATTAAGATGAAATTGAAAAATATATGTGTTACACATATTGAAGTAAAACACATATTAAAATTAAAAAACACGCACATTAAATGAAAACACATAATAAAATTAAGACACACATATGTAGACACATATTTAGAGTATTTCACCAGTTTCAATCCTCCAGTTGTACTTCACCAAGTTCTTTTGAAGCTCTATATGGATATAAGGATTCAAGATCGGCAACACGGTTGTGAAATCGTTGTATATTACGTCAATCTCTTCTCATTGACTCAAAAGAAATTTGATTCCCTTGTGTATCCATTGGCCCATCATAAACCTGGAAAACTCTCGATGGTTTTTGCATATCTTCTTCTTCATTCTCCTCAAACTCTTCTTCCACGAACTCATCCTTGACAATCATGTTATGCAATATGATGCAAGCTAACTAGATGGATGTGATTACCGATTTTTTGTGCAATATGAAACTATGACGAATAATTTCCCAAGGAGATTGCAAGATGTCAAATTCCATCTCCACATCTTTCCAATAATCCTCTTGTTTCTTTGCGAAGAGCTTATCTTGTAGCGACTGGAGATTAAAAATTATTTTGACAAAAGTAGAGTACCTCTGATATATTCCGTTAGCTAGATAATAAGCATTGAAGTACATCTTTTCGTATACTTCATGGACGATAGTTGGGCTTCTTCCAGCAAGGACCCTGTCGAGGACATAAGAATGGTGGATCACATTAATGTCATTTTGAGCTCTAGACACCCCGAAGAAACTATGTCATATCCAAGTATCATACGATGACACCGCTTTTAGGATAATAGTGGGGTGACCATTTTGCCCTAAGTATGCCCTTTGATGTGCGGTTAGGTAGTTCCTCCATTCTCAGTGCATACAGTCGATGCTTCCAATCATACCTAAAAAATGTTGGCCTTTATTTAGGTGCCGAGTGACGTCCTTCGCTGTTGGAGCGCGGAGGTATTTTGGACCATAAAGATCAACCATTTAGTGATAAAACTTCTTCATACATTCTAGTGTAGTTGATTCCCCAATCCTTGTAATTTCAATACACTGATATGCAGTTGCGCTGTATGTCATCATTCATAGAGTAATGGTCATCTTTTTTGGGGTAGAAACCCTAGCACACCAGTGGCATCAATTATTTGATGCCAATATTGGTCATGGTTGCAGAGATCTGTCATGATAGTGTTGAATACGTCTCTGCTCATTCAGTACCTCTTACAAAATTCTTGTACGTTGAAGATAGGGTGCTTGACGAAGTAATCTTCCATGAGATTTTGCCCCCTCGATTCCCTCAGTCTCGGTCTATTCTCTTTGCGACCAGGACATGAACAATGACCTTGTGGTTCATCGCCAACTTGTGCCTCCTCCATGACTACCTGGTTGACGAATGAAATCTTGAGAAGTGTTTAGAGAGATGTGTTATCTGCTCAGATTGGAAGAGACTTGTACATGGTGTGAGTATAGAATGTGTGATGGATGAAAGTTTTATGGCCAATTGTAGATTAACTGATCTTTGAAGATGAACACACGTGTCGCATCATCATTGGTAAAAAAATCTCACCAGAAATCTGGTCAAATTATTTTGTCGACAACGCTATTTGAAAATTACACGTGTCACATCGTCATTAGTCAAAAATATTACTGAAAATCAAGTCTAATTATTTTGGCGATAAAGACATGTGGCAATGATACGTATCATGTTTTTATTTGTCACAAATATTATCAAAAATCTTGTATATTTATTTAGTCTACAGTCGACATGCCATGTGTCACATTGTTATTGGTCGAAAATCTATACGAAAAATAATTTATTAACATTTTACAACATGATGAATAGTAACTACTATTGTACTTTGTGAATTGCTGCATTCAAAAACGGATTTGCTGTGAAGAACCGGCCGCGATTTAGCTGCCTAAACTGAGATTAGAACTTAACAACCAAATTAAAATGAGATTAAATTCGTACTTAACTAAAAATAGAAGAAAATAAAAACTCAAAACTCTGAAGTCATACAACACTGTAACTCTTTTACTATTGAGTCACACCAAGTAGAGAATTCAAGAAGACGTTTATGACATTAGAGCTACAAGACTAGCTAAACTAACTGAAATACTAGCTCATAGGATCAACTTGTTCCTACGGTAGAAATTGCTATGCCCCGACAATGTGCGCTCTCGACTTCCATATAACTCTGCAAACCTGGGCATTTGAAACCAAATGGCTCAGAGAAAAGGCATATAAAACATGGAAAGCGTCATAGTGGGTGGACGAAAAATAAACAATCTAAAGAAATCATAAAGCATAATTTTATATCTTTCACCAAAAATATAAAATAAAACTTAGCAAGTCTAAGTAAAACCATATCATAAATGTGTGTGGAGGTGTGCATAACATAGTCATCTGGTCAAGTGTTGTCGTGACCCTTCAGGAGCGTACTCGCTGATCAGCAGAGTAGCCAATGCATCGATGCATTCATAGATAAACATGTGTGTGTGAAATTGTAAAATTATATCATAGGCCTCCGTTCATATATATATATATCATAAATCATATCATAAATGCATAAGAAAATCATGAGCATAAAAGAAATTATGAGCATAAAAATCTACACTCGCTAATCGACAATGTAAAACAAATGTCCACTCACCTGGATAGCCAGAAACGTAAGTTGATCCACTAACTCAATAAACGTACTTAGCGCTCCTAAGCCAGACAAAGATCTAATTTAATTAATATAATATTCTAATTGTACACAAAAGTATATAAGGGACTCAATACGATTCATATTCGAAGTAGTCACATTCCATTTCGATTACTAAGCATTGTTACTCCGCCACCTCGCAATACTAAACATACTCGTCGTGTTGTGACTCCAAGCTCCATAGAAATGTGCACATCGACTCGACAGACGACAAAAAATTGCGTCGAAGCTGTCGAGCCGCATCTAAATCCTATACATACATAGAGACATTACGCATGTTTCGAAAATCTATAAAACTACTCAAAAACTAATAACAATCGACTAGCGAAACTTCCCGTGAAAAATTGGTCTTCGGGGTCGCCGGAGCTCCATAGTGCACGGTGGCGCGTGGGTGCCCATGCGTCACTACGTACAGTGTCCGGAATCCTACCAGCACCGAATCCTCCGACCTGCACATCAAAACGTTCATAACAACAAGCCCAACAAGAGTGTAGTTCAACACAAAGTCCAAAACTAGCTAGAAGTCGACAAAAACCCACCCTGAAAGTTTGGAACCCTCACTAGATTTCCATGGTGACTGATAGGCGTCGACCGACCATGGAGAGGCATGAGGCGGGTCTCAAACGAATCCTTGCTTGATGGGCTTCAAAGGCCCCCAAGTTTAGCGGCGGTTCAACGTCAGTGGTGTCGCCGACGACGGAGGCCAAATTGACCGAATTTGAACGGATCTCTCTCTCTCTCTCTCCGAGGGTTGCACGCCCATGATTGTGCTTGGGAAGAATAGAGGGAGATGAAGGCTTGATTTTTTTTTGGGACGAAGCTGAGGAGAAGAGCTCGCCAGATGGTGACCTCGTCGGAGTCGCATTTGACGAGAAGAGAAAGAAATCAGGTCGGGGAGAAAATGGGTCGTTCCCCCAAACCAGTTACCCATCTACCCCTAACTCATTTAGATGGACGACCCAAATCAAATCATGTGAAAATTCAACGGTCCACAAAAATTGACAGGTGATAGATTTCTCTTTTAATAACTTTTGACTTGAAGTTTCGAAATTCATAACAATTAGCTCAGACCTCCAATAAATCTAATAAAGATACGCATAAACTCGTAATAATATGCTCTACAACTTTGAATAAGAAAACAAATTCAAAACTTATAAAAAGTCGATTTATAGTCGCGATAATTCTCGATAAATGTGACATATGATGCATAGTTCGTTAATTAACGCGACTAACGTTGATTAACTCACTAATTTAAGTTCGGAACGTTATATTTGTTCTTGCTATTTGTAAATTTGGTTTTTCCTTGCTCTTTGGGTGAGTTGCTCAAGCAAGGGTGCATATACTCTAAAAAATGGGTATTGTCATCTATTCCAATAATGGCTACCCCCAACATAAAAGATTTGGGGACTAATATGACTCTGTTCATGACATAGTATGAGATCACACACCAAATCCTAACGCCCGCTAAAAAAAATTAACAAATCAACACTCAACAGCGAAAAGAAAGAGACCAAGGGACTAGCTAGGGGAGTGCCCAAATCCCCCAAAGCCGATAGATACCAAAACCAAGTCTCAAATTCTAGAGAACACAACTGGCACACCACATTCAATCCCACCATTTCAAGCAATGTATCACACAAAAAACACCATTTCTATTACTAATTTTTCCTGCATCACCACAGCCACCACTATCAGCATCTCCGTCTCGAGAGAAAGAGACCAAAACACAAACCAAGAAAGCCAAAAGCCGTTGTTGTGTGGGGGGAGTGGGGACTACTACTTCCCTTGTGCTTATGCCAGTTCCCTCCTGGCCTCCTCGGCTCCTCCTATCACTCTCTCTTCTCTAGACTTCTTTATTCTGACACTTCCAAAGCCCTCAGCTTTTTTTCTTCTCCCCAGCGGAGTCATCGAGAAAAGAAAAAAAAATTAAGCCTTTGATCATCTCAAGCTCAGCTCAGAGTCTCTATCTATCTGTTTCTGGCATTCCCTGCCCTTCTTTCTTTCATCAATTCATGGCTTTTTCTTTATTTTTTACTGCTGAGCCCTGACATGATCATCCTATCTCGTTTACACCGCCTTTTTTAACTCCCTCCCATCTTGTCATTTCCTAAACGGCATTGCCCACTCTCTTCACTAATCTCTGTAAACTAGATGACAATTTAACCTCATTCATTTTTATTTTTTTTCCTTTTTATTTTATCAACTTCAATGGCAGCTGCGACATCTACTAGCACTACTCTCAGAGCGCACCACACCCAACAGCAACAGCAACAACAACCACCCACAAAGCCCAGACGCCGCAACCCGACCCGGAAGCTCGACCCGCCTCTGATCGTCTCGCCTGACAACTCCTGGTGCTGCCCCACTCAACAGACCCCACCGCCCCATTCCCGCCGACTACCCATTACCCGACTTGACTACGAGCCCGACCCGGACCCGATTCCGAATTCGACGCCGTCGTCCTCGTTCAGGATCCGATTCTCTCCGGGGAGCCTATCCCCAGTCATGGACTTCACTCCGTCGATGACGTCAGCCAACGGCCAACAAAACGACTCGTCCTCGTTCAACTCGAGCTTCACCAGGTTCAATAGTATGCTCACTGCGGGTCTGCTGAACCCGCTTTCGCCGCCGCAGCCGGAGAAGTCTCCGAGGACCCGGGCCAGTCCGACCCTTTTCGAAATGATGGCCAGCGAGCCCGAAATGGGCAACCCGAGACCGGCCCAGATCCACCAAAACGGCGCCGTCGTGGCGCAGAGGACACACATGGGTTTGGTCCAGGACAAGCAGGCATTGATGATGCAGAGAATCTCGGACCTCTTGGGCTCTCGGAGCCCCGGGAACCAGTTCAACGACCCGGCCAATAGTGATATCAAGCTGACGCTCACCGCCAGAGACGGCTTCAGCGTCTCGGTCAATCTTCACCGTCCGATTCTTGTCGCGCACAGCCGCTTCTTCTCCGTAAAGCTCTCCGACAGGTGGGTCAAGCAGCAGCGAACCACCACGACGACAACGAATACGACGCCGTCTTCGTCTCCGCCGTACAGTGTGGAGATTGCCGAGTGTGATGACGTGGAGGTTTACATTGAAGCTCTGAGGCTCATGTATTGTAAGGATCTGAGGAAGAGACTAATGAAGGAAGACGTGTCTAAAGTCCTTGGAATTTTGAAGGTAAAAGCTTCTTCTTGACTTATATTAAATTTTGAAGGTTGATTATTAACCTATGCTTGATTGCTTGAGATGTAAGTCTAGCTGTTTTAGGTAATTAGGTTAAGTTTAGAATGAAACCCAGTTGTTGAATACTGTATCTTTGAATTATGTGTGGTCAAGCAAATGAGGAAATGCTGAGGTGTTGAATATGGGAATGATGATGTTTGTAGGTTTCGGCGGCAATTGGGTTCGACGCTGGTGTTTTGGCTTGTTTGGAGTACTTGGAGGCGGCGCCGTGGGCGGAGGATGAAGAGGAGAAGGTGGCGTCGTTGCTGTCGGAGCTGAGGCTTGAGGGTTTTGGAGCAGGGGAAGTGCTGAAGAGGGTGTCGTTGGAGGTTGTTAGTGGTACTGAGGAGAGTAGTGAGAATGAAGAAATTCTAGTGAAGCTTATACATGTGGTTCTTGAAGGGAAGGATGAGAAGGCAAGGCGGGAGATGAAAGGATTGGTGACGAAGATGCTTCGTGAGAATTTGTCGCATAATGAGCTCCGGAAAGAGTCTTTGTACTCGGCTTGTGATGGGTGTTTGCAGTTGCTTTGCCATCATTTTTCTAGGGCAGCAGAGGGAGATTTGAAAGAGGTGGGACAGATTGCAAGGCAAGCGGATAATTTGCATTGGATTCTGGATATTTTAATTGACAGACAAATGGCTGAGGATTTCTTGAAAATATGGGCATCTCAAACTGAATTGTCTGGATCACATTCTAAAGTGGCTGCGATTCATAGGCATGAGGTTAGCAGAGTTACAGCTCGACTCTTTGTTGGGATTGGAAAGGGGCAGATATTGGCTTCCAAGGATGTAAGGTTCTTGCTTTTGCGTACATGGCTGGTGCCATTTTATAATGATTTTGGATGGATGAGAAGGGCATCAAAAGGACTTGATAGGCACTTAATTGAGGATGGTCTGAGCAACACAATTCTTACCCTGCCTTTAGCATGGCAGCAGGAAATCTTGCTCGCATGGTTTAATCGGTTCTTGAACTCTGGTGAAGATTGCCCAAATATACAAAGAGGATTTGAGGTTTGGTGGAGGCGTGCCTTTTGGAGGCGGAATGGGGATCAGGAAAGACCATGTCCATTACGAATTACAACTGCGACTATTGAGAAATGACAGGGTCAACAGTATCCACATTGCAGGAATTTGATGCTCTAATGGGTCTGTCCTTCTATCTTTACCTCTTGATCGTAGTCTCATTAAATTTAGTTGGGTATTAGGTGGCTTCTTACCTTTTAATCCAAGCTTGGAAGCCTCTGCTAAAGTGTTAGTTTGACCAAGTACACCCAGTTTTGGGTTGGAAGAGCATATTGATCCACTAAATATGATTTCATGTTGTTTTGGCCTTAAGTTCAGAGGAGAAGTACGTATTGGCTTTGATCTGATAATTATATGAGTCTTCTTATCAGTCATGTTGAATGTAATTGATACTGGCTCGACTAATCTTTTGGGATGATAATTATTGGGTGAATCATGATTGAGATGAGCTTTATAGACTGGTGATTCTACGTTGAGTTGCCTCATCTGCATGGTTGTTCAGAAAATTGTGGCATCCGATTTTGCTTGACTAATACTCTTGTGGAATTGTTTGTTTGTGATTCCGCTTTTTGTTGGTGGTGTGGATGGAATAAAACAACAGGATATGAATTGTTGGGCGAAGATATTGTTAATTTTCATCATCTCAGTTTTCTGTGAAGTTGAGATGTAGCATTCGATATTTTGCAGTCTAGAGGAAAGCTAGTCCACAATGTATCTATAAAAACCATGTCATTCCTGTTTGTACGATGTATTATTTTCTCCATTATACAGTAGAACAAAAAGAGGATCCATGCAATTTGTGATTTTCTCCTGGAGTTGTAGTTCGTAGTTACCATTTGCTGCTTCTTCTTGGTGGCTATTTTTGTTTTGATTGGTTGCAGATTACAATGTTTGACACTCAACCATCGTCTTTTTCAAATTTTTGCAGCTCTAGAGAAACTTGGTACTTTTGACCGAGTGTATCTGAAATCAGTTCGGAGTGAGGGTGTATGAAACTACGGTTCTGCTACTTCGCCCTTGGTATGTAAAGGTCGAAGAACCCGCCAGTTCTTACAGGTTTTTTTGTAAGATATCACAAGGTGAGGTTGACAAAGAACAATACTATCGATATGCCTCGGTGGCGCTCAGTCCAACTCTTTCCGTAACCAAGACCTTTCCAGGCTGATGTCTATACTTCTGATTCTAGAGCATCTCGTATCGTGTTGAAGAGATGATTTTGTACTTCTTTTACTACCTGATGGTGTTGGGTGTTTGATTTGAGATGATTTTGGAGTGTAACCAATTTTTATACGGTTTTGGTAAGGAACAAATGGATTGTTGGTTCTCTGTGGAGTTAAATACACCTTGATTTTAATGCGAATATTTGTTGCGACTGTCCTGAGTTCATAGAATTTCAGCATTAACTGATTTATTAGAGCTTATATACCAGCGTGGTTCTCTGTATCACTATTTGATTTGATAATTAGCTCAAATAACTTGGGAAGGAGGAAGAATCCACTGAAGAGAGAACCACGCTTCCATAACAACCATGCGTCCATTACTTCTCTCTTCAGTGGATTCTTCCTCCTTCCCAGGTGGAGTAAAGTGGAGTGGATTTATTTGATGAGTTAATTTTAGGCACAACAATCATCCCAGGGGATGTAGCTCAGATGGTAGAGCGCTCGCTTAGCATGCGAGAGGTACGGGGATCGATACCCCGCATCTCCATACTTGTTTGTTTTGTATTTTCTTTTCGAGTTGCTCTGTCCTCTATTTTTCACTATATGCTCAAAGCGGAATTAACATTCAGTTGTTGAGCATCATTTTTGGTTCTGTCGTTTCTGGTTTTCTTCATTAATTGTTAAAGAATTTGAATGATTCTCAACAAAAGAACCATACATGCTTCGATCTGTACTGTAACTGCTAGCCATGAGTGCTATCTCTATAGTCTATACTGTTTCACTAGTTAAAACCTGTTATATTTTCTTCAAAACCATCATCGTCTTCACCAAAGTGAGTAAAGAAGGAATTTAGCGTTGGACAATCATAGTTCAGCTCCCCAGGTCTTGCATACTTTTGCCTACAATACGAAACACCAATAAGGCACACAACTAGTTATATATGCTCCCAAACAGAGCAATGAGAGCAACATAGCTACTGAGCTAGCTAGCATATATATATATATATATTTCTGAATCACATACCATTCCTGATCAATAAGCATTTCATTTGACAATCCAAACTCTCTTAGCTCTTCTTCTGTGTGGTGCACTGACAAGCTGTACCTGCACATTTTTATACGAGATGATCAATCATTGTTATAAAATTACAGAGCACAAAGCAACGAGGGGATCCGTGGCGCAATGGTAGCGCGTCTGACTCCAGATCAGAAGGTTGCGTGTTCGATTCACGTCGGGTTCAAATCCTGATTATCATCCCACATATTTTTTACAGAAAGAATTTTCGTTTTCCTGAGCTTTTGTAGGAAAGCAAGCAGAAAGATTTACTGAATTAGTAGTACCTTCCACCATAGCCTCTTTCCATAACAACCATGCTTCCATTACTAAAGTTGTTCAGTCTTTCAAACTGCTCTACTGTCCATTTGTACCATCTCATTAGAAACACCCTCAGTGTTAGGCCATGTGAAACTATCACTATGTTGATGTTTGGATTTCTCTGTCCTGGCGGCTGAAACCGTCCCACATCGATATCAGATTTTAATGTTTCTCTAAAACCTGCAATTCACAACAGCGCTTCAGAAAAGGTTTTGAGACACTGTCATAAAAATTAAAACAAAACAAAAACACTCAATGTGATCAAGAAAAATTTGACATATTGTGGAGAAGCAATACCTGTAATCCTGTCATAAACATCAGCTGCAGATTCCCCATTGGGAAACCGATAGAAAAATCGACCATAAAGCATTCGGTTGGCTTTCTCAACTCTCATCATCTCCCTATCCTGAAAGTTCCCTTTTGATACATACATGTAACAAGACCATAATCAGTTTGCACATAGAGACCAGATGAAAAGCGGAGTTTGTCTCGCTTCTTTAACAATACGACTTGTTATGTTGTCAAACTATTAATCCAAAACATCGCTTGTAATGCTAGTATGACAAGATTACAAGATCTTAACATGTTTATATATATATAGAAAAGAAGACCAATGAACTTAACAAGCTTTATTAGGCTGCTTAGTTAGATAACATGCACTTACCGAAATCTTGCTCTCTTAAGCGAGGCTCTTCTCTCATTCCAGCAATTCTTGAACGCTCAAATGCTTTCCCTAAACCCTTGAGCGTTTCAACTGTTCTTTTATAAGGAGACACATAGAAGTAGGCCTTCCAATCATGCACTTGATCTTTCTCAATCATCTCCCTGATCCTCCTCCCACATTCCTCAGCATCAGCCACACCTTTCTCAGTCAATCCAATCTTTGGATCAGGAACTCTAGTGTAAACTCCCTCATCCACATTTCCTTCACTCTGACCGTGCCGAACAAGAATTATCCGGCGAGGCCTTGGTACTACTAGAGCCTTGTTAGTACTAGTACTAGTACTCGTACTCGTACTCGTACCTGACTCTATATGATCTTGAAGCTTTTGAGGGAAGCTACCAAAACCATTACTATGATGTTCAATAAAATCGCTGGAAACTCTAGAGCACTGGATTGTATTTGTGTTGAAGCTAAAGACTCTTTGTTGAGAAACTTGGCTAGGAGGAGAAAGAGTTGAGTTTCTAGGAATGTAAAACGAGGAAGCAGAAAAGCATAGATGAGTCATGGCCAAGAGTAGCAGTGACCGATGATCATTATAATTGAACTTTTTCTAGCCATATATATAAATGTGTCTGTAAGATTTGAGCTTCACATGTTTTTTTGTGTTTTTGTGAGTCCAAGATGCATGTCAGAAATGCTGTTCCAACTTCCTTGTTGAGTGCTTTCAGGGTACGTACATGCACAATGATCATACATGCATCCAATGTCAATTCAAATTAAGTGTACGTTCTAGGTTGTTGGCGTCTAAATGCTAGGGTTTATGTGGTGCAGAATTGTGGAGGGTTCTCTTTCTAACTTTGTTGGATTGTGAATCTCGTGGTTAAGTCATTGGTTTGAACAAAAGGGTGTGAATGACTGAACGATGGAAATGGAGTTAGCCCAGTTAGGTGCTTCCTTCCCAGTCCAATGTTATTTGTTTTTACTAGAGGGGACCTATATATATGGTGCAGAATGCCTTTGGTCCCAACTCCCAATTGATGTGTCCTGTCTGATCACCTGTATAAAGATAAAAGATCCGAGTATAATCCCATCTGAATTTTGTGGAAAATTCAGAGTAATTAAAGTTAATTCTGATGCTGACAGTAAGCAACAAATGACTGAATGTAATTCATCAAACTGCTTCCATGTGCATCTGAATCGTATTGGAAATGTAACTTTCTTTTTAGCTTTTACTATATATGTAGTATCTGGTTGGGCAGTCATTGTTCAGCACTTTAACTTCCCCAAGGTCCTGCAAATTTTGCTTACATCGATCCAGCTCATCACAAACCCAGCAACAGATGAATTAGTTAGTTAAGACTCATCAAACAGATCAGGTTCTTCTCTCACACCTGCAATTCTTAAGTGTTCGTTCGATCAAAGGATATGCCAAAGCTTAATTTTCTTGAGTGCCTCTGCTGATCTTCTTGGAAAATTTTATCATATTTTAACACATGACATACATCAACTTATAAATTAGTTCTCAAAGTTGTAAAATAATTATCTTAATTTATAATTTTGTCCTAAGATTTGTAAAATATTTTTGATCGAATAATTACTACTATTGAATTAAAATTACAAGAAAAATATTCATTTTACAACTTGGAGGACCAATTTAAAAATTGATACATGACATGTGTTAACTCGTGATAGTTTGTCCGATCTTCTATAAAAAGACCTTCCAATCCTGCAATTTAAATCTTTAATGCGTCTTTACCAATATCGTTTCACTGGTCCTTTGCCCACGTATGTTCCTTAGCATTTTTGGATCAGAAACTCGAGTGTAAACTCCCACATCCTCACTCTCTTCACTGTGACCATGCCAGATTAAAGATATCATATATATCTGGTGAGGCCTTAATTGGAGATGAGGCTTAATTAGTGACATACTCACATATGAGTGATATGAAATATATATATATATATATATATATATATATATTCTCCTTCCACTAAGGTATACTTATTTTTAGTCATTTTCATGTATAGGTCATTATATAAACTTTTCGATCATATTTTAACATCTCTACCGTCTAATTATTAGGTTTATATGAGTAAATCATTCATGTAAATTTTCAATCAAAATGGTCTATATGACCATGCCGAATTAAAGATATCATATATATCCGGTGAGGCCTTAATTGGAGATGAGGCTTAATTAGTGACATACACACATATGAGTGATATGAAATATATATATAGCTATTCTATTAAGGTATACATATTTTTGGTTATTTTCAGGTATAGGACATTACACAAACTTTTTGATCATATTTTAACATCTCCACCGTCCAGTTATTAGCTCTATATGACCGTGCCGGATTAAAGATATCATATATATCCGGTGAGGCCTTAATTGGAGATGAGGCTTAATTAGTGACATACTCACATATGAGTGATATGAAATATATATATATATATGGCTATTCTATTAAGGTATACTTATTTTTGGTCATTTTCAGGTATAGGCATTATACAAACTTTTCGATTATATTTTAACATCTCTACCGTACAGTTATTAGGTCTATATGAGTAGATTATTCCTGTAAATTTTCAATCAAAATGGTGATTGTTAAGGTATAGTAACTAGGTTAAATCAAAGGATGGACAGAATTTGTCAAACCTCAATCGTCCATACTTATAAACTTCAATTGCAGTTTTGAATACCTTAACGATCACCATTTTGACTGAAAATTTACATGCTTGATCTACACATTAAGACCTAAAATCTGAACGGTGAAAATGGTAAAATATGATCAAAAAATTGGTGTAATGTCTTATACCTAAAAATGACACCAAAAAAATATACATGTGCTCTGTGCACACACGATTGCTCCATTATTTGTTTCATTGATCAGTGTCATAATACATGCACCACGTACCCATGCATATATCAAATGGTAAATTGTCAATTACAATCAAATCAATTCAAATGAGAGCTCTTTCGTGTTTCATGTGGGTGAAAACTTTAGATCACTGCAAGCCATGATTTCTGGAGCAACCATCACAATAAGAAGCTTAGACAATTGCTCTGAGAGTAAATCAGAAACTTTGAGAGTAGATATCGATCGATCATAATGATAGAAACTAACATCATCCCACCAGCAGCTTGCGATCACATTAATTGTAGAGATCTAATCTGATCGAAATTTTGTTGCTTGGGAATTGGGACGGCAAAGAGAAACAGAGCTAGCCCAGCCGGTGTCGTCAAAATTTTACTCAAATTATGGCCAACTATGGAAGCGTGGAGCCGAGTGTAAAGACCTAAACAACAATTGGGTTTCGAATTAGAGTGTTGAAACTGTTGATGGTAAGAAAAGATTGGGCTAGTGATGTATGGGTCTGTATATAATATGGGCTGGAGTTCGAGATTTTATTTAGGAACAGAGTGTAAAGAAACTTAGAATGTTAGATACTGCAGGCAAGGGAAAGTGACCCAACTTCAAATTTCATTTGTTCTAGAGAAGACGTTTAGAAATTTGGAATTTGATTAGAAGTCTAGAAGCAATCCTCGTCCTCTATGTTTTAACATCATGATGTATGTCTGGTTGCTGAAGCCTTATCCCCTCCGAGATGGGCTTAGTCAACTCTGGGCATCCATTCACGCAGGAGATACTCATCCTTCTCTAATCATTGAAGAGACTCCAAAATTCTGATCGATGCCCTCAACAAAGTCACAGGCACACCGTGGAGGATTCAGATAATTTTTACTAGATGCCTTAACTTCAGTTTATTCCAGGTACAGTGTGTAGACATGTTTTCAGAGAAGTCAATTTTTTGACCGATAGTTTAGCATGGGTTGGTCACTTTGTTGTCCATCCAACCCTGCGGTGCTCGTATCTTCCTTCCACGTCTAAACATGCTGATATGATTGGTAGTGGTTGGGTGAGGGGTTTTTTATTTTAATTTTATTGTATTTTGTTTTGTAATCGAAAAAGAAAACATGAAGATGTATGAACGTTTCATAATATTGCTTTATTCTTGAGTTTTATCAGGTGAAGTGTTTCTCTTTGTTGATTATGAATTTTGAGCTTCATTCGTATATGATTCTTCTATAATGACATCCTCCATCATCATAAAACCATGCACGCATATACCTTATTAAGTTTTACTTCCTCGATCTAGAAACCTTCCCTATTCTAATAATTAACTCTAGTTGTTCAAACTTGTTTGCAACTTGATTACTTAATGAGATCGAAGTCATTTGATCATAAAAGAGGGTTTGGTAATCTTAACTCTTAATAAAGTTCTATAAAGTACCAATCATTTGTATGTTTTAGTGATGCTCAACACCCCAGGTCGATCATATGCTGTTGGCAATTTTAAAACCCTAAACCCAATTCTTTAGTCAACATAGACATATTACACCTATATGGATTAGGTATGAGGTCCTATTCGATCTATAACCCTGAAAGTCCAACTAAAACTAGTAGTTGTCAATGCAATTAGCATACCATCCTCGATCTCTATTACCATCACTGTTTCTTCTCTGGGCTCTAGCTATTATCAAATTGATTGCATGCATGGATTGCTTTAATCTGCTAGCTAGTTTCTTCTTACCATGATCCCTTGACCAAGATTAAACTGTTAATAAACCTGTTTGGTCAGTCCATGGAAGCAAAATTCATAGAAACTATATATAGAAAGAGTACAATAAACACTTATCATCATGGGATCGACATCATCATACAGTACTACTTCATCCCTGGACTTGTTTCGTTCAGTAATAGTACCCTTGGTTAAGGTCCGAGTAAGTACCCAATTGGTTTATTGTCCATGCATGTGGAATGAAGACAATAGCGTGCGTAGTTAGATTCCCCCGACCCCTATTCGATCACTTTGTTACAAGGGTATGGAGGTTTTGCATATATACATATAGAAGTGCACTGTAGTGTGAGAAACACAAATGTGCAGGGCATTTGTTATAATCTCAATTGTGTTAGATTTAGATGAATAATGCATAAAAAAATTTAAACCGTAAATTACTCACTTACACATTTGTATTTCACATATTGTAAAATATTGTAAAATTATTTCTTGAACGATGATATAAAGTTGTCCAAGCTGTCTTGTAAACTATGAGGGCTATTAGATTAACCTCTCATCTCTATCTCCTTTGTTTTCTAGACATTCTTGCACTTTGGAAATGTTGCAATGGCAGCCTAGATAGCTCCAAATTAGCTAGTTTATGGTCACACCAAAGAGTTTGTTAACTCTTCCCACTTTTATTTTACAGCTTGCCTTTTAGGATCGGATCATCCACAACTGTATGTATATGGAAAAAGCTAGAGTGATGGTCATGGACAATGATGCTTTCGATTAATTAGATGAACTAGCATGTTGGGTTATGAGTATCAATATGACATATGAGATTTTTCTGTTTCAGTGCCATCTTTGTAAAAACATAAAGTGAAAAAAAATTGACCTGTGGGAAATTCGAAAGACAGCAATGCATATATAGTTTAGATTTTGGCTCTACCAACTTTAAACAAAATTGGTTTAGTAGGTTGTGTTATTGTAACTGAGATATACGTACGTTATAATATATGCAGAGTGCACAGTAATGCAGTTGCACGGTTTACATGGCATATTTTTATTGGCTCTAGGTTAAACTAAAAAATAAATGGTATTTATATTAGAAATAAATTAAAAAATCCAGTTTTTCCCTCATCTCTTTCATCCTCGCAGAAGTCACACCCCACCCCCAAAGCCTAACCCTACCAGCACCTCCTCTTCCAATGCCGCCTCTTCCGCCACTCGACCCTAAAGCAGCCTTTCCGTCGAGTCCACGTGCCTTGCGATCCCAAAAAGTTAACCTCTTCCTCCATCTCTGTCTCCCAGCAAGACGTCATCGTAATTGGAAATATGCTCCAAGAGGTGGTCGAATTGACCGGGGGGGGGGGGGGGGGGGGTGTGTGGTCTCGAAGGATTCGAGGGGGTGGTGGTTTTGGACGACGACGGCCTAGAGGGGCAGCCACGTGAGCCACTCGTGCAAGAGATGGAGGCGAATTGGAAGACGACAACGATGGAGTCCTAAGTGGCAACGGACTTCCCCACGCTAACGTAGAACACAAATTCGAAGGTGGAAAGGTCCTCCCGAGAAGCAGCTGAGCTTGAGTTGCAACGACGACTTGCCGAGTTACGAGAGAAATTTTGAAAAATACCCTTAATTGGGTCATCAAATTGATATTACCCACATTATTCATAGTTGTTGAAAACTACCCAAATATACAAAAGGTCTACCATACCCTCACTGATGAGTTCCTTTCATGAATTTCATACACCACTCCACAAGGGAGCAAATTTGCTCACCATGGTTCTTGTTCTTACTGTTCAACTCTTTATTTCATTTGAATATGGCAAAATACCAGAGCACTAAGAGACTGTCATTTTTTCTTCATCGCCCATGGAGCACATATAAACCCAGAAATCCCACCACTGACCACTCCTATAAATTATCCATAAACCCATAAACCATAAGTCCATAACCCTGTTGTACAATCAAATCCTTTGTTTTTCTCTTTTCCCTTACCGTTCTCCTTTGCTATTCCCTAATTTATAAGTTTTTTTGCCTAATATGTTGAGAGCGAGCGCTTTAATTCCAAATATAAGATTTAGACTTTGATGTAGCTCTCTTATGGAGATGAGATTCATGTTTTAGGAAACACATATTTAAGAATGAAATCAAAACTTAAAGCATCCTGTTCAAGGTCTTATTTATGAAGAGAGTGAGGTAATCTCTTGAAATCAAAGAAGTAATCGACCAAAGCCGATGAAGGTTCCGATGTTTGTCTTGAAAGAGATGCTTGGGAAAAATATAATGAGAAACAAAAATCGGTTTCGGACTTCTGGGTTTGATGACTCCAGCTGGTTTTGACAGACAAATTAGAAAGAGTTAGTGAAGGATCGAAGAAAATAACACTAACATCTCCTAACTTCAAGATTTTGGTATTGTCTGCAGATATGTATAGAGGATATAATAGACCATTCCAGTCTGATTTTGGTAAGTTCTTAACAACTATACATATACATAATGAGGTAAAAACCATTTTGGTGACCCAACTAATTAAGGGTATTTTTCAAAATTTCTCGAGTTACAAGTTGCTGGAGAAGCAACACTCTTTAAGGGCAGAAATGGAAATCAACCTTTTCTTTTTGTATTCTGGTTTATATTCCATTAATTTCCAGTTAATCAGTAACCAATGAATAAGTGCCACATATGACAGTGCAAGTGCATTGTGTGCCAAAAAAATTCCCAATATATGAACCAGAGAAACTCTGAAAACTTTTTATAGCTGCCTAATAATTTTATGGAGAAAATGTCAAAATATTATACATGCCTTAACACGTACGTACTATGAGTGTGCATGAACAATTGAATAAAGATGCATTAATCTACATACATGGGCTTTTCATAAAATAAATATTTTAAAAAAACACGTATAAGGGAGACAAATAATTTGAACCCTCTTCAAAGAAAAATGTGCAATTTTTTTTTAAAAAGAAACTTACAGAAACATCTTGAGTGAAAAACAATGAGTGGTGCTCATCCGGCGATATGGATGCGGTTGGGTGGGATGTGTTCCTCCCCATGGGCAGTTTTCCAAGTTTGTCTGTTTTATTCACACTATGAGTGTGTGTGAGAACAATTAAACAAAAATGCATTAACACATAATTGGGGGCTTTGAAAAAAATACTTACAGTAGAACTTTGATAATTTAATATTGGATAAGTAATAAGCTCGTTAAAATAATATTTTTTTGTTGATCCCGATTTGGGGACAATGTGCTAAATTTATAAGATAATAAAATTTTTAAAATTCATATATATAGACCTCAAACAATATATAAATTAATAATGACTTAACACATATAATTAATTATTCATTTATGATGACTTCATGAAAAATGACTTGAAATTGATATTATCTTGAATCTCATCTTGGATTTTTCTTAACATGGTAAAAAATTCTTGTGTTATCATCTCATAACACATTTAATAATGTATACACAATATATTTAAAAATGATGTATATTAAACAAGATACAACAATAATAGTTTTATAAATTAATAAGTTATTAATTAACAAATAAATTAATAATTTTTAATTTATCAATTATTTATATCTTACTAAATATATTGATAGATTTTGTCAATCCTAAGGTTATTAATTTATAGAGATTTAACTATATAGATGAGAAACAAATAATTAATTTGAACGTACTCGATCTCTTCAAAGAAAAACGTGCAATTTCTTTCAAAAAAATGCAATTTTAATTTAAATAGTTTTGTTTTGCTCATCATATTATGCTGATCAGGGCTCAAATAATATATGTTAATTAAAAGCGTAAGTGTAAATTAGCCTTTGACGAAGTTTATTTCTTACATATCGTATAAAACTATTTATCATTTTTGGAAAATCATAAGTTAGTTTTAAGTCAATGCCCAAAACAGCCAACTTGCTCTAATTATATCGTGAAACTGCTACTATACCAATACTGAAATAGAAAAATAGATAACATTAGTTTATCGTATGGAAAGATCGAGTAGCTTTCACGAAATATGTCTGTTACAAAGAAGCTAGCTTACGTACGTACCCAATTAAGCTTAAAAAATTTGATTGTCATCCAATTAGAATGGTAGCAAGGTCTTTCAAGAAACCCTCTTGTGATTGCCAACACAAATCATTATTCTACCAAAGCGGTTCATGCAAGCAAAATTAACTTATTAGTGAGATTCAGCTCCACATTAATCAAAATAAATACTATTAATATGGTGGTGTGGAATGGAAAATCGAAACAAGTACGTCGAAATGTTAAACGCCATGCACAATGAGACAAGAAGCTAAAGGCTGTGTTTCAATTTTCTTTAGGCTTCTATTTGTCGCTTATAGTGACTTTAGTCTTGTTGCTGACTCGATAATCTCTCTCAAACAACAAGAAAAAACATATGTTAATGGTTGTGTTAGGATAAACTTTGATATCATACCTTAGAAGTGTGGTTTTGCTACCAAATCCCTCAAAATTATATCACTACTGGAGGAGAGCTTTGGAGCGACGAAATTAAGTTTCTTCGTCGCCCCAATCTCAATGAGGCGACGAAGAATGGAATGGTTGCCTCAGATATTACTTATGTCGCTTCAACTAATTGAGGCGACGAAAATTGATCTTGGTCGCTTTAATTAGATGAGGCGACCACTTTTTACATTCGAAGCGACGAAAATGTTTGTGGTCGCCTCGAAGAAAATTGGGGCGACGAAGATTGATCAATCTTCATCACCTCGTTTTTTTAAAATCTGAATCTGCTCTTGCGTAGATTTAGTGAAATTTAGGTGATGATTAGTGTAGATTAAGTGTATTCGAGCCTTAATTAGTAGTGTTATTAGTGTTAATCATGAAATCGAGCGTATGGTTATATATAATTGTGGTGTTTATCAACTTAGAACTCCCGTTTGAGAATCAACAACTCATCTAGTTGATCGAGTTGAGTTGTTGATTCTCGAATTGTCCCATTTTTGGACACTTTAGGTGAACATGACTTTGTTGATCCTTTTGCTATTCATGTGATTTCAGTTTCGGTTTGGGGATATGGTTTCGACAGTGTCTCCTTTCAATGTTCCCCGAGTGCAAATTAGGTTGTTTAGATATGTGTGCACTCGGGGAACTGTAGGGAGATGCTGTCGATTGTTTATGTTGATAGGAAACATGGACGGACACCCAGACAAAACTTGGATGACATATCATCATGCTGATCCAAGGTACATCACAGGCATAGTAACGGAGCCGATTATCACTACTGCCCGTACATTATACATTATACATTATGTAAAAATTATAGAGGTGGGTTCCAATATTACTATGAATATTGTTTAAAGCGTACATTATACATTATATATGTAAAAGTTATTGATATTTACTTTAAACCTTATATTATACATTATGTATTTGAGAAATTAATAGATATTTTATGAATTTCTAAAAATAACACAAAATGAGGTGACGAAGATTGATATCTTCGTCGCCTGAATATGTTATTCGTCGCTTCGATTAGGGTTTAAGGTCTATGAGGCGACCAAGTATGGATCCCCAAGGTAACCCTGTGAATGCAAACTTGGTCGCCTCAGTGCAATGGAGCGACAAAGATTGAAACCTGGTCGCTTCAGTATATTGGAGTGACGAAGATTGAAACTTGGTCACTTCATGATTTCTAGGCGACGTAGATGGAAAACTTAGTCACTTCAGAAATTTGAGGCGACGTATAAATCAATATTCGTCACCTGAATATAGAAGCGACGAATGCCTCAATCTTCGTCACCTCATATTGATTAAATAGCTAGACTTGCTCGATTCTCCTTTCTTCTTCTTTCTTCTTCACCTTCATTTCTCTCCGGAAATTGCAAAACCCCCAAATCGAGTCCGGAAAGTGCAAAACCCTCTTCTCCACCTCTCTCTCTAAACCCTAAAGCTCCTCCTCTCCCCTAAATCCCCAAATCCCCCACCCCCTAAATCCCTAACTCCCCCAAAACCCTAAATCCCCAAATTGGGTTCAAGGTCTCTCTCTCTCTCTCTCTCTCTCTCTCTCTCTCTCTCTCTTCTTGGTACTAATATATGATTTGGACTTTTTTCTCTATGTAATTGTGATGAGGGGATCAACAATTCTGCACCTCAGTTGGAAGTCAAGGTATACATACATTTCATTTGTGATATGAAATTTTTGTTATAAACTTTAAAAACTGTTTTAAATTACCAGAAAGGTGGACTCATTGTAGTGTATCAACTTGTGTCCTTTTGATAATGCTGCCGAGCCATCTATCCTTTCTGAACAATCAGTTGGCACTTATGAAACTTAGCTTCATGCTGCTTTCTGGGTGTTAACACTTTATATGAACTGATATGTGTTAGGGATCTTAGGACCCTAGATACAGGGCAGCTAGTTTCAGGATATATCATCCGTTATAACTATTTTCTAAATTCTAATGTACCTCTTAAGCTGATTTTCTCTTCCTTTCAGCAGTGCACCACAACTCAAATAGGGTTTTGATTCTTTATCGTTATATGTGTTTTAATCTTCTAAAGTGGCATTGTTTGTCTCTGTTTGCACAATGATAGCATCTGGATGTCTTTTGCCAAGCTTGCCTTCGGATGCAGTATTCGACAGTTCTGGGGTCAGCTTTCTCTGTGATCTGAATGATAACATTCCAGCTCCGTGGCCAACCTCTACCGACGGAGAAACTTCAACATGCGGTAAAAGTATGTATATGATATTAGCTTTATTCACTAAGTACTCTGTATTTGTTGTACTCTGTTGCATAAAAGCTTGTATTTTATCTGCAATGTATTAACGATTCGTGTCCTACTTGTTGGAATTTCAGGTGTCAGGATTCCTGCACTTCCTGCAGCAGCATCTGCATCAAGGGGTGAGTAGACCTATTCGTTTATGTCAATGTCATAGTCATTGCCTCAATGTTTATTTGGTTTCTGTGACTAGACTCAATGCTGTTCAATTATTAACTCAAACCAACAAAGTTTACTTCATGCATAGAACATATTAATTGTTGTATGGCATATATGGCTTGTGAAAAATGATTTGCTTCGGAGCTTCCTGGGACCAGTTACTTAAGGCAGTTTTAGTGTATATGGGAGGACGCTCTAGCTAGTTCTTAGTTTTTTTAAACTACATAAAGTGGTCAGGGGAAGGCGAATTTGAATTAGATGATATATAAGTCTCTATTGTGAGTATACTTTCTTTCCAGCTTTTGGGTTGTGTCTGACTATTACCTGAAGTATGTGTTATCATGTTTTCTCAGGTCTTGGCAACAATGTTGTGATGCTTTCTCTACTCATTGCTTCCGCAATGGCCCTTCTGATGTTTTTGTAAACGGAGGAAAACTGTCTTGAAGAAGGATTCATTTGTGGGTTTGGAGGATGATGATGCAAGTCACCCCAATCTAGTTCATAAAAATATTAATTTTTTTTTTCATATTCACTCAATGAGGCGACGAAGATCGATCAATCTTCGACACCTCATTTTCAACTGAAGCGACGAAGATTGATCAATCTTCGTCGCCTCATTTTCAACTGAAGCGACACTTATATCTTCGCGGCACAAAATCGAAGCGACAAAGATTATTTTTGTCGCTTCAAATAAAATGAAGTGACGAAGTTTTTCAATCTTCGTCGCCCCAATAGTGAAGGGATCAATCTCAAGCGACGTGGTGAGGCGACGAAGAGTTGGTCACATAAAATCGAGGCGACGAGCAAATGATCCGAGGCGACCATGAAGCTTCGTCGCCTCGAATCTCTTCCCCAATAGTGTATAGTCGCGTGGATATCATGTGCCAACGGTCAAGTCATTGACTAGCTCCATAATAGAATTAGCCAATTAGCGTTTAATGAGCTAGGGTTCAAGTAACACTATGCATGCCTAATACCTCCATTTTGGCCCTAGAATATTTATAGGTTCCATGGTATTTGAGATCGAGCGTTATTCATACTGTTAATACATGCATGAATGGTCAATTAAGCTAATGGTCTAGATTGTTAACACTAGATACCTAGCCAGTTTGGCCTTGCCTTTTAATTTTAATCTGCAGTCAAACTTGAAAGGTAGCTAGGGCTGATAAACCGTCGTAAACTGCTTAGTTAATTTTCTCTTCCATTTTTTCTAGATTTTTGGTTTTGTAAAAGTGTATATACATATATGCATGTGCGCGTTTGTGGCAATTGCTTAGTACTCACGCTAAGTATATGTAATTTTTTTTCTTCTGATAATTAAGTATATGTGATTTCGATCACTTGGTGTTCAAACACAAATGTAATATATGTGAAGTAGTATAGCAAAGCTAGAATCATTCTGGCATTATACGTACGGCCGAATACTAATTCCTTGTTCATATTAACCAAAGGGCAGATCGAAACATTTCAACATTTCACTATTAGAAATTCACACGAAATTTTAATAATTTCGTCGTCTAAGTCGCAGTTAAACGAGGAAAAAATATTTCGTCGAGTGAGAGAAAATTTCGTCGTCTAGACTAAACTTACACAACGAAATTGAATTTGTGTCGCCTAAGCCATTCAATTTTGCATTTAAATAAATAATTAGCATTTAATGATATTTTTTTATTCAATTTTTTAAAAAATCAACCACTTAAACAATGAAATCAATAATTTCGTCGTCTAAGATGCAACACCTAGACGACGAAATGGTAGTAGTTTCGTTGTCTAAGTGCTTCATTTAATTTTTTTTTAATTTTTTTTAACAAAATTCAACATTTAGACGACGAATTATTGGTTTCATTGTCTAAATGTTCACTAAAATGACGAAAATTTTCGTCGTCTTTTTCAGTAAAGTTTCGTCGTTTAAAAACCTAGTCGAGGAAGTTGTTTTATTGTCTAAGATGTTACTTAGACGACGAAACAAAAAAAAAATTGTCATTTAAGTACGTACTTGGACTATGACACTTAGACAGCGAACCTTAAACGACGAAAAATGTCTCTTAGAAGATGAAATTGTTTCGTCGTCTAAGTACTTTTTTCTGGTAGTGTTTTATCATTTTATGGAGCTCTTATCATTTCTGTCTAGCACATTTTTGCATAAGGTGTGTATATATATAACACATATCCTATTAATCTCATTAACAAATAATTTAACCATTTGATTGTTACATTTTTACTTATAAATAATATTATTTGTTCCATATAACGCAAAAGTTGAATATATAGTTATCAAATATTTACGTTGTATCCAACTGAGCTCGTTTTATGCATGTTGGTTGGATAGTAATCTAAATGATGAGTTTTAATGATCGAGTAATTTGTCATTCTTGTCAAAAACGAGACTTCACTCCTCTATGGATAATAACTATGTATATATGTAACTTTTTAGGGCATTTGGCCTCTGTTAATAAAACCTAAAGAAGTTTTCTTGAGTAACTTTTTAAATATAAATATATACTTGAGTCATTTTAAACCATCACAATCATTTTGATGTGTAATTGATCGAATATATGTATTCCTTCGTATTTCTGGATTAGTGACGTATATAATCTAGTTGACAATTTTAACACATCAAAATGTTATGACAAAGAGAGTAAACAAACAAAAGACCAGTAGTGTGTGTATATATATAAAAAAATTCATAATTCTTCACATTCCGTCGATTCCAGGTTCTTTGCCGCCTGAAAGCTACTACCAGCAGAAACAGTATACCGGACGAGATTCTCAAAAAATGACTGACGATAAGGGTTCTCGTCGGGTATAGTAAACTATAACCGACGACAGGATTACCTCGTCGGTTATAGTTGTTTTACCGACTAGATATTCTTGTCGTCGGTTATAGTCGCCGGAAAATCGTCGGGTATAGTTTTTCACTATCACCGACGACTTTTTTTTTACTATTACCGACGATGTTTTGGTATCATCGGCTATAGTTTCTTATTTCAGATCCATTCTGGGCAGCAGCTCGATCAGTCATTCAAAAAAAATCTCCCGCGAAAACTGAAAATGCTCTGAAATCTTTGGGTGATGTCGAAAACTGTCAAGAATGAGTTTATGATGATTCATTATATATAGGTACGTACTTAATATTATATATATATATATGCATGTGTGTGTTGATCGATTGTTGATGTTGATTTTGAATATATTGATCGATCGAGTTAATTGATTGTTGAGTACGTGATTGATAGTTGTTGAGTTGGAGTAGTACGTAATTGTTGTGATGATTATTGTGAATATATATATAGCTAGGGTGATTAATTTATTTAATTGCATTATATATTGTGATTATTATAGGATTACTTATGATTATTAATTATGGGTATAATATATATTGTGATTATTGTGATGTTTCGGTTAATTGTGATTAATTATAGTGTGGTTATATATATATTTTGATTTTTGTGATCGATTATATATAGTTAGGGTGTACGTGTATATATATATATTAAAATTATGGGAATTATAATATATATATATATATATTTATACTAATTGATTGATCGAATGTTTTGATTTTGATCAAGTTAAATTAGACGAAATTATATATATATGAATAATTATGGATCGAGTAGAATAATTAGACGACTATATATATATGTTCATTTGTAATTAATTAGCTAGCTAGCTAGCTAGTTAGGGATCGAGTAGATCGAATAATTAAATTATGTAATTTATAGTTTGAATATCGATATATATATATATATAGATCGATCTATATATATATATATCTAGCTATGAAATTAATAAGATCATGGGTATATATACATGCAGTTATAATTTTCAGGATGGACAAGAGTTGGATGTGTCTTTCAAGATGGGATGTAAGATATCACCGTGGAATTAGAAGTTTTGTGGAATATGTGAAGGTTAATTGTGGAGGGATGACAATTCATTATTGTCCGTGTATGAAATGTCAGTGTCGCAGCAAGCGATATCGTTTTCACATCGATAAAGTATTGGAGTACTTGAAGAAAAACGAGTTTTGGGATAAGTACACATGTTGGATTTAACACAGTGAGAGCTCATCAGTTGGTCAACATGATCACGGACAATTTTTTGAGAGTGGCAGTACATCCAATGATCCAACAACAAGGTTGATCAACGATATGTTTCCTCATGAGAGCGGTATATTTGCTCAAGCACTGGATATCCCTCCCGCCGTTGGAGACTTCCCTCATATTGAGCCAGTCCAGCAATTACCTACAGCTGTCAACACTGCTGGTATGGACAAGTACAACAACCTCATTGCCTTCCAACAGACCCCGTTGTACAATGGGTGTAATAAGACTGTTCTTGAAAGTGTTATGGGAGTAATGAAGCTCAAAGTGGAGAACAAAATGAGTGTGAAGGCTGTTGATGATTGGCTGAAGTGGTCTGGTTCATTGTTGCCCCCCGGTCATCGTCTTCCTACCACTCATCGTAAGGTGCGATAGATCCTGAAACATCTTGGCCTTTCCTACATCAAAATCCATGCTTGTAGATATGATTGTGTTCTCTTCTGGGGTGAAGATACTTATGGGAATGATCTTGAATCCCTAGATGAATGCCCGGTATGTGGTACAGATAGGTATAAGTTGACTCTTGTCGGAAACAAGAAAGCTGTGAAGATACTTCGGTATTTTCCGCTGATAGATAGGCTAGAACGGTTGTTCATGTGTGCACACACGGCTGAAGCTATGAGATGGTGGGCCGAGAGGAATTTGCCCGACGGTGATACGCTTATACACCCTGCTGATGGAGAGGCTTGGAAGCACATGGTGAAGGAGTTTTCTTATTTTGCATCAAAGGTTCGAAATGTTTGGCTGGGGCTTTCATCTGACGGATTCAACCCTTTTGGCAACATAAGTCTTCAATACAGTATATGGCCAGTTATTTTGGTATCGTAGAACCTTCCTCTATGGATGTGCATGAAGAAAGAATACAATATGCTCACTATGATAATTCCAGGGCCGGGTTATCCAGGAAAGTGTCTCGATGTGTATTTGAGACCCTTGATTGCGGAGCTTAAGTACTTGAGTGAGCATGGTCATTCCACTTATGAAAAGTTCAAAAATGAGATATTCCAGATGCATGCCATGCTTGTTGGCACCATTAGCGATTTTCCTGCACGCGGGATGTGTTGGGCAACGTTACCAGGGGATACAGGGCTTGTCCAGAGTGCATGACTGTTGAGTGTTGCAGACCTCATTGCAGGAAGATTGTACAGATGCGTTATCGTTGTTGGCTTCCACATGATCACTCATTTCGGGAGGATATTGAGGGATTTGATGGGACTGTGGAAACAGGTGAGCAGCCGAGGAGATGGACGGGGGATGAAATATTGGAAGTGCTAAATGAATACGATTTTGGGCAGCTCAGCAATTATCCTGAGATAGTGGCGTCAATACCTGACAAACCCGACAGGTATAAATTCTGGACACACAAAAGTATTTTTTTGGGAACTTCCGTATTGGTCCAAGTTGCTGATCAGACACTACTTAGATGTCATGCACATAGAGAAAAATGTGTGCGAGAGTGTGGTCAGTACAGTGTTGAATTGGGAGAGAAAAACTAAAGACGGCCCGAAGGCACGCACTGATCTTAAAAGGATGGTACTGCGAAAACATTTGTGGTTGAGAGATGGGAAGAAAAAAATGCCACAAGCGCCTTATACCGTCAAGCCTGCCCAGAAGAATGAAATTTTTGGCTGGATGGGTAATGTCAGGTATCCTTCAGGCTATGCTGGAAATATAAGTCGATGTGTTAACTTCAAAGACAATAAGATGTACGGACTAAAGAGTCATGACTGTCATATACTGCTTCAACGCCTCTTCCCTGTTTTCATTCGAGGGTACCTGCCTAAAGAGGTGGTGGAGCCGTTAGTGGCTTTGACAAGATTCTTTCAGAAGTTATGCACAAGAGAAGTGAAGAAATCGGACTTGTTGGAAATGCAACAGGACATCATTTTTATCATGTGCAAATTTGAATGGATATTTCCTCCAAACTTTTTCGACATCATGCCTTACCTGATGCTCCATCTTCCGGAACAATTGTTGCTTACTGGTCCAGTACACTACACATGGATGTATCCTATGGAAAGGTACGTAATGCATCTCTGAATATGGCTATATATGTCGATCTTTAATATAATTTATTCACTTATTTTACAATATTCATAACATGCTCTGTAATTACCAATTTTATAGACAATTAGGGGACTACAAAGACTATGTGATGAACAAATCTGCACCCGAAGGGTGTATCACTGAAGAATATATTGCGCACGAGTGTGTAACGTACACCAGAATGTATTTGGGAGCGTTCGATGACCCTCCACAACATATGCCAGTAGATGGAGCACAGTTCAACCATTCAATCATCTTCGATGATGTTGAAGTTTCCGGAAAGTTGCCCAACTCGTACAATTTGGAACCATATGAGCTAGTCATTGCCCACTGGTCGGTATTGATTAACTGTCCATTTCTGGTGATGTTAACTACCATAAGAAGACGTTCGCAAACTATTTTGGCAAATGAGTATGTATATAGCGGTATTGACTTGGCCACGAATTTAATTGCATGTCTCGTATTATATTTATAGTTAACTTAATAAATGATTATATTAAGATGAACCATGTACAAGATGATGGTATCCCACAGTGGTCACACGAATTGAGGCTCTTGGCGCAGAAACCGGTAACTTCCAGAGTTTATCCTATGTGTAAGGTAAATGACGTGCTATTTATTTGTGAACATAGAGATGTCAGACGAAAAACACAGAATTCTGGGGTAATGGTGCATGGTGGGTAGAATGGAGTTGACTATTACGGTGATCTCCATTCAGTTGTCGAATTAATATATGGGGAAGGCATGACCGTGCACTTGTTTAAGTGTAGATGGTTTGATACCGATCCTCAGAACACAAGGACCGATCAATACGGCATTTTTTCAGTGAATACTGCTACAAGATGGTATGAAGATGATTCGTTTGTTTTGGCCACGGCGGTGAAAAAATTGTTCTATCTTGATGATCTTGTGCATAAAGGCGCGTGAAAAGTGGTTAACCATGTTCTTCCAAGAAACATATACAGTGCATCCACCCTTGGTGTGACCTCGGATAATGAAGAAGTTAGTGCATAACAAGAGCCGAACGCAACTGGTATTCCTGAAACCTCAACAATTCACCTTAATAATGTGATACAAGGCAGTGTGGTACAAATTCCTCAACCGAATCTTATTGATGTTAATCAAAATGAAGACAATGAAGACTCAAGTGACGAGGGCTTACACATCTTACCTGAAATCAACTCGAAAACCGAGTCAGACTCAAGCGATAATTCTGACTATGCGCCTTAGTGTATGTATGTGTTAATTTGAGTTTGAACGTGCAATGTAAAATGATGTGTATGAAGATGATCGACTGTAACTTAATTGGATCGATGTAATTAATTAAAGTAGATACTTTGTGTAAGGAGCATTTTTTATAAGTTAGGAAAAAATACTCATACCCTTTTTGTATAGATATATAACTAGCTAGAGTCCAAACGCAATTGTTTATAGTGTGAGGAACAAATTGATTAAGCTAAACAATACTTTCATCAAATCGAGTACTACAACTACGAACGGAAACAATTTTATGCAACATCAATTAAAATCATCAATTGTGTCGATTAAATTGCTAAATAGCGATCATGAGAGAGAGAGATCGAGAGAGACACTATAAGAAAACTGCACCTAGACCACGGACAATTTCCGTCGTCTAAGTGCAGTTTTCCGTCGTCTAAGTACTTGGACGACGAAATCTCCGTCGTCCAAGGTCCGTGCTCCAAGTGCTGTCGTCCAAGCACCTGGACGACGGAGAATTAGTTCTCCGTCGTCCAAGTTAACTTGGACCGCGGACATTATCCGTGGCCCATGTATGCACCTGGACGACGGAAACGCTAATTCTCCGTCGTCCAGGTGACTACATGGGCCACGGACATTGCTCGTTTCTCCGTGGCCCACGTGTTCACTTGGACGACGGAGAATTAGCGTTTCCGTCGTCCAGCTGCATACATGGGCCACGGAGAAGGCTAGCTTCTCCGTGGCCCAGGTGTTCACCTGGACGACGGAAACTTCTCCGTGGCCCAGGTGTTCACCTGGACGACGGAAACTCTAATTTTCCGTCGTCCAGGTGAACACGTGGGCCACGGAGAATGGCAGGGTTTAGGGTTTAGGGTTTAGGGGTTAGGGGTTATGGGTTAGGTTTAGGGTTTGGAACCTGGACGACGGAGAACATAATCTCCGTCGTCCAAGTGACTTTTTAATTTTTTTTAAAAAATAAATTGAAATTAAATATTATTAATTTAATTTATATTTAATTTAATTTAAATAATGAAAAATAGTCGAAATTAATTAATTAAACTAAATTTTTAATATTAATTAATGTATTAATTAAATAATTAATTAATTTGTACATACACATCCAAATTAAAAACCCATAAAAATTATAAAATATTGTTCGAAACTCGGAAATAAAGAAACACGATAATTAACTAGCTAGCTAATACACTGGAGGAGCAGATGCGCCGCCGGCTCCTCCGTCTCCAGCCAGGTCGTTGTCGTCGGGGTGTGGGTTCGGAGGAGGTTGACATACTTCTCGATTTTGGTTCATGAGCGCGATGAGTTGGGCTATTTGTGCTTGTTGTTCGTCAAGTCTTTGCCGCATTGCCTCATTTTGCTCTTGTGTCAGTCGATTCTCCTCTCGTGCCAGTCGAGCCTCTTGAATGGCTGCTTTGACGGCCGCTGCCTGACTCCTTCTCCGCTGCCCCGAACCTCCCGTAGATGATGAGCCGGATGTCGTCGACAAATCTCGTACCACCCTAGGCCCGAAGTGCCTAACCTCCTTGCAAGCTCTACGACCGTAGACCTCATCCGCGATTGCAATTTGGCTCTCTAAGGATAGAGGAGGCAGGTCTTCCGGCGGCACATCTGGGAACGCAAGCTGAGTGTTAGCCAACTCTTCATGCGCACGGTCTATCACCCTTGCCTACAAAAGAATAATTAATTTATTATAATGAAATCATATTTAAATAATAATTACTATAATTAAAAGCACATAATAAATATATCACTTACGCCGCATTGACTCGCTTCATTATCGAGCCCAGGCGTCACGTACGCGCTTACGCTTGCATCAAGATAAGGGTGTTTGGAGCCCTTATCCTTGTGCTCCTTGGCTATTTGAATGAACTGCTTGGCGCCGGTAGTATGGTGTTTCTCCTTCTTCCCCCGGTTGGCTTTGTTGACACCGGAGAATTTCTGTTACACAACATAATTAAATCATTAAAAATTAATAACTACAATTTAAATAATTCAATTATCTTAATTGAAATAAAATAAATAAATTAGCACCTTAAAGGAGTCATCGGCAAAGTGGTTACACAACCACTCCCACTCATCTTCTCTATCCCCTTGCAGCTCTACCGGGGAAGGCACGGGACCGACATCTTGGAAGTACTTATGGAGCTTGTACTTCCAATCTTTGTAGATGGAGTTGGCGGTTTGGTTGATATGCCTCAACATGGCCAGTGTCGGATCCACCGCAAATTGTTCCTATCAAAAATAAATAGAAAATTATAATCGTATATATTATGAAATTTTAGGCCGAGATTAACAATATTATATAATAACTAAATTGGACGTATTACGTACCGAAAGATCTTTAAAGACTTTCGTCTTCTCATGATCCGGCGCCTCCTTCCAAGTAGGGGCAGTGATACGAACCCGGTTACGGATGATTGACCCTATCCCATGCGCCGAGAGACTTGCTAGCTGAGCTGTGGGAGGGCCACCGGTGAATTCGTCGTAGGGCAAGTCGATCTTTTTCCCGGTCGCCTTGCAAATACGCTCCGCTTTGCCCCCTTTAACGAGACCCCGAGTCCTTTTCGGTTCCGGGTCAGTGGGGGCCCTCCTTTGCCTACGGCGAGTGCTGTACATGATTGATTCGGCGGTCGAGGACGCCTGAGTACTTCCCGTTGAACCGATACCGGGCGTCGGAGATTGGAAGGGGTCGACGTCATCACCGCTTTAGATGAATGGGGGAGCGGGAATTTCCCCAGAGGGCGCTACGGACGGACCAGATGATCCGTCCGGATTGAGAGCATCGTTGCCCTCCTGTTGAACCCAACCGACTTGGGCCGCCAACATTCGGAGCATGGCATCTTCTGCTTCCTGTTGCGCTTTCTTCTTGCCGGATGGAGCCATTTCAACCTAGGAGTACATTGTTAAAATACCTACTTACCATAATAATTACGAGTGCAAAATTTACGCTAATTAAGTACGGTTAAGATTTAAATAGAGTACACTAGCTTAGCTTTTTCGGTCGTTCAATGGACGTGCAACCCGCGCGATAAAGTGTAAATTTTCAATTAATCAGCCTTGGTTAAATCGAAAAACATGGCCAGTTAGGGATAGAGATAACGCGAGAGGCAGGACTAATTTCGACAAAAGTCTTTCTTAGTCCAAATCCTGTCACCAGTCATAACCCGTTTCTAGACACTATGTCCGACATTCGGCCAATTTTTCGAAAATTTACACTCCCTCAAGTCCTTTGCAAACTCCGCCCTCAACCTCGTGTCCATAACTTCACTTAGGTTATGGTGTGCGGTGATGAAATCCACACATCACGAGGGGTTAAGGAGATAAGCTAGGAAAAGATGCGCCATCTATTCCAAAGAGTGCGACTTAATTACACCAAGCATATGTACTAAATTTAAATCGAACACGTACTACTAATTAATTTACTAGAAAATACACGTAAATATTAATTAATAATTTTTAATTACATGCAATAATTTATTTTTATTTATCATGCATTTAATAAAAAATTGATTCATTTAATAAATTATGAATAATAATTTATTCATTTAATAAATTTAATAATAAATTCATTTAATCATGCAACTAATAATAAATAATTACAATAATAAATTTATTCATTTAATAAATTATCTAGTAAATACAATTATTCATTTAATTATTATTAATAACAATAATTAACCATTTAATTAATTAATAACAATAATTAATCATTTATTTAATTAATAAAAATAATTAATCCAAATATTTAATTAATAACAATAAATTTACAATAAATTATATTTAGAATTTAATTAATTAATTAAATGAAAATTATTTTAATAAGGGAAAAATAGAAATTTACCGAATCGGAGTTTTCGGGAATATCGCCGGAGTGGAGTCGTCGTAGAGGAGGAACCACGCCGGAAAAAATGTTGTCGGAGCGTCGCCGGAGGAGGATCGCCGGAGTGAGAGAGGGAGAGAGAGAGGAGAGGAGAATGTTGTATGAGATGAGGAAAAGAAGATGAGCCGCGGGCTATTTATAGAGTTTCACTTAGACGACGGAGCACTATTCTCCGTCGCCGGCTCCGTCGTCTAAGTGCACTTAGACGACGGAAACGGTGTTTTCCGTCGTCTAAGTGAAGGGTTAAATATTTTCGAAGCGGCGCGTAATTAATGGGCGGGACGTTTCACCCGCCATAAATTTGGACTTAGACGACGGAGAATGGATTCTCCGTCGTCTAAGTGGAAATTCAAGCGGCGCCGAAAATTGAGACGGTAAATCGAACCGCCATGTTTTTGACTTGGACGACGGAGAATGACGTTCTCCGTCGTCCGGGTGAACACCTGAACGACGGAGAACGACATTCTCCGTCGTCCAAGTCAAAAATTCATTGAAATTTTTTTTTAAAAAAATCAAACCGCCATGGTAAATTGAACCTGGACGACGGAACTTGTCATTCTCCGTCGTCCGGGTGTTCACCTGGACGACGGAGAACGTCATTCCCCGTCGTCCAGGTGAAATTTACGTTAAAAAAAAGTTTAAAATTAATTCGCTAGGAATTTAGCGATCTGTCATTGGAGTGAAATAGTCGTCCAATATCGATGAACGCATCGTATATATGAACAGTTAAATTTGAACCGACGAATAGATTTTCGTTTTGAAAGTTGTTAAATATCGACTAATCCTTAAGTCTTAAGTGTTCATGAGTAGAGGCTCATTTGCAACAGAGTATTAACGAAATTGAATTTGGACAAAACAACCGTTGGATATGTTCGTCGTAACATAATATATAATTGTCTTCAAAGGACCATAAATTAATAAGTTCGGGAAGGGTTTGATCGGCACAGTCAACCGCAAAACCGATAATTTCACAAACCGGAAACGTGGATACACAGCATTTCGCAACTCCGATTTTCGAACAGTCGAAGCTCACACACCAAGAATTGTTTACTCTAAAGTCTTGACTAAAAGAATATGCATTGGAAGAAGGTCTAGATGGTCGTTGTCTTAGAAAAAATTACGAAATCTGCACCTGGACGACGGATTTGATCTTATCCGTCGTCCAGGTTAGTATCTGGACGACGGAGAATCTCATCTCCGTCGTCCAGGTGTATAGACCCTGAATTCAGGGGTTAGGGCCTTACTGTTTAGGGTTTAGGGTTTGTGAACTTGGACGACGGAGAATGACTATATCCGTCGTCCTAGTGTGGACCTGGACGACGGATAATGACCATTCTCCGTCGTCCAAGTTCTAAACCCCGAATTCAGGGGTTAGGGCCTTAGGGTTTATGGTTTAGGTCGTCCCCGGTCATTTGTGTGTCCGTTCAATTATTCTGATTCAAAAATATAATTAAAAAATTGATCGATCGATCCGATCTGCTAGATTTAGGGTCCAGGATTTAGGGTTTTATATGAGATTGAGATTTGGCGGGGCGCCAAAGGTTAAAATGGCGGGGGACCTAATATAAACGTGGACGGAATATCTCATCTCCGTCGTCCAGGTGTATAGACCCTGAATTCAGGTGTCCGTTCAATTATTTTGAATGACCATAAAAAAATTAAATAAATGATCGATCCGATTTGCTAGATTTAGGGTCGAGGATTTAGGGAGAACGCCAAAATACCCAAAGGCGACAACCTGCAATTAATTTCTCCGTTGTCCAGGATATATAATTCGGATTAATTAATTACCGTAAATTAACCTGCATCGATCATATATATATTACAATAATTACAATAATTAATTACCAATTAATCTCCCTCGTCGTATGACCGTACTCTTCGTCATAATCATCATCGTCCTCATCCCCGTTACACGACGGCTCATCCTCGTCATCGTACTCAACATCGTCCGACGAATAACCTGAGTCCTCGTCCTCGTCTGTGTCCTCTTCCTGCTCGTCTTCTTCATCTACCTCATCGATAATCTCATCTTCAGTTAGATCCGTACAACCATCAGGCATGGGTAACCGTTCACCATCTTGAACCAGGTCCATTATATCGGAGCGGATGACAGAAATATTAAGCTCTTGATAGGCAGGAATGTCTCTTTCTGGTTCAGCAGCATCTTCAGTCATCGCCGGTGTCCCTTCAATTGTCTCTGTATTCCATATTCCTCGGTGAGAGATATGGTTCACTATTTTCCACCCTTCACCGGCTTTCGGATCGTCGAGATAGAACACCTGCCGAACTAAGGTGGCGAGAGCGAAAGGCTCATTCTCATACCAGCTAGAGTTTGTATCGACTGATAATAGTCCCAGGTCTTCCTTTGTACGCTTGAACCATCTGCACTTGAATAGGAAAACGTTGACATCATTCTCGTAACATAGCTGAACCACATATACAATAGCCCCGTAATATATATCATTGTCTTTCCCAACCGCCACCCCACTGTTTTGTGTTCTTCTTCCTTCGTCTCGGGCCAATGAATGGAACTTTACACCGTTCACAAAATATCCGGGATAAATATAGTGTTTAACCGGCTTCCCTGCTAGCAAGTGCTTTGGCCATGACCACCACCCTCCGTGGTTTTCAGATTTTTGCAGATCAATCATCTGCGAAAAAGGGCAAATTAATATAAGGGTTTACTTTCTACAAACATGATCGATATGTATTTAAATAATTAATACCGAGACGTACGTACGTACCCATTGGAAGAAATAATTGGGAAACTTCTTCTTAACCATTTTCTCAATCCATGCCGAACTCTTGTTTTGATTTAACGTCTGAAGCCTCTCCCTGTATGACATCATGTACGGCTCAACTTCGTCACAGTCTCGCAACACTACCCAATGTGCCTCAATAAGTTCTTCCCGTGTTAACGATTCCTTTAATACTCCTCTAAACGGTCGGACGACATTGGTGACGACAAAAAGATTGATGCGGGCACTGCGATCGGATGCAGTGGGAGGTGGTGGATCTTTGAGGTACCTGTTGCAGTAAGTAATACACTCATGCATTAGGTATGTCTCTGCTATGGAGCCATCCGGGGCCGACCTGTTTTTGACGAATGACTTATACTGTCCAAGCTGTCTACAAAATCAAACGTACAATAAGAATAAATACATATAGCTAGCTAGTATATATATAATCTCCAGTGGAACAAATAAATTAATTAGTTGTACGTACCTTTCTTGAGGATACATCCAAGTGCAATTGAGATGGAAGCTCAACGACGTCGGATGGAGGAGATGGAGCAGGCGCGAGCCGCAGAGCAGAATCGGTTGGCCGAACAACAGCAGATGATGGGGAACTGGATGCAGCAATGTTATGCACAGTTGCATGCATCTGGAATCCATATAGCTCCCCCGCCCATTTTCGGTGCGCCACAGCCACAGCCACAGCCACAGCCACAGCCACAGCCACAGCCACAGCCTCAGCCTCAGCCACAGCCTTAGCCAGACCAGGACCAACCAAGTTATGACGATCCGTTTGACCACATAGACTTAGGACCCCCGTAGATTTGAACAATTTCGGTTTTTTATTTTAATTATTTACTACGTACGCATATGTATACAGATTTGAACGATTTCGGTTTTTTATTTTATTTATTTACTACTATAGTTTTAATAGTTGTTGATTTTCAATTTGAACAATATTGGTGATATTTTGGGAATGCAGGTTCTGGGATAAAACCCAGAACCTGCAAAAAAAAATTAATTAATAATCACTATAACCGACGATATATGTCAACATCGTCGGCTATAGTTTTCTCCATGGTCAACAATTTTGACCATGGCTAAAACTATAGCCGACGATGAAATCGTTGGTTATAGTTTGAAACTATAACCGACGATATTATCTCGTTGCCTTTAGTCACCTTTTTTTCTAACGAATAACCTAATTCATCGTCGGTTATAGTATCACTGATGGTGGATTACCGACGAGACTATAACCGACGATGAGTCGTCGGGTATAGACTATACCCGACAATAAAATAGGACAGACCGACGACACCAAATCATCGGTTATAGGCATTCTTCTCGTAGTGAGCCCCAAACAAATATATTGTTTGTGTACGTACGTAAGTTCTTCTGTACACACCGGAGGACAATATATGATTGATCGATCGATGTTACAATATTCAGGTCGAATTTGGAGCCATCTCTTTGAGAAAGACAGTAAGAGGAATGCCGCGCGCATCCTAGCCTACAAATATTCAATATATGGGAACTGTACAAAAGTTGGGACTGGCAACATCTAAGTCTTCGAATTGCTAGTGTCTAACATTACATGTATGGTATACATATATATACTACGACCGATTGCAAGGACGCCTTGATAGTCCATGAGTCCAAAGTTTACATCCACTTTTTATTTGCAATGAACCTGATGCATGATTGGCACGTCATGTTGTCTATGCTAGCTGAATCTATACTTGGCCCAATATGGAACAAACATTGGTGAGGTTTGCATTGAGATATATCTAAATGGAGACATGGAGTAAATGAAATAATTTTCTCTGATCTCTTTGCATTGTTTCAGCTCCTCTATGTACGCATATTATTACTCTAATTAGTTTCTTATATCATCACTATTGAAGCCAATGACCTAAACAGAGGGATAATGCGCGCGAAGCCATGGTGTGTCAATATATATACTGCACTAAAGGTCACCCTTCATCTTCTTTGCTCACTATAGGCTATAGCTTTGTCATCCTAGTCCAATCTCTCTTGGATATATATATTCTTTTTGGTTTAGCTTATCTTTGTATTATTGGACTGGTTCGACATTTTCTCATTTTATTGAATTGGTCCTGGCTACCTAGTTCCGCCTTCCCAGTTCCCACCTTTCCTTGTAGATATTCTCACTATTAGGACAATAGGTGCACACATATATGTCTAATAAGTGGGTGGTAAACAAATTTAATGGCTATTAAGCCTTAAAAATAAGTTGCCACAAATATGTTGTTTGTGACCAATAAAGGGGTGACAATTCACATTTTTTGTGACAAAAATATGTATAGCGGTGACAAAAATAGATATATTAGTGACAATAATGGATATGTTAGTGATAATAAAAGTTGACTTCACCATTCTATTTTTAAAAGAAAAATTGTACATATCTTTTGTTAAGTATTGTAATAGTGACTTCATCCTGTGAGATCTTTGTGCAAAGTGCAGGCTAGGGCAAAGTTTAAGGAATATTATCATATTTAACAACTAGAAGGAAAAAACCTCTCTTTTCTTTGTAAGACTACTTTTCTCATTTGGGGACATTTTGTTAGGTAAATACATTATTGTATATTGTGGATATAATATATATAACAAAAGTTGTTGGTCGATCAGATGAGAGTTCATACACATACATGCCGTATATATACAAACAATTTCTTTCTGAGTGCGGCGAAATCACATGCATGAATGGAAGGAAAACGAGAGAGGAAGTTCCCCTGGTGATACAGTTGCATCCATTAGCTGGAGAACCAGAATATAAGAAGCAAGAAATGTGTCGTTTATAATAGGTTGATAATATCTCTGTCATTCTTTCCCTATCACTTATTTGCAGTGGCGGATCCATGAAATTGATTGATCAATACCCTCACGCGCAGAAAGCTTGAAAAAAAACCAGCAGGGAGTTAGAGTTTGACAGTCCATTCGATCATCCAAGAACAAAAACGGGTGAAGATTTTGATGTCTACTTTTAACGGCTATGGAAACAAAAAGCGTCCGTTCTTAACTTACACTTTGGAATCTATATTTTCACATAATTGGTAGTTAGTTCTATATAAATGATAATTGGCCCACAAGAACAAAAGGAAAAAAAACTAGGAAGTGGGGCGTCTTTATTTGTGGTGCATTATCAAGTTATCAACTACAAGCTCAGTGCCAAATTGCTCTTTTCTTCTTCTCCTCCCACAAAAGGAGGAATCAAAAAATGGCCAAGCTATTGTTACACATGAAAGAATGGACACTGCTTTAATTAGGAGGCTTGTGAATTCGTTCATCTATGATTCGTCGGGATCCGAAGTAACAATTACAATTTAAATTTTGAGTAATACAATTCATAAGTGAAAAAACGTTAAATTTCTGATATTATCTACCGACTTACCTTTGTTATAATAAAAAATACGGATTAGGGTTCATAAGCGAAGCATTTTAGATTAGATTTAGGCATATGGGTTAGGATTTAGCTAAAAATTAGCTATAGTAAATGCTAAAATAATTTATCAGTCGAAAAAGTACTTGTCATGATTAAGTACATAGATTATTCATAACTAACCCTTAATTAAATTGCAACGCTTAAAATTGACATAAAGGAGAAGGAAGTTAGCTATCTACGACGAGGGGCGGACACAATCACGCAAGTACAAGCTTATCCGGACTTAAGCCGTGATAGTTTTTTAAGACAAACAGAAAAAAAAAAGAAGATAAATTGTGTATAAGATCACTTACGTAAGATTACTTACGTGTAAAGTCACCTGATTTAACAAAAAACTCTTTCGTTCAGTTTATTTACGTTTAATGTCATCATATATAAACTGCTCTCTTTCTCTCTGCTTCAGACCAAATTCAGAACTAAAATTCTAAATTCAAAAACGTGCCCTAGGAGATCTCTATTGTCCTCCTCTCTCCGATTCTGATCCCATCCCTTCTACGACTACACACCTCCGCCTCTGCCTACACACCTCCGCCTCTGCCTACACACCGGCTCTACAGAGTAAACCACCTTTCATCACCCGCCTACTGACCTCCGAGTTCAGATTCCGTCACAGTAGCCCCGCCTCCGCCTCCTACTTTGATTGTCGTTGCCATCGTGGGGTTTTGGAACACCGGCGACCCCAACGCCACCCCTGTAGACGAATGCCATCGCCTCCCTCCCTGAAGACCTGCCTCATCTCTCTCTCTCTCTCTCTCTCTCTCTCTCTCTCTCTCAGCGTTGGAGCATTATCTGTGGTAATGTTTGGTTTGGTTGTTACACAAAAGTTGTTGTGTCTTGGTTGTTATGTACGTAGTAGTGTCTACAATAGTTTGTGGTAGCGTTTATGTAAGTTTGTAGTAGTATGTACGAATTAGTGTGCTTTAGTTTTTATGCAGTAGCGTCTACAATAATCTATGGTAGTGTTTATGTTACTCTGTGGTGTGCTTTGTAGTAGTTTGTAGTGTTGTCTGTGAGTAGTATGTAGTGTGTTCTATAGTAGTTTGTAGTGTGCTTTGTAGTAGTTTGAAGTGTACTCTGTAGTAGTTTGTAGTGTACTTTGTAGTAGTTTGTAGTGTTGTCTGTGAGTAGTATGTAGTGTGTTCTGTAGTAGTATGTAGTGTGTTCTATAGTAGTTTATAGTGTTGTCTGTAGTAGTTTGTAGTGTTGTCTGTGAGTAGTATGTACCGTGTTCTGTAGTAGTATGTAATGTGCTCTGTAGTAGTTTGTAGTGTTGTCTGTAGTAGTTTGTAGTGTTGTCTGTGAGTAGTATGTAGTGTATTCTGTAGTAGTATGTAGTGTGCTCTGTGAATAGTATGTAGTGTTGTTTGTGACACTACCACATTCGATACCATTGTCGGCGACTTATGGCCTTGTTTTTTTTTTCGCCGGAAATGACATTACCGGCGACTTGAGTAGTATGTAGTAGTATGTACCGGAAATTGCCCGCCGGAGATAGCAATGTGAAGGACATTACCGGCGACGTGAGTCGCCGGCAATGTTTGCGCCGCCGTGGCCGGAATTTGAGGTCAATGCCGGTGACTTTGGTCCAAGTCGCCGGCAATGGTTGGAAAAATTTGAAAAAAAAAAACCCTGTTCTGAATTGGTGAAAGGACCCAACCCCGATTTAGCTCTCTAAACCGGAATCAAACCCTTTCGAAAACACAAACCAACAAAAACCGTAGAAATTTTGGCAGAATTTCGTTACTAACGTTGAATTACCATTACCTGCACGCGGAAAATACACTTCATCCTATGCCACAAAAAGCAAACCGTGGGCACCAATCCCATCCGAATTTCTCAATATATCAACAGTAAAGTAAAACAATAAATATAATAGTACTTTACTGAAATCCGGTGTAAAATCGTATAACATAAACAACAGATTACTCAGAGCGACCTCTAATGTATAAACACATAAGTATACCACAGTAGGTAGAACAATAAACCTACTGGAAGAAACAAGGTAGCTCGAGCACTATGCCTCCGACCACGACGTGCGACACCAGAGCCTGAACTGCAAACTGGGCACGGAAACCGAAAAGCCCAGGGGAAAGACAATAAACACGTTAGAGTGAGTGGACGAAAATAAATGTCTTTCACCAGTATACATATATGTTTAAAATAACATATGCGAGTCCAGGTAAATAAAACAACATAGTACACGAGGTAAAACTCACACTACAAGAAAATGAGTCATCACCGGCGAGATTCCGGCCAACAAGGCCGGCGACCGGAAAAGTCGCCGGTAATGTCCATCATTACCGGCGACTTACTCCGTCGCCGGTAATGTTGCCGGAATCTCGCCGGTAATGTGGCCTAGACATTGCCGGCGACTCCAACCGTCGCCGGCAATGTCTAGGCACACATTACCGGCGAGATTCCGGCCGGAAAATCGCCGGTAATGTGCCCTAGACATTACCGGCGACTCCAACCGTCGCCGGCAATGTCTAGGGCACATTACCGGCGATTTTCCGGCCGGAATCTCGCCGGAAATGTGCCCTAGACATTGCCGGCGACGGTTGGAGTCGCCGGTAATGTCTAGGGCACATTACCGGCGATTTTCCGGCGTAAAGTCGCCGGTAATGTGTTCATTTCCGGCGACTTACTCCGTCGCCGGCAATGTGTCTTATATTAGATGCCGGATCGGGCAGCTCGATCATTCAATCATTTTGAGCGAAAAAAATCCAGAGAAATCGAAAGAAGGAAAACGTACGCTCTGAAATCGATCATTATTCGGTATATTGTCAAAATTAAGGCGGGCGTCGAAAACTCGATCAGTCGGGAAGCTATTTATATAGGTACGTAGGTGTATATATACGTATATGTGGTATATATATATATGTGTGTGTGTGTGTGTGTTGATCAAATCCAATTCGTGAGATATATATATATATATATATATATATATGAAATGTTGTTGATGTACGGTCACCGAAACGAGAAAACAGCTTGTAGTTAATCTTGTGTCTGAATCAATGACTGGTATTATCGTATTGTTATCGGAGCCAGACTTAACAGAGATTAGATCGATATATCATTGAGTACTATCATCGAGTACTGAATACGTACTATCATCGAGTACTGAATCGAATTCAGAGATTAGATCGATATATATACATATGCATGTGTTGATTTAATTAGAGTTGAATTGAGAGATCACGTCGATTATTAGTAGTGAATGTGTGTGTATATATATAATTAATACGTAAAATTGTTAGAATTTTCAGGATGGACAAGAGTTGGATGAGCCTCGAAAGATGGGATGTCAGATATCACGAGGGAATTAGGAGTTTTGTGGATTTTGTGAAGGCTAATTGTGGAGACACTACACTTCATTATTGCCCGTGTAAAGAATGTAAGTGTTTCAGCGATCGATTTCGATTTCCCATTGATAAAGTGCAGAGGCACCTGAGTAAATACGGGTTTTGGGATAAGTACACTTGTTGGATTTATCACGGTGAAACATCGGTAGCGGGTCCGCATGATCATGGACAATTTGGTGAGAGGGCCAGTCCACGCTATGATTATGGACATTTTGCTGAGAGGGGCAGTTCATCCTATGATCCAACATCGATGTTAATCAATGATATGTTTCCTCACGAGAGCGGTGTATTTGCTGATGAAGCACCAAATGTCCCTCCCGTCGTTGAGGGTTTCCCCCATATCGAGCCAGTCGAACCATTACCTGGAGGTCATGCCAACACAAGCGGTATGGACAAGTACAACAACCTGATTGCATTGCAACAGACTCCGTTGTACGACGGTTGTAGTAAGACTGTTCTTGAAAGTGTGATGGGAGTGATGCAGCTAAAAATGGAGAACAAAATGTCTGTCAAAGCTGTTGATTCTTGGTTGAAGTGGACTGCTTCGCTACTGCCACCCGGTCATCGTCTTCCTACCACTCATCATAAGGTGCGACATATCCTGAAAGATCTTGGGCTTTCCTACATCAAAATCCATGCATGCAGATATGATTGTATTCTCTTCTGGGGAAAAGATCTCGAAGACCTTGAAGCCTGCCCGGTATGTTTTACAGAAAGGTATAAGTTGACTCCTGCAGGCAACAAGAAAGCTGTGAAGATACTTCGATATTTCCCGCTTATTGATAGGCTGGAGCGGTTGTTCATGTGTGCTTTCACGGCCGAGGCAATGAGATGGTGGGCTGAGAGGAACTTGCCTGACGATGACACCCTTATACACCCTTCCGACGGAGAGGCTTGGAAGCACATGGTCAGGGAGTTTGATCATTTTGCAGCAGAGGTCCGAAATGTTTGGCTAGGGCTCTCATCTGACGGATTCAACCCTTTTGGCAACATGAGTCTTCAATACAGTATATGGCCAGTTATTTTGGTACCGTACAACCTTCCACCATGGATGTGCATGAAGAAGGAATACAATATGCTCACTCTGTTAATTCCGGGCCCGGGTTATCCAGGAAAGTGTCTCGATGTGTATTTGAGGCCTTTGATTGAGGAGCTTAAGTACCTGAGTGAGTGTGGCCACCCCACTTACGATAGGTTCAAAAAGGAGATGTTCCAGATGCATGCCATGCTTGTTGGCACCATCAGTGATTTTCCTGCCCGCGGTATGTTGTCGGGCAACGTTACCAGGGGTTACAGGGCTTGTTCAGAGTGCATGACGGTTGATTGTTGCAGTCCTCATTGCAGTAAAATTGTCTCGATGCGTCACCGTTGTTGGCTTCCATATGATCACCCATTTAGGCAGGATCCAGACGCGTTTGATGGGACTGTTGAAACTGGTGTGGCACCCAGGCGATGGACAGGGGACGAAATTTTGGAAGTGTTGAATGAATACGATTTTGGCCAGCTGAGCAATCATCCTGACATAGTGGCGTCAATTCCAGAAAAGCCCGAAAGGTATAAGTTTTGGACACACAAGAGCATATTCTGGGAACTCTCCTACTGGCCCAGGTTGCCTATCAGACATTACCTAGATGTCATGCACATAGAGAAGAATGTGTGTGAAAGTGTGGTGGGCACAGTTCTTAACTTGGAGGGGAAAACAAAAGACATCCCTAAGGCACGCATTGATCTTAAAGCAATGGGTGTGCGGAAACATTTGTGGTTAAGAGATGGTAAGAGAAAAATGCCGCAAGCTCCGTACACCGTAAAGCCGAAGCATAAGCATGAAATTTTTCGGTGGCTGAGTAATGTCAGGTATATATTCGATCTTATGGCTATGTATGAATTTGTCCTTAAATTTTTAGCGGAGTATATATGGTTATATGCGAGAAATATAATTGGTACGTATTAATATATGGACGTTTTCAGATGAACCATGTAGCAGATGATGGTTGCCCAGAGTGGTCAAACGAATTGAGGGTCCTGGCGATGAAACCGATAGCTTCAAAAGTTTACTCGATGTGTCAGGTCAATGGCGTGAAATTTATATGTGAAAATCGAGACGACCGACTGAAAACACAGAATTGTGGGGTGATGGTCCATGGTGGGCAGGATGGCGTTGACTATTACGGTGTCCTTCATTCAGTTGTTGAACTAATTTATGGGAACCGCATGAAAGTGCACTTGTTCAAATGTAGATGGTTTGATACTAGCCCGGAGAACACAAGGACCGATCAGTACGGAACATTTTCGGTGAATACTGCTACTACCTGGTATGAAGATGACCCTTTCGTTCTTGCCTCATCAGTAAAACAAGTGTTTTACCTGGACGATCTTCTTAACAAAGTCCCGTGGAAGGTGGTTAACCATGTTGCTCATAGAAACATATACAGTGCTGCCACACTTGGTGATACCGCAGATGATGAGGAAGTTACTGCATACCAAGAGCCGAACGCTTTTGACATTCCGGAATCATCTACGATTCACCTTAATAATGTGAGATCTGGGAGTGTGGTTCGAATTACTGGAGCAGAACTTCTCGATGTTAATCTATATGAAGTTGACGCTGATTCAGATGACGAGGAGCGGCACATATTGCCAGAGGTTACCTATGAAACCGAGTCAGACTCAAGTGATGAAGATGATTACGATTATCATCCTTAGTACGTTGGAAATTGTAGTCGGAAAATGTGCATAGCTGGAAATGGTACGTACGTATACGGAAATCATTATACGGAAAATGTAGTCGTTAATCGGACGTATACGGAAAATGTAGTCGTTAATCGTACGTATACGGAAATCATTAATCGAAAATGTAGACGGAAAATGTAGTCATTAATCGTACGGATACGGAAATTGATAATCGAAAATGTAGTCGGAAAATGTAGCCGGAAATCGTAGACGGAAAATGTTGTCGGATATTCTTCGGGAAATAATGACATTACCAACGAGTTGACTCGTCGTTGGTAATGACATTACCAACGAGTTATAAGCAACTCGTTGGTAATGACATTACCCACGAGTTAACTCGTCGTTGGTAATGTCATTACCAACGAGTTGCTTATAACTCGTTGGTAATGTCATTACCAACGAGTTAACTCGTTGGTAATGTCATTACCAACGAGTTGAAGTCGTTGGTAATGACATTACCAACGAGTTATAAGCAACTCGCCGGTAATGTCTTCTGGTTTGTGATTTTATCCAGCCCGAGCCTTTCATTTCTCCTCCTCTCCCTCTCCTCCTCCTCTCCCTCTCCTCTCCCTCTCCTCCTCCCAAATCGGTCCGGTGAGTGTCCTCCTCCTCCTCTCCCACTCCTCCTCCTTATCCTCTACTCCTCCTCTCCCTCTCCTCCTCTCCACCGATCCCCTCTCCTCTCCTCCTCCGAAAATCTCCTCCTCCCCTCCTCCCCTCCTCCCCTCCTCTCCTCCCCTCACCATTGTAGGTGGAAGAAAATGGCAGGTCCGATCCTCTCTCTCTCCCTCTCTCTCTCTCTCTCAATTTTTAATTATTTTTTTGCATGTGTATGTGTATGTGTATGTGTATGTGTATGTGTATGTGTATGTGTATGTGTATGTGTATGTGTATGTGTAAATTAATTAGGGTGCTAAGTTGGAAATTAGGGTGATAAGATCTAAATTAGCATGTATGTATATATGTGATGTATATATATATTTAGGTATGTGAATATGAAGTGATGTATATATATATGTGAAAATTATGTATAAATGTGGTTTGGATGAATATGTGATGTATATATATATACGGAAATTAAACCTAATTAAGATGCATGATATATATATGTGTGAAAAATGTGGAAAATTAATTAGGGTTTGTGATTTGGATGAATATGTGATGGATAAATTTAATTAAGATGCATGATGTATATATATATACACATCGAATATGTATAGTCGTTAATTTAGGTGATATAGTTGTTAATTAATCGTATAAATGAAGGTGGAAATCGGGATCGGGACGGTTTGGAACCGGAACGGTTTGGAACCGGAACGGTTTGGAACCGGAACGGTTTGGAACCGGAACTTATTGTAACTGGAACCGTTATGTTACAAACGGTTCCGGTTACAAACAGTTCCGGTTTCAAACGGTTCCGGTTCCACACCGTTCCGGTTCCGATTTGTTATAGAACCGGAACGGTGTGGAACCGAAACTGTTTGTAACCGGAACCGTTATGTTACAAACGGTTCCGGTTACAAACAGTTCCGGTTTCAAACGGTTCCGATTCCACACCGTTCCGGTTCCGATTTGTTATAGAACCGGAACGGTTTGGAACCGGAACTGTTTGTAACCGGAACCGTTATGTTACAAACGGTTCCGGTTACAAACAGTTTCGGTTTCAAACGGTTCCGGTTCCACACCGTTCAAACGGTTCCGATTTGTTATTGAACCGAATCCATGACTATTACGATGTCCAGGAGGTTTTGCGGCTAATTGGCTTCGGAGAGGTTCCCGAAATAGTGGAGGGAACAGTAGTCAAGCTTCCTCCTCGGCCGCAGTTAGCAACACGCCCAGTGGGCCAATGATGACTGCTCGCACGAGAGCCTTGCTAGAGGCGCGAGCTGAGGAGGAAGCTGCACGATCAAGAGCCGTCGAACCGGAATTCGAGGCTCGAGCCTCAGTCTCTAGACGCTCAATCAGCAGACGTCCCTCCGGTGGCAGAGCCTCAGACGAGCGACAGTCAACGGGGGCATCAGAAACTCCCTCAATCCGAATGCCCCATATTCGGATGGTGCCTACTCCCGTTTCACGGGAATCATCTGAGGCACATGGTGGTGCTGGCGCCTCATCGTCCAGGCCTCGTCTATCTCCGCCGTCCGGTCTCTTCCTACCCGACGAGATTCCTGTCATCCCTGAATTCGATGATAGGGGGATGCCTGTTTATATTGAAGGACGGCCGGATTTCCTGACCGTGGAGGAAGCGTATAACTTCCTCCCGTTCGACCCCGTGTATCTTTGGAGTGTGAGGTGCACCAACCAACAAACGGACGATGCAGGTAAATTTTATTTAACATCAGATTGATTACTTAATTATTACTTAAGACTTGCGATTGGTTCAATTAATGATATCAATTTGTTGACATTGTTTTATTAGGCAATTTCGTTAATGGGACTGGAAAACGGAAAGGGGCTAGAGGCACCTGCACCGGGAAGAGACTTGAGCAGGCCACCGGCGGAAGGAAAACGCCCATAAGGGCCAATGAGGATGGCGAGGTGATCGAGGCATTCGACACCACGCGCAAATATGTCAGCATGGCCGGTGCGATCGTGCGGGACAAGGTCCCAATGCTTTGGCCAGATTGGGAATCTGTGCCTATCTACGTGAAGATGCAAGTGCATAATGCACTCAGTGTGAGTAAAATCGTATTTTCATTACGTAAATTTTACATTTATTAATTAAGTCCACTTAAATATATAATTTTACCTTTTATATATTCATATTGCAGGTGTGGTTTGACGTGGATGAAGTTCTTATTCACACGTGGGTAGAGCGTCAACTACATAATCGGTGATGTGCTTCCACTTATTTGAATATATATCGAGTTAGATTTTTGTTTATCAACTGTTTTAATATCTCTAACTTTTTTTCCTTGTTTTAATATAGGTATAAAGAGTGGAAGAACGAGCTTTCTTCCCATTACACTGTATACAAGGAGCTAGGCCGAGGTTCTACTCCTAGCGAATTCCGGTTTAGGGAGTACGAGTGGCTGTGGCTGATAGCCCACTTCGAGCACCCCAAAGCTCAGGTATGCATCCTTAATATATCTTACAAGCCTAATGTATCGTATCAGATTGAAATAGTTAGTTACTAATTTTTTTCCATATGTTTATCAAACAAGGCGATTTCGAAGACGAACCGGGCGAATAGATTGAAAAACACCAGGGCCCATCATGCAGGTTCACTCAACTACATGGGTTGGTCGACTAAGGCGCAGCAACAACAAGAAGTGAACCCCTTGGTGTATATTCATCAGAAGTTCTATCCGCAATGCCCTGAAGAAGCGGTAAGTCTTTCGCCTCTCCATGTGTTAATAAAACTATTTTTCGATATTAATAGATGTTGTTAGTTAATACGTTGTTCATTTTCGCTTTTCAATTAGGCGAGAGTGGAGGAGGCGACGACAGAAGTGACCATGAGTATAGCTCGGACTAACCATCCTGACTGCTCCGAGGAAGAAGTCACCCAGTATGCCTCTCAGATCGATCCGCTTGATCCCCCGATAGCGGCTCAGATCATGGCAAAAGCGTGCGGGACTGGAAAGAATACCTACTACTGTAGGGGAATGGGCTCGGCGGGCGAATGAGTATTGAAAACCACTTCACAATACTCTACCGGGTCAAGAAGTTCAACTTCTAGTCGTAACCTCGCAGCGGAGCTTCATAGGACGCAGAGGGAGTTGGAGGAGCAAAAGAGGCAGATGGCCGAGTACCAAATGCAGCAGACACAGGTGCAGGCTCAGATGTACACATGGATGCGGACGATGTACGAGGCTCAGACTACCGGACAACCGTTCCCCACACCTCCCCCAGACCCGGTCCCTCCGTTCCCTAGCTATCCACCACCACCACCGCACCAGTCAACGCCAGAGCAAGACCAAGGTAGCCACCGGAATTCAAATGAGTACTTTGATTACTTCGACCCTGACCCGCAAGTTCCTCGACCCTGACCTGTAGTTGTAGTTAATTTTCGTATCGTCGTTGCTATTTGTACTGTACGTTGGACATTTATGTGTACTGTTGAACTTGTATGATTGTACGGTTTATGTCTTTCAATGCAGGTTCTGGAATTGGGCCCAATCCAGAACCGCGTTTTTTTTTCAAAATTTTTTCTGACATTGCCGGCGACATGGACCTCAGTCGCCGGCAATGTCACAAATTCCGGCCACGGCGGCGGAACCATTGCCGGCGACTCAAGTCGCCGGTGATGTCTCCGACATTGCCGGCGACTCAAGTCGCCGGTAATGTCGGAGACATTGCCGGCGACTTGAGTCGCCGGTAATGTCTCCGACATTGCCGGCGACACCGTTTCCCGTCGCCGGCAATGTTAACACCGGCGGGAGATTTCCGGCGACGTCATTGCCGGCGACTCGTCGCCGGGAATGACATTTCCGGCGAAAAAAATAGACAAGGCCGGCGACCTCCCGTCGCCGGTAATGTCTCCTTTTCTTGTAGTGTCATACTCCTCCAGTGTACTGAGCATGCAAGGAAAAATGCCACGGGGTCACTCATGGACACCTCCGAGCTAGTACAGTCCGAACCACGGAGTCCTTGACTTCCACGTGATTCTAAGCCAGAAATGGCCTCGGTTCCGGGGATACGCCCATCACCGGTCTGGTTGGGGAAACGCCCCTCCAGGCGGCCCTCCGTCGGGGATCAGCCGACGAGGCAAGTGTATCGATACAACAACGTAACTGAGACTGTACTCTGTGAAAACCAAATCATAAACAGTTCGATGCAAATGCATGAAACAGTATATAAGTGTATGTATATTCGTATACGTATATCCGTATAAATATAATCGTATAATCGTAAAACACATGCTCATGTAATCCAAAATCTCATACGCATGCTCAAGTTCATAAAACGTATATAAAAGACTCGCAAGCAATCCGTGAAAAGAAATGTCCACTCACAGACTAGCGTAACGCGACATGCGTTAACCCGTGATCCGGCGGAAAGTCCCTCGCCAAACGAACGATCACGAACACCTGAATATTCACAAAATCCATTTCTCAATATCATAACTCGACAATTCAAATCAAACCAAGAGAAACCACCGTTCTCGGAAACACGTAATTCGAATACGACGAATCGTCGAAAATCCAATATGTACACCTCAATACCTCGCTATACTTTCGGATGCTCAAATCGAGAAACGAACCTCCCCACCGCGATCGGGGCGCGATTTCAAGTGAAATGACATGCAACTTGTCGAAAACTCTAAAAAGTCAAACTTTGACCGCCATTGACCGTTGACCGCCGCCCACGGCGGTGCCACCACTGACCGGAACATTTCACGGTGGAGCAACCCCTATTCCACTCAAAATCACCTACTGAGCAACTTTGTCAACTGCAACAAAAGCCAATTCAAACTCTAACTAGCTCAATTTCACACAAAACCGAATTGGTACCAAATTTTCCAATCCAAAATTCTCCATCCACAATCAAAATTAGAACTTCAAACTTACATGGTAGCTTCAAGAGGATGAGAGCAACAAAGCCCACTCAAAGTTGTAGCTCGAATCAGCCTAAAACCATGAACCCGAATTCACAAATTTTTCCTCCATTTTGGCCGGATTTTCTTCCTCCTTCCGGCGACCTATGCCGTTGATGGTGGCCGGTACTAGATAGAGGGCAGTAAGACGAGTCGATAGAGACCAAGAGGAGGCTCGGAGGTGGCCGGAATAGGCTCGCCGCCGTCGAGCCCGTCGCCGTCGCACCACCCATCCAAAGGCCGAGTTGACCAAAGTTGGCCGGTCAAGGTACATTAATGAAATGTTGACTTTCCGGATTTGGCAAGTTGCTATTTATAGCCTTTCCCAAAGAGGAAACCCCCATAAATACATTTCGCGACAAACTTTAAACTCCCGTAACTTCCGCGTCGTAATTCCGATTCCGATAATTCTCGCGGCCACAAACTCATATCAACGTGTTCTTTAATAATCACCTGAAGTCAAACACCTCGACCAAACGGATAAAAAGTCAACTGTTCAAACCAACACATTTAAATCGACTAAACAATCAACAATCGGAAATATTCATAACTTAATCTCTGTAACTCAAAATAATGCTCCGGAAGTTCCCACGAGCTCGAAATTAAATTCTGAACAACTTCCGTGCAGAAGCTGAAACCAAATTCTTGTCCGGTAATTTAGTTGTAAAGTGCACCACCATTTAAACCCGAACTTCAAATATTCATAACTAATTCTTCGGTCGTCCAAATAATGATCCGGAACCGCCCACGAACTCGAAATCACACATACGACGAATCTCGAGAAGAGACCCAGCTCAAATTCTCGGCCAATAATTAAGTCGTTAACAATCCCTGGCGAGTAAATCCATTATCGGAAATCCACGCTGATACGCTAACTCGCGAATTGAGCTGATTTCACTGCTGATTCTGTTCCGGGTCGTCACAATTGGGCCCAATTCCAGAACCTGCATTGAAAGACATAAATCGTACAAATACAACTTCAATAATACACACATAATTGTCCAACGTACAGTACAAATAGCAACGATACGAAAATAAACTATAACTACACGTCAGGGTCGAGGAACTTGCGGGTCAGGGTCGAAGAAATCCATAAACTAATTTGAACTCCGGTGGCTACCCTGGTCTTGCTGTGGCGGTGATTGGTGCGGTGGTGGTGGTGGATAACTGGGGAACACAGGGACCGGGGGAGGTGTGGGGAGCGGTTGTCCGGTAGTCTGAGCCGCGTACATCGTCTGCATCCATGTGAACATTTGTGTCTACTGCTGGACCATGAGTTGGTGTTGCTCGATCATCCCCCGGTACTCGGCATCTCTGGCTGCCTGCTGCTCGGCCATCTGCCTCATCTCCTCCATCTGCCTCCTTTGCTCCTCCAACTCCCTCTGCGTCCTTTAAAGCTCCGCTGCGAGGTTACGACTAGAAGTTGAACTTCTTGACCCGGTAGAGTATTCTGAAGTGTTCTTCAATACTCCTTCGCCCGCCGAGCCCATTCCCCTACAGTAGTAGGTATTCTTTCCATCCCGCACGCTTTTGCCATGATCTGAGCCGCTATAGGGCGATCAAGTGGATCGATCTGAGAGGCATACTGGGTCACTTCTTCCTCGGAGCATTCAGGATGGTTGTTCTGAGCTATATTCATGGTCACTTTTGTGGTCGCCTCCTCCACTCTCGCCTAATTGAAAAGCGAATATGAATAACGTATTATTTAACAAAATAAATTAATATCGAAAAATAGTTTTATTAACACATGCATATGTGAAGTACAAAATACAGAGGCGAAAGACTTACCGCTTCTTCAGGGCACTGCGGATAGAACTTCTGATGAATATACACCAACGGGTTCACTTCTTGTTGTTGCTGCGCCTTACTCGACCAACCCAAATAGTTGAGTGAACCTGCATGATGGGCCCTGGTGTTTTTCAATCTATTCGCCCGGTTCGTCTTCGAAATCGCCTTGTTTGATAAACATATGTAAAAAAATTAGTAACTAACTATTTCAATGTGATACGATACATTAGGCTTGTAAGATATATTCAGGATGCATACCTTCGCTTTGGGGTGCTCGAAGTGGGCTATCAGCCACAGCCACTCGTACTCCCTAAACCGGAATTCGCTAGGGGTAGAACCTCGGCCTAGCTCCTTGTATACAGTGTAATGTGAAGAAAGCTCGTTCTTCCACTCTTTATACCTATATTAACACCAGGAAAAAAAGTTAGAGATATTAAAACACTTGATAAACAAAAATCTAACTCGATATATACTCAAATAACTCGAAGCACATCACCTCATATGTAGTTGACGCCCTACCCACGTGTGAATAAGGCATTCATCCACGTCAAACCACACCTGCAATATGAATATATAAACGGTAAAATTATATATTTATTCGGACTTAATTAATAAATGTAAAATTTACGTAATGAAAATATGATTTAACTCACACTCAGTGCATTATGCACTTGCATCTTCACGTAGATAGGCACAGATTCCCAATCTGGCCAAAGCATTGGGACCTTGTCCCGCACGATCGCCCCGGCCATGCTGACATATTTTCGCGTGGTGTCAAATGCCTCGATCACCTCGCCATCCTCATAGGCCCTAATGGGCGTTTTCCTTCCCCCGGTGGCCTGCTCAAGTCTCTTCCCGGTGCAGGTGCCTCTAGCCCCTTTCCGTTTTCCAGTACCATTAACGAAATTGCCTAATAATACAATGTCAACAAATTGATATCATTAATTGAACCTATCGTAAGTCTTAAGTAATAATTAAGTAATCAATCTTGTTAAATAAAATTTACCTGCATCGTCCGTTTGTTGGTTGGTGCACCTCACACTCCAAAGATACACGGGGTCGAACGGGATGAAGTTGTACGCTTCCTCCACGCTCAAGAACTCCGGCCGTCCTTCAACATAAATAGGCATCCCCCTATCATCGAATTCAGGGATCACAGGAATCTCGTCGGGCAGGAAGAGACCGGACGACGGAGATAGACGAGGCCTGGACGATGAGGCGCCAGCACCATCTGCCTAAGATGATTCCCGTGAAACGGGAGTAGGCACCGGGCGAATAGGGGGCATTCGGATGGAGGGAGTTTCTGATGCCCCCGTTGACTGTCGCTTGTCTGAGGGTCTGCTGACGGAGGGTCTGCTGACTGAGCGTCTGCTGACTGAGGCTCGAGGCTGGACTTCCGGTTGCACGGCTCCGGATCGTGCAGCTTCCTCCTCTTCTCGCGCAGCTAGCAACATTTGTGTGCGAGCATTCATCATTGGCCCACTGCGCGTGTTGCTGACTGCGGCTGAGGAGGAAGCTTGACTACTGCTCCCTCCACTATTTCTAGTCCCTCTCCGTTTGATGCCTCCAAGCCAATTTGCCGCAAACCTCCTGGACACCGTAATAGTCATGGATTCGGTTCTATGACAAATCGGAATCGGAACCGTTTGAACCTGGAACCGTTTGGAACTGGAACCATTCAGTTTCAAACGGTTCCGGTTACAAATAGTTCCGATTCCAAACGGTTCCGGTTTAAAACCGTTCTGGTTCCAAACCGTTCCGATTCCGATTTTTCACCTTAATTTATACGTTAAATTAACAACTATATCACCTTAATCCAAACACGTTAAATTCCGATTCCGATTTTTCACCTATTATACATTAAATTAACAACTATATCACCTAAATTAACATATATACATACATCATTTCCGACTTTAAATTTTTCACACATATATATATACATCACATATACGTACATCATCTTAATTAAATTTTCCACATATATATATACATCACATATATATACATCATGCATCTTAATTAAATTTAATTTTCACATATATATATACATCACATATTAATCCAAATCACCCTAATTAATTTTCCACATTTTTCAAACGTACGTATATATATACATTGCATATAAATTAATCCAAATCACCCTAATTAAATTTAATTTCCACATACATATATATATGCATTGCCACATACGTAAATACGTATATATAGATACGCATAAAAATAAATAAAAATTGAGAGAGAGAGAGAGGGAGAGAGAGTGAGGTTGCATGCACCTGCAATGGTGGAGCTCAAGGTGATTTTCTGGCGACGGAGGTGAGGGGAGGAGGAGAGGAGGAGGGGAGGAGAGGAAATTTCAATTTGAAATGGGGTTTTTTAGTGTGGAGAGAGGAGAAGGGAGAGGAGGTGAGGGGAGGGGAGAGGGGAGGAGAGGAAGAGAGATTTGAGGAGAGGGAGGCGGAACTATTTGGGGAGGAGGAGAGGAGGAGTTTTAGGGTTGAGATAGTGAAGAAATGAGTTCGAGCTCGAGCTGGGTTCAATCTATTCAGTAACCATTGCCGGCGAGTTAGTTGCAACTTGTTGGTCTTCATCACTTGAGTCTGACTCGGTTTCATAGGTAACCTCTGGCAATATGTGTCGCTCCTCGTCATCTGAATCAGCGTCAACTTCATATGGATTAACATCGAGAAGTTCTGCTCCAGTAATTCGAACCACACTCCCAGATCTCACATTATTAAGGCGAATCGTAGATGATTCCGGAATATCAAAAGCGTTCGGCTCTTGGTATGCAGTAACTTCCTCATCATCTGCGGTCTCACCAAGTGTGGCAGCACTGTATATGTTTCTATGAGCAACATGGTTAACCACCTTCCACGGGACTTTGTTAAGAAGATCATCAAGGTAAAACACTTGTTTTACTGATGAGGCAAGAACGAAAGGGTCTTCTTCATACCAGCTAGTAGCAGTATTCACCGAAAATGTTCCGTACTGATCGGTCCTTGTGTTCTCCGGGCTAGTATCAAACCATCTACACTTGAACAAGTGCACTTTCATGCGGTTCCCATAAATTAGTTCAACAACTGAATGAAGGACACCGTAATAGTCAACGCCATCCTGCCCACCATGGACCATCACCCCACAATTCTGTGTTTTCAGTCGGTCGTCTCGATTTTCACATATAAATTTCACGCCATTGACCTGACACATCGAGTAAACTTCTGAAGCTATCGGTTTCATCGCCAGGACCCTCAATTCGTTTGACCACTCTGGGCAAGCATCATTTGCTACATGGTTCATCTGAAAACGATAAGAAATACGTACACAAGAAATTATGAACATAGAAACCACAAAACCACGTACGTACACGCATGCTATATAAGGATATATATAAAAAAAAGACATATACACATATACCCTTATCCATTGACCAAAGTAGTTTGCAAACGTCCTGTTGTGGTAATCAACATTTCCGGCAATAGCAGGGCAGTGAAGATGATAGTTTTTCCAATATTGTACTTCTTTACAGTTAATCAGTACCGACCAGTGGGCAATGACTACCTCATTTCCATCCAACTTGTACGACTTTGGCAAGCTTCCCTGTACTACCACGTCATTGGAGATGATAGAAAGGTTGAACTGCGGTTCATCTATCGGCATCTGTTGTTGGGGGTCCTCAAGCGCTCCCAAATACACTTTGGTGTACGTTACACACTCGTGCGCAACATATGCTTCAGCGATACACCCTTCAGGTGCATATTTATTCTTCACATAGTCCTTGTAGGCTCCCAATTGTCTACAAGTTAACAAGTGCATGTTAACTTACTTAAAAAATAAGAATTTACATATAAAAACAGAGGCAAACCAAATGTATGAATCATTTGTACCTTTCCATGGGATACATCCAAGTGTAGTGTACGGGACCGGTAAGCAATAATTGTTCGGGAAGATGGATCATCAGGTGAGGCATGATGTCGAAAAAATTTAGGGGAAATATCCTCTCAAGCTTGCACATGATAAAAATGATGTCATCTTGCATCTCCCTGAGATCTGATTTTTTAACTTCCCTGGTGCATAACTTCTGAAAAAATCTTGACAAGGCCACCAACGGCTCCACCACCTCTTTGGGCAGGTACCCTCGAATGAAAATAGGGAAAAGGCGTTGAAGAAGTACATGACAGTCATGACTCTTTAATCCGTACATCTTATTGTCCCGGAAGTTAACACACCTGCTTATATTTCTTGCATAGCCATAAGGATACATGCATATATATATATATATATATATATATATATAGCCATAGGCAACAATTATATTTCTCGCATATAACCATATATAAGTAAAAATTTAAGGACAATTTCCTGCATAGCCATAAGAATATATACCTGACATTACTCAGCCACCCAAAAATTTCATGCTTATGCTTCGGATTTACGGTGTAAGGAGCTTGCGGCATTTTTCTCTTACCATCTCTTAACCACAAATGTTTCCGCAGTCCCATAGCTTTCAGATCAATGCGTGCCTTATGGATGTCTTTTGTTTTCCCCTCCAAGTTAAGAACTGTGCCCACCACACTTTCACACACATTCTTCTCTATGTGCATGACATCTAGGTAGTGTCTGATAGGCAACCTGGGCCAGCAGGGGAATTCTCAGAATATGCTCTTGTATGTCCAAAACTTATACCTTTCGGGCTTGTCTGGAATTGACGCCACTATCTCAGGATGATTGCTCAGCTGGCCAAAATCATATTCATTCAACACTTCCAAAATTTCATCCCCTGTCCATCGCCTGGGTGCCACACCTGTTTCCACAGTCCCATCAAACGCGTCTGGATCTTGCCGAAATGGGTGATCATATGGAAGCCAACAACGGTGACGCATCTGAACAATTTTACTGCAATGAGAACTGCAACAATCAACCGTCATGCACTTTGAACAAGCCCTGTAACCCCTGGTAACGTTGCCCGACAACATACCGCGGGAAGGAAAATCACTGATGGTGCCAACAAGCATTTCATGCATCTGGAACATCTCATTTTTGAACCTATCGTAAGTGGGGTGGCCACACTCACTCAGGTACTTAAGCTCCTCAATCAAAGGCCTCAAATACACATCGAGACACTTTCCTGGATAACCCGGGCCCGGAATTAACAGAGTGAGCATATTGTATTCCTTCTTCATGCACATTCATGGTGGAAGGTTGTACGGTACCAAAATAACTGGCCATATACTGTATTGAAGACTCATGTTGCCAAAATGGTTGAATCCGTCAGATGAGAGCTCTAGCCAAACATTTCGGTCCTCTGCTGCAAAATGATCAAACTCCATGACCATGTGCTTCCAAGCCTCTCCGTCGGAAGGGTGTATAAGGGTGTCATCGTCAGGCAAATTTCTCTCAGCCCACCATCTCATAGCTTTGGCCGTGAAAGCACACATGAACAACCGCTCCAGCCTATCAATAAGCGGAAAATATCGAAGTATCTTCACAGCTTTCTTGTTGCCTGCATGAATCAACTTATATATTTCTGTAAAACATACCGGGCAGGCTTCAAGGTCTTCAAGATCTTTTCCCCAAAAGAGAATACAATCATATCTGCATGCATGGATTTTGATGTAGGAAAACCCAAGATCTTTCAGGATATGTCGCACCTTATGATGAGTGGTAGGAAAACGATGACCGGGTGGCAGTAGCGAAGCAATCCACTTCAGCCAAGAGTCAACAGCTTTAACAGACATTTTGTTCTCCATTTTAAGCTGCATCACTCCCATGATACTTTCAAGAACAGTCTTACTACAACCGTCGTACAACGGAGTCTGTTGCAATGCAATCAGGTTGTTGTACTTGTCCATACCGCTTGTGTTGACATGACTTCCAAGTAATGGCTCGACTGGCTCAATATGGGGGAAACGCTCAACGACGGGAGGGACATTTGGTGCTTCATCAGCAAATACACCGCTCTCATAAGGAAACATATCATTGATTAACATTGATGTTGGATCATAGGATGGACTGCCCCTCTCAGCAAAATCTCCATGATCATAGCGTGGACTGGCCCTCTCACCAAATTGTCCATGATCATGCGGACCCGCTAACGATGTTTCACCGTGATAAATCCAACAAGTGTACTTATCCCAAAACCCATATTTACTTAGGTGCTTCTGGACTTTATCTATGGGAAAACGAAATCGATCGCTGCGACACTTACATTCTTTACACGGGCAATAATGAAGTGTAGTGTCTCCACAATTAGCCTTCACAAAATTCACAAAACTCCTAATTCCCTGGTGATATCTCACATCCCATCTTTCGAGGCTCATCCAACTCTTGTCCATCCTAAAAATTCTAACAATATTACGTACTATATATATACACATTCACTACTAATAATCAACGCAATATCTCAATTCAACTCTAATTAAATCAACACATGCATATATATATATATATATCGATCTAATTAGATCGATCAACACACATATATATATACATACACATATACGTATATATATACGTACCTATATATATAGCTTCCCGAGTGATCGATTTTTTGACGCGCGCCTTAATTTTGACAATACCGAAGGATCGATTTCAGAGCGTTTTCCTTCTTTCGATTTCACCGGATTTTTTTCGAACCAAATGAATGAGCTGCTGTGATCTGCATCTAATATAAGAGGCATTGTCGGCGATTCATTAAATCGCCGGAAATGGAGACATTGCCGGCGAAATTCCGGCGAAAAGTCGCCGGAAAATCGCCGGCAATGGTTGGCCACTCATTGCCGGCGACGGAGTAGGTCGCTGGTAATGTCTTGAAACATTACCGGCGACTTTTCGGACACATTACCTGCGACGGAGTAAGTCGCCGGTAATGATGATCATTACCGGCGACTTTCTCGGTCGCCGGCCTTGTTTTTCCAAAAATCGCTGGTAATGAGTGAGAATGTGGTAGTGTGAACAGTATGTAATGTGCTCTGTAGTAGTATGTAGAATTGATGTAAGTAGTATATAGAATTTATGTGAGTAGTATGTAGTATTTTGATGGTGTATTTTATTGTTTTGCAAAAATGGCACAAATGGAGGACCCTAAGAAACCCAAAGTCCAAATAAAATTGACTTAAGAGGCTTTTACAAAGTCATGGGTGAACTTCATAAAAAATTGCCTCCAAAAACAGTGAGGATGTTGCAGAAAACACCATTTGGCAATTTCATAGAAAACACTACAACAGTTTTTTAAAAGTACTACTTGAAATGACCCAACCCCGATTTAGTTTCCTAATCCGGAATCAAACCCCTTCTGAAAACACGAACTTTCAAAAACCATAGAAATTTCAGCAGAGTTTCACTATATCGCGAAGTTACCATTGACCTGTACCCGAAAATACACTTCATCCTATGCTACAAAAGCCAAACCGTGGGCACCAATCCCATCTGGATTTCTCAAAATCATATTATAATATAAAACAATAAGCAAAACTGTAACTTTATAGAAATCCGAGATTATGAAAATATAAACATCAGAGTATTCAGAGCGACATCTAGTATATAAACATAAATACACAACAGTATGCTAAACAAGAAACCTACTGGAAAGGAAAAGTAGCTCGAATACTAAGCGTTCAACTGCGACGTGCGACACCAGAATCCGAACTACAAACTGGGCATTGAAACAAAGAGCCCAGGGAAAGACATATAAACTGTTAGAGTGAGTGGACGAAAATAAATGTCTTTCGCCGAATAATATATGTTATAAAAACATATGCGAGTCTAAATGCATGAAAATAATATGGTACCCGAGGGAGACTTTAACTCCTCACGTGTACTGAGCATGCATCATAAAATCCTGCGGGGTCACTCATAGACACATCCGCGCTAGTACAGTCCGAATCACGAGATCCTAGACCCACACGTGATTCTAGCCAGAAATGCCTCAGGTCAGAGTATCTGTTCCCACCCGGAAATACATCGGCACAAGGTAACAGTCCCCCCTAGTGAACATCCTCGGGGATCAGCCGAGATGCTAAGTGTATTGATACAACTACATATACTAAGACTGTACTCTGTGTAAACCAAATCATAAATGGTTTCATGCAAATGTATAAAGCATAATGTAAATGCATATTCGTAATACATAATTGTAAAGCACATGCTCGTATAAATCATAATCTCATACGCATGCTCATGCTCATGCTCGTAAAACGTATAATAAAGATTCGCAACCAATCAGTGAAAAGAAAAGTGTCCACTCACAGACAAGCACAGCGCGCAAACGCGCTAATCCCGAGATCCGACGGAAGATCCCTCGCCAAGCGTACGATCTCGATCTCCTGAATAATCACAAAATATCACTGATCAAAATCACAATTCAATACTCTGAACCACACCTCAGAAACTAACCATTTCCGGAAATATATAACTCGGATAACAAAAGAACCGCCGAAAATCCCAAAATACTCCACATAAACCCTCGACATAAAATCCATCACCCAAATCAACTTGAAAACCTCAAGGCGACGATCGGAGCGTGATTACGAGTAAAACGACATAAAACTTTTCAAAATCTAAAAAGTCAACGCGTCGCCGGAGCTCCATCGTTGACCGCCGCCGGCGCGCTGTCACCGGAGAGATTTTCTGGCGACCAAGACCACCACAGCTTCCTCTCTTCAATCCAAGACTAAAACCCTTTTTCACCAAGACCCAATTCTGTCGGCAACCTGCCCAAAACCTCCTCGAAAGTCCCACGACAAGGAATCGCCGAAAAACTTTCTCGGTCGATTCCGGCACCGTCACGCGACCAAAATTCCTCAAACCAAGGGGGTTTTCACCCTTGGGTCGAGCCTAACCTGTTCCAACCCAACAACTCACTGGAAAGTCACCGGAACACCCCTCACCATTAAACCCGATTCCGGCCAACTTCCCCCACAAAAATCTCCAAGCAAACCGCCACCAAATCACACCATACACATATCAAATGAAAGCCCAGGTCCTAGGCTTCAAAACCTTACCTTTATTTCCGGAAACCGTGCCGTTTTCCGACAGCCACCACGACGACGAGTTCGCGACTCACTGAGTCAATCACGGGTTGACTCGGTCAACTCGGCCCAGCTCTGGTCAACTCAGTCAAACAGCCCGTTTTCGATCTTTTCGATAACTTTACGACTATTCTGCTATTTATACGTCGCGAATCAACTCTATCCGCAATTCGGATAACTCAAACTCAAACGGATAAACATGACTAACTCGGCGATAATTTCAAATATTCTTTTTATATTCCTCGATTATCTGAAAAATCCTTGGAAAGCTCCTACGAACTCGAAATCAGATTCTCTACATTTCCCACGAACAAATCCAAATCAAATTCGTGTCCGAAAATTAAGTCGTGATCAAAACCGCATAACCAATTGATTACGATAAACCACAATTACTCATAAAACTCGCAGATTAAGCCGATTACTATACCAATTCCGGTTCAGGTTGTCACACTATTCTAGTTTTCAGAAAGTACTACTCTAGTTGTTGGACAACACTATTCTACTAGGACTTTATGCATTCTAACTAAAACTCCGTTGAAAATATTACTGTAGTTTTCAAAAAGTACTACTCTAGTTGTTGGACAGTACTACTCTACTGGAACTTGATGCATTCTAACTAAAATTTTATTGAAAGTACTACTGTAGTTTTTAGAAAGTACTATTCTAGTTGTTGGACAATACTACTGTTACTAGTTTTACACACTATCCAGAAACTGATAAACTAACTTTCGTTCCAGTTCTTTCCAGTGGCACAGAGCATGTATGTGACGACCCGAACCAGAATCAGTTGTGTGTTTGGCACGATTCTCGAGATTTGGTTTTAGTCGCAGTTTTACGATAATGTGTAGTTTGCCGATTCGATTCGCGACTATATTTTCAGTCCAGAATTTGAGTTGAGTGTCTTCACGGAAGTTGTAGAGTACGTGATTTCGAGTTCGTGGGCGGTTCCGGAAGATTTTTCCGATAACCGAGGAATATTTTATGATTATTTTGAAGTTTCGGGTTCCGACGAGTTTATCCGATTGTTTCGAGCTTATCCGAATCATATCGTATATTCATTTCGGACCGTCGATCGACCCGAGGGACGAGTATAAATATCGAAAAGTCGAAGAATAGTCGAGAATTAGTCGGGAACCTCATATTGGGCGTTGACCATTTGCAAAACTGTTGACTTTCCTATTCTGGAAAGTGGATTAGCAGCCGAGAAGGGAAGTTTCCCAAACGGGAAAACAGTTTCCGGCGACCGGATTCCGGCAACGATTCACCTCGGGACAGGTACGGTTTGATTCCTCTTGTGATTTCGAGTGTGTATGGCTTGGGTTTGAATGGATTTAGACCCGTTTTGGTGGAGGCCGATTAGGGCCGAGTTAGATGAGTTTGCCGGCGACGGTGGTGGTAGCTCCGACGAGATTTGGAGGTGGGGATTAGGGGCATTCGACTCCCCTCATCTCTCTGAGTCTCGTGGTGTGAGTATTTGGGGTTGAGGATGAGTTTTAGGGGTGACCCGAATTGGTCACCGGATTATGTTCACCGATCGGATTTTGGACAGATTGGAGGGGTTGCGTTTGAAATTGGCCTTCGGGGTAGAAGGGAAACATGCTCGCCTTGATGATACCTAGAGGACTGGAGAGTTTGGCCGTGGGATTCCTCCGTTGACGGCGCGCCGCCGCCGCCGGCGGCGGTCAACGGCGGTCAACGGTGGAGAAAAAGTCAACTTTTCAGATTTCGACGATTTTAATGTCATTTTTCTCGTAATCACGCCCTGGTTATTGTACGGAGGTTTTTGGGTTGATTTGGTTAGCCGATTGTCAGTCGAGATTTCGAGTGGGGATTTCGGGATTTCTGTAATTCATTTTGCACTGCATTTCGTATTTCCGGGAACGGTTGGTTTCCGTACATCAGTACAGTGTAGTGGATTACAATATTGATCAGTTGTGTTTTATGTATATATTCAGGGGATCGAGATCGAGATCGGGACCGAGATTGTGCATCTGGCGAGGGATCTTCCGCCGGTCATCGAGATTAGTGCGTGTGTGCTTTTTGCTCACCTGTGAGTGGACAATTTCTTTTCACGGAAATGATTGCGAGTCTTTTATTTATGATTTACGAACTTGAGCATGCAGCTTGGTTGTGGTTTACGAGCATGTGTTTTACGATCATATATATATATACGAATATGCGTATACGAGTATACATACATTGATATAATGTTTCATGCCTTTGCATCGAGTTGTTTATGATTTGGTTTTCACAGAGTACAGTCGTAGTTTGTGATGTTGTATCGATACACTGCATCCCGGCTGATCCCCGAGGATGTTACTAGCTAGGATCACGTGTGGGCTAGGGACCCCGTGGTTCTGGATCACGTGTGGGCTAGGGACCCCGTGGTTCCGACTGTGCATCTGCAGCTAGGATCACGTGTGGGCTAGGGACCCCGTGGTTCTAACTGTGAGATTTTTACTTGCATGCTCAGTACACTGGAGGAGTGTGAGTTTTACCTCGTGTACTTGTTGTTTTTATTTACCTGGACTCGCGTATGTTTTAATAACATATATACTTGGTGAAAGACATTTATTTTCGTCCACTCACTCTAACGTGTTTATTGTCTTTCTCCTGGGCTTTTCGGTTTCCGTGCCCAGTTTGCAGTTTAGGTTTGGTGTTTCACGTCGCGGTTTGGAGGCTAGTGATCAGAGTCACCTGTGTTTTTCAGTAGGTTACAGTTTCGCCTACTGATGTACATGTTGTATATATTTTACACTAGAGGTCGCTCTGATACGTTCTGATTCTTGTTTTCACGGATTTTCTCAGATATACATATATACATAGTACAGTTTATTTACTGTTGTTGATTATATTGATGTTGAGAAATCCGGATGGGATTGGTGCCCACGGTTTGCTTTTTGTGGCATAGGATGAAGTGTATTTTCCGCGTGCAGGTTATGGTAATTCAACGCTAGTAACGAAACTCTGCCCAAATTTCGGAAAAATTTTTGTTGGTTCCTATTTTCGGAAGGGTTTGATTCCGGTTTAGGTAACTGAATCGGGATTGGGTCCTTTCAATGTATCCCTTGTACTTTTCCTTGGAATGAGCAGCATCAACAAACAAAAACACATACACAAAACATAGAAAGCTAATGTGGAGAGAATCAAGCTCTCTCTCTCTCTCTAGCACGACTCTCTCACTCTCTTTCTAAAAGTTGTCGGTGGAGTTTTGAATTTGAACTAAATCGTTATAAAAAATAATAAAAAAATTGAACTAAACAACTCTCCTTATCAAAAGGGGTAATTTTGAAAATTCAAATATATTAGAGAATGGATAATGACCTTATGTGTATAAAAAAATTATAATAACCTTATGTGTGAAATAAAGTCTCTAATTGAACTTATATATATATATATATATATATATTTTTTTTTTTTTTAAATATTCCCGATCGATATTAAGTCGCAATAGTTTGAAGTGACCGATCGATCTAGATGAATGCTACATAGTAGTTATTAATCAAAGAATCTGAAGCCATCTAATTATGGACGACCGTGCGAATTAGCTAGCTAGTCGATGGAACGTGGTACAACGTACTTGGAGTCAATTGTATGCCTTGTTTATACTGAACTTACTGTACGTCTAGCGACTCTAACAAATTCGATCTCGACCGATAAGGATTAATCCATGCGATACGATAACAACAATAAAAAGAGTTTACCCAGATCGATCTTAATTACTGGTTTACTCTATTTTCTGGATTGATCTTGTTTGTTTGAGTGATAGATGGAGGCTATATATGTTCGATAATCGATACCCGATACCTTCCCATCTTCTCTTTAGTCCATAATCGTATCCATGGAGATCCAGAATATAACTCAATGATGGGAACATAGTCCAAAAACCTATCTTCTGTGGCTGGCACAGCGAAAGTACAGGACAGTCCCTATAATCATTAAAGCCATAATATACTCCATACCGACCAATCCATTGGTCCAAAATGCCCCAAAACCATAACTAAACAGTAAATTTAACCCGCCATTAGATCTCCTTCCTTTGTCTCCTTCTCTCTACCTCTTCTCCTTATTTGGATCGTTGCCATCGTCATCACCAGTTCACCACCATATATATATATGTACTCTTACTGTCTTACAAAGACCATGATATCTACAGATGTAAAAGCTGCATCCATGGCAGAGAGGCGACTAGGGTTACGTGCTGCAAACCCTAATCTGCAGCTATCACGCATATGTAGTACTACTCTCACTTCGATCATCTAGTATGGTCCATATGCGCATTTGCTCGATTCAAAACTGTTTCTTATAATAAGATCGAACGAACCAGCTCGATCAAGGACCACCCGGCTCAGTTTTTATGAACCTGTTGTACGCAGTAGTTCCAAGTTCCCAAAAGAAAAAAATGAAATCGAACGAACCCAATAAGCTAGCTAGCTTCAAAACTGAAGCAAACAAACAAGTATAGCCAGTACCACCACCATGCACCGGGGGGCAGCAGCTGATCTCAACGCAGGTCACCCGTCTTTTGTGGGTTTTGGCCGCGGGGGTGGCATCCCACCGAGAATTGACACCTCCTTAGCCTAGCCTCCCCTCGTCCCCCTCGAGCATTGTTACAAAAAACACAATGATGAATAGATATGCACCCTTTCAAAATAGGGTGTGCCCGTACGGCTCGGAGGGTAGGGTATACATACGCTAGCTGGTTTTAGTTTATATGTAAGAGCAAAGTCAGTAAGACTGAACGAGCTAGCTAGCTAGCTTTTAAGATCTGGGTGAGAGTTACGTAACGCTGATTAAACTGAGTTTTCTTGCAGAGAAAGAGAGAGAGAGAATCGGAGAGAGTGATCGAGGATTTCGATCTTTTGGGGACTAGGAGTTGCTATATTACGCAGTGACTGTATACGTAGGGCTTGGAATGAGGTAAGCCTGGTGTAAGAACTGATTAGGGTAAAGAGAAAGAGATACGTGATGGAGGGAAATGGCAAGCGTCGACGGAGACGAAATTAATATAAGCTTCTGTTGGTATAACTAGGACCACCCCGGCTTTTCAAACAGACCAAACCATTAAAGCTGCTTAGGTCCTCTCTCAGTGTCTAAATCTCGTTTCCGGGAGTGTATGCGTCTTCACGTTACTCGTTTTAATTTCATCGAATTTTTAACTGCCAATTTTCGAGGGATTTCGATAAGGAAATTAACGAGATCGATAGAATGTCTTTGCCAATTGGCTTGTATGTGTACAATACTAGTTCTTGTTAGGGACATCGATCTAGATTAAATTAAGCACGTACAAGTGCACAACCGTATATATGGTCTAGCGTTCTCATGAATATGAGCTCATGCATGCTTACGATGACATGAAACTTGCTCAAAAGTCTGTCCAATTTATGGATCGTACGTGCTATGATAAAGTTCACATTGTAATGTTGCATAGGCCAATTGAATCATTGGTCCTGTCTCAAGTATAAATATCATACACGGAGGACCCATTATGTCTATGCTTTATTACTTTTTACAAATAAAGGTAGTATATATAGCGAAAATATTCGCTAATACCTAACGTATGAACTCTTCAACATCGATTTTACATTTTTGATGAAAATGGATCGGTGCGTTAATGGATCGACCGACAACAATATTCGATCACACTAAATTACATTTGTAACCTAGCTAGCTGATTGAGATAGCCACATAATCAATCTCTACAAACGCCCCCAATGACCTTGCAAATGGGGAAAAGAAGTCTTAATTTTCCTTAAACATGTGGAGGAGAAACCAACTGCGAAAAAATGTTGGTAATCATGATAGGGTACTTGTGGAAGAAGACTAAAACGAACGACGAGAGCCATTGGAAGAGATTGATCGGAGGTGGAAATTGCATGCGCGTGGAGTAGTAGTAGTAGTAGTAGTAGTAGGGCATATTCATTTTTATTTTTTGCGCAAAATTAAAAAAATGAAAAAGACGATGCGGTCCCGAGAGATACATATGGGTGTGGACTACTTTAACACACCCAATTAATAAGAATTAGATGGATTGGCAAAACCAATTGGACCACCTCATCTCAATGACTCAATCCCACACTCGTCCCCTTATTTTCAAGAACATTTTGCCACAACTCCAGGCGCATCTATTCTCTTTCTTTCTCTCTTACATTTCTCTATTCATTATTTTTGTTACAGTGAAAAAGAAATTATTGGCTCCTGTAAAATAGTACGGAGAGCTATACTATAGGCTATAGCAAAGGACTGGATCGAAAATCACTCCAGCTCAGAGTTAGGCCTAGTCTTCACAGACCTGTAAAAGGGCAGAGCCGCAGGGATAGAGGGGCCACGGACCCTTCCAAAAACGAACAGAAGTATAGCTCACTGAAACCCATCTGAAAAAGCATGTAAACAACTACTACTTAGGAAAAGACTTCTCGGGATTCGTCCGTTTTCCCCCACAGAGATTTTTATTTTCTTTATCCCAATAATTCGAGCTGGTTTTTTTTTATTCGACTGAAATTAAGAAAGATTATACAGTGACTAAAGAAATGGATCAGGCTGCTGTGCATCAGGGTATGCACTCATTAGACTTGTTTTCAAAATTAACATGCGGTACCATATCAGCCTTCTGATCTCTTTGCTTTGATTAAAGTTGACTGAACCTATAATAAGCTCAGAGCACAGAAACACTCTTTCTCTCTCTCTCTCTCGTTGTGACCTGACGACAACGCCTCTATTGTCCATCAGCCTCGGCCTACCGGCACCCCACATTCGATGTCTCTCGACCTCGCCATCTCTGGTGCTTGTCCCCTCCACCTTTGCGCTGCCGCGCGCCGCAAACTTGCCCTCCCAACTCTTTCATGTTGGCCGATTCTCGTACCGACCTCGGCTTTCGCTAGCCGCCCTTGCCCCTCTTCTGCTCCCTCCTCCTCCCAGTCAATCTCGGCTGCTCTTGACATGGAGAAAAGGGAGCACGTCGTCGTCCAAAGAGGAGGAGTGGGGTCGAGTGTCGAGGGTTTCCAATGGCCGCGTTTGATGTGGCCAAAGGCCGAGTTCGAGTCCGATGACGACGATGAAATAGATTAGGATTCGAGCTCCGAGTAAGGAACCCGGTTCAATTTCGACCCGTCGGTTCGAGCCGAGTTGGTTCTGCTGTGCTACTACTTAATGGTAGCCGAGAGAGAGAGAGAGAGAGAGAGAGATGTCGAAGAAGGAGGAGACATATACACTACCACGTTTTGAAACATTACCGACGATTTTTGGAAAAACAAGGCCGGCGACCGGGAAAGTCGCCGGTCATTACCGGCGACTTACTCCGTCGCCGGTAATGTGTCCGAAAAGTCGCCGGTAATGTTTCAAAACATTACCGGCGACCTACTCCGTCGCCGGCAATGTCAAGCCAACCATTGCAGGCAATTTTTCGGCCGGAATTTCGCCGGCAATCGTTGGCTTGACATTGCCGGCGACGGAGTAGGTCGCCGGTAATGTTTTGAAACATTACCGGCGACTTTTCGCCGGAATTTCGCCGGCAATGTCACCATTTCCGGTGATTTAATGAATCGCCGGCAATGCCTCTTATATTAGATGCAGATCGCAGCAACTCATTCATTTGGATCGGAAAAAATCCGGTGAAATCGAAAGAAGGAAAACGCTCTGAAATCGATCCTTCGGTATTGTCAAAATTAAGGCGCGCGTCGAAAACTCGATCACTCGGGAAGCTATATATATATAGGTACGTGTATATATACGTATATGTGTACGTATATATATATATATATATGTGTGTGTGTTGATCGATCTAATTAATTAGATCGATATATATATATATATGCATGCATGTGTTGATTTAATAAGAGTTGAATTGAGATATCGCGTCGATTATTAGTAGTGAATGTGTGTAAATATAATACGTAAAATTGTTAGAATTTTCCGGATGGACAAGAGTTGGATGAGCCTCGAAAGATGGGATGTGAGATATCACCAGGGAATTAGGAGTTTTGTGAATTTTGTGAAGGCTAATTGTGGAGACACTACACTTCATTATTGCCCGTATAAAGAATGTAAGTGTCGCAGCGATCGATTTCGTTTTCCCATTGATAAAGTCCAAAAGCACCTGAGTAAATACGGGTTTTGGGATAAGTACACTTGTTGGATTTATCACGGTGAAACATCGTTAGCGGGTCCGCATGATCATGGACAATTTGGTGAGAGGGCCAGTCCACGCTATGATCATGGAGATTTTGCTGAGAGGGGCAGTCCATCCTATGATCCAACATCGATGTTAATCAATGATATGTTTCCTCATGAGAGCGGTGTATTTGCTGATGAAGCACCAAATGTCCCTCCCGTCGTTGAGGGTTTCCCCTATATTGAGCCAGTCGAGCCATTACCTGGAGCTCATGTCAACACAAGCGGTATGGACAAGTACAACAACCTGATTGCATTGCAACAGACTCCGTTGTACGACGGTTGTAGTAAGACTGTTCTTGAAAGTGTGATGGGAGTGATGCAGCTCAAAATGGAGAAGAAAATTTCTGTCAAAGCTGTTGATTCTTGGCTGAAGTGGACTGCTTCGCTACTGCCACCCGGTCATCGTCTTCCTACCACTCATCATAAGGTGCGACATATCCTGAAAGATCTTGGGCTTTCCTACATCAAAATCCATGCATGCAGATATGATTGTATTCTCTTCTGGGGAAAATAACTTGAAGACCTTGAAGCCTGCCCGGTATTTTTTACAGAAATGTATAAGTTGACTCCTGCAGGCAACAAGAAAGCTGTGAAGATACTTCGATATTTCCCGATAGGCTGGAGCGGTTGTTCATGTGTTCTTTCACTGCCGAAGCAATGAGATGGTGGGCTGAGAGGAATTTGCCTGACGATGACACCCTTATACACCATTCCGACGGAGAGGCTTGGAAGCACATGGTCATGGAGTTTGATCATTTTGCAGCAGAGGTCCGAAATGTTTGGCTAGGGCTCTCATCTGACGGATTCAACCCTTTTGGCAACATGAGTCTTCAATACAGTATATGGCCAGTTATTTTGGTACCGTACAACCTTCCACCATGGATGTGCATGAAGAAGAAATACAATATGCTCACTCTGTTAATTCCGGGCCCGGGTTATCCAGGAAAGTGTCTCGATGTATATTTGAGGCATTTGATTGAGGAGCTTAAGTACCTGAGTGAGTGTGGCCCCCCACTTACGATAGGTTCAAAAATGAGATGTTCCAAATGCATGCCATGCTTGTTGGCACCATCAGTGATTTTCCTGCCCGCGGTATGTTGTCGGGCAACGTTACCAGGGGTTACAGGGCTTGTTCAGAGTGCATGACGGTTGATTGTTGCAGTCCTCATTGCAGTAAAATTGTTCAGATGTGTCACCGTTGTTGGCTTCCATATGATCACCCATTTCGGCAGGATCCAGACGCGTTTGATGGGACTGTGGAAACAGGTGTGGCACCCAGGCGATGGACAGGGGAAGAAATTTTGGAAGTGTTGAATGAATATGATTTTGGCCAGCTGAGCAATCATCCTGACATAGTGGCGTCAATTCCAGACAAGCCCGAAAGGTATAAGTTTTGGACACACAAGAGCATATTCTGGGAACTCTCCTACTGGCCCAGGTTGCCTATCAGACACTACCTAGATGTCATGCACATAGAGAAGAATGTGTGTGAAAGTGTGGTGGGCACAGTTCTTCACTTGGAGGGGAAAACAAAAGACATCCCTAAGGCACGTATTGATCTGAAAGCTATGAGACTGCGGAAACATTTGTGGTTAAGAGATGGTAAGAGAAAAATGCCGCAAGTTCCTTACACCGTAAAGCCGAAGCATAAGCATGAAATTTTTGGGTGGCTGAGTAATGTCAGGTATATATTCTTATGGCTATGCAGGAAATTGGCCTTAAATTTTTACTTATATATGGTTATATGCGAGAAATATAATTGTTGCCTATGGCTATATATATATGAAGGTATCCTTATGGCTATGCAGGAAATATAAGCAGGTGTGTTAACTTCCGGGACAATAAGATGTACGGATTAAAGAGTCATGACTGCCATGTACTGCTTCAACGCCTTTTCCCTATTTTCATTCGAGGGTACCTGCCCAAAGAGGTGGTGGAGCCGTTGGTGGCCTTGTCAAGATTCTTTCAGAAGTTATGCACCAGGGAAGTTAAAAAATCAGATCTCAGGGAGATGCAAGATGACATCATTTTTATCATGTGCAAGCTTGAGAGGATATTTCCCCCAAATTTTTTCGACATCATGCCTCTCCTGATGATCCATCTTCCCGAACAATTGTTGCTTACCGGTCCTGTACACTACACTTGGATGTATCCCATGGAAAGGTACAAATGATTCATACATTTGGTTTGCCTCTGTTTTTATATGTAAATTCTTATTTTTTAAGTAAGTTAACATGCACTTGTTAACTTGTAGACAATTGGGAGCCTACAAGGACTATGTGAAGAATAAATATGCACCTGAAGGGTGTATCGCTGAAGCATATGTTGCGCACGAGTGTGTAACGTACACCAAAGTGTATTTGGGAGCGCTTGAGGACCCCCAACAACAGATGCCGATAGATGAACCGCAGTTCAACATTTCTATCATCTCCAATGACGTGGTAGTACAGGGAAGCTTGCCAAAGTCGTACAAGTTGGATGGAAATGAGGTAGTCATTGCCCACTGGTCGGTACTGATTAACTGTCAAGAAGTACAATATTGGAAAAACTATCATCTTCACTGCTCTGCTATTGTCGGAAATGTTGATTACCACAATAGGACGTTTGCAAACTACTTTGGTCAATGGGTAAGGGTATATGTGTATATGTCTATTTTTTATATATATCCTTATATAGCATGTGTGTACGTACGTGGTTTTGTGGTTTCTATGTTCATAATTTCTTGTGTACGTATTTCTTATCGTTTTTAGATGAACCATGTAGCAAATGATGGTTGCCCAGAGTGGTCAAACGAATTGAGGGTCCTGGCGATGAAACCGATAGCTTCAGAAGTTTACTCGATGTGTCAGGTCAATGGCGTGAAATTTATATGTGAAAATCGAGACGACCGACTGAAAACACAGAATTGTGGGGTGATGGTCCATGGTGGGCAGGATGGCGTTGACTATTACGGTGTCCTTCATTCAGTTGTTGAACTAATTTATGGGAACCGCATGAAAGTGCACTTGTTCAAGTGTAGATGATTTGATACTAGCCCGGAGAACACAAGGACCGATCAGTACGAAACATTTTCGGTGAATACCGTTACTAGCTGGTATGAAGAAGACCCTTTCGTTCTTGCCTCATCAGTAAAACAAGTGTTTTACCTTGACGATCTTCTTAACAAAGTCTCATGGAAGGTGGTTAACCATGTTGCTCATAGAAACATATACAGTGCTGCCACACTTGGTGAGACCGCAGATGATGAGGAAGTTACTGCATACCAAGAGCCGAACGCTTTTGACATTCCGGAATCATCTACGATTCGCCTTAACAATGTGAGATCTGGGAGTGTGGTTCGAATTACTGGAGCAGAACTTCTCAATGTTAATCCATATGAAGTTGACGCTGATTCAGATGACGAGGAGCGGCACATATTGCCAGAGGTTACCTATGAAACCGAGTCAGACTTAAGTGATGAAGATGAATACGATTATCATCCTTAGTACGTTAATGATGTACGTATTTTAATTATAGTCAGAAATTATAGTCGGAAATAGTAGTCGGAAATTGTAGTCGGAAATTGTAGTCGGAAATTGTAGTCGGAAATCGTGTTGGAAATCGTAGTTGGAAATTGTAGTCGGAAATTGTACGTAGTCGGAAATCTTGTTGGAAATCGTAGTCGGAAATTGTAGTCGGAAATTGTAGTCGGAAATTGTACGTAGTCGGAAATCGTGTTGGAAATCGTAGTCGAAAATTGTAGTCGGAAATTGTAGTCGGAAATCGTGTTGGAAATTGTAGTCAGAAATTGTAGTCGAAAATTGTAGTCGGAAATCGTGTAGGAAATCGTAGTCAGAAATCGTAGTCGGATATTCTTCGGGAAATAATGACATTACCAACGAGTTGATAAGCAACTCGTTGGTAATGACATTGCCGACGAGTTATCAACTCGTTGGTAATGTCATTACCAACGAGTTGCAACTAACTCGCCGGCAATGTTTACTGAATATGGGCGAACCCAGCTCGAGCTCTCCCTCATTTCTCACTATCTCAAACCCTAAAACTCCTCCTCTTCTCCTCCCAAACTGTTCCGGCCGCCTCCCTCTCCTCAAATATCTCTTCCTCTCCTCCCCTCTCCCCTCCCCTCACCTCCTCTCCCTTCTCCTCTCTCCACACTAAAAAACCCCATTTCAAATTGAAATTTCCTCTCCTCCCTTCCTCCTCTACCTCCTCCCCTCACCTCTGTCGCCGGAAAATGACCTCAAGCTCCACCATGGCAGGTGCATGCAAGCTCACTCTCTCTCCCTCTCTCTCTCTCCCTCTCTCTCTCTCTCTCAATTTTTATTTATTTTTATGCGTATATATATACGTATGTACGTATGTGGCAATGTATATATATATGTATGTGGAAATTAAATTTAATTAGGGTGATTTGGATTAATTTATATGCAATGTATATATATACCGGTAATGTTTGAAAAATGTGGAAAATTAATTAGGGTGCGTGTTTTGGATTAATATGTGATGTATATATATATGTACGTGAAAATTAAATTTAATTAAGATGCATGATGTATATATATGTGTGAAAAATGTGAAAAATTAATTAGGGTGCGTGATTTGGATTAATATGTGATGTATATATATGTGAAAATTACATTTAATTAAGATGCATGATGTATATATATGTGATGTATATATATATGTGAAAAATTTTAAGTCAAAAATGATGTATGTATATATGTTAATTTAGGTGATATAGTTGTTAATTTAACGTATAATAGGTGAAAAATCGGAATCGGCATTTAACGTGTTTGGATTAAGGTGATATAGTTGTTAATTTAACGTATAAATTAAGGTGAAAAATCGGAATCGGAACGGTTTGGAACCAGAACGGTTTTAAACCGGAACCGCGTGGAACCGGAACCGTTTGGAACCGGAACTGTTTGTAACCGGAACCGTTTGAAACCGAACGGTTCCAGTTCCAAACGGTTCCGGGTTCAAACGGTTCTGGTTCCACCCGGTTCCGGTTCCAAACGGTTCCGATTTGTTATAGAACCGAGTCCATGACTATTACGGTGTCCATGAGGTTTTGCGGAAAATTGGCTTGGAGGCATCAAACGGAGAGGTTCCCGAAATAGTGGAGGCGAGCTTCCTCCTCAGCCGTAGTCTGCAACACGCGCAGTGGGCCAATGATGAATGCTCGCACACAAGCCTTGCTAGCTGCGCGAGCAGAGGAGGAAGCTGCACGATCCAGAGCCGTGCAACCGGAAGTCCAGCCTCGAGCCTCAGTCAGCAGACACTCAGTCAGCAGACGTCCCTCCGTCAGCAGACCCTCAGACGAGCGACAGTCAACGGGGGCATCAGAAACTCCCTCCATCTGAATGCCCCCTATTCGCCCGGTGCCTACTCCCGTTTCACGGGAATCATCTGAGGCAGATGGTGCTGGCGCCTCATCGTCCAGGCCTCGTCTATCTCCGCCGTCCGGTCTCTTCCTGCCCGACAAGATTCCTGTGATCCCTGAATTCGATGATAGGGGGATGCCTATTTATGTTGAAGGACGGCCGGAGTTCCTGCGCGTGGAGGAAGCGTACAACTTCATCCCATTCGACCCCATGTATCTTTGGAGTGTGGGGTGCACCAACCAACAAACGGACGATGCAGGTAAATTTTATTTAATAAGATTGATTACTTAATTATTACTTAAGACTTACGATAGGTTCAATTAATGATATCAATTTGTTGACATTGTATTATTAGGCAATTTCGTTAATGGTACTGGAAAACAGAAAGGGGCTAGAGGCACCTGCACTGGGTAGAGACTTGAGCAGGCCACCGGGGGAAGGAAAACGTCCATTAGGGCCAATGAGGATGGCGAGGTGATCGAGGCATTTGACATCACGCGAAAATATGTCAGCATGGCCGGGGCGATCGTGCGGGACAAGGTCCCAATGCTTTGGCCAGATTGAGAATCTGTGCCTATCTACGTGAAGATGCAAGTGCATAATGTATTGAGTGTGAGTTAAATCGTATTTTCATTACGTAAATTTTACATTTATTAATTAAGTCCTAATAAATATATAATTTTACCGTTTATATATTCATATTGCAGGTGTGGTTTGATGTGGATGAATGCCTTATTCACACGTGGGTAGGGCGTCAACTACATATGAGGTGATGTGCTTCGAGTTATTTGAGTATATATCGAGTTAGATTTTTGTTTATCAAGTGTTTTAATATCTCTAACTTTTTTTTCCTGGTGTTAATATAGGTATAAAGAGTGGAAGAACGAGCTTTCTTCACATTACACTGTATACAAGGAGCTAGGCCGAGGTTCTACCCCTAGCGAATTCCGGTTTAGGGAGTACGAGTGGCTGTGGCTGATAGCCCACTTCGAGCACCCCAAAGCGAAGGTATGCATCCTGAATATATCTTACAAGCCTAATGTATCGTATCACATTGAAATAGTTAGTTACTAATTTTTTTAAATATGTTTATCAAACAAGGCGATTTCGAAGACGAACCGGGCGAATAAATTGAAAAACACCAGGGCCCATCATGCAGGTTCACTCAACTATTTGGGTTGGTCGAGTAAGGCGCAGCAACAACAAGAAGTGAACCCGTTGGTGTATATTCATCAAAAGTTCTATCCGCAGTGCCCTGAAGAAGCGGTAAGTCTTTCGCCTCTGCATGTGTTAATAAAACTATTTTTTGATATTAATTTATTTTGTTAAATAGTACGTCATTCATTTTCGCTTTTCAATTAGGCGAGAGTGGAGGAGGCGACCACAAAAGTGACCATGAATATAGCTCAGAACAACCATCCTGACTGCTCCGAGGAAGAAGTGACCCAGTATGCCTCTCAAATCGATCCGCTTGATCGCTCTATAGCGGCTCAGATCATGGCAAAAGCGTGCGGGATGGAAAGAATACCTACTACTGTAAGGGAATGGGCTCGGCGGGCGAAGGAGTATTGAAGAACACTTCAGAATGCTCTACCAGGTCAAGAAGTTCGACTTCTAGTTGTAACCTCGCAACGGAGCTTCATAGGACGCAGAGGGAGTTGGAGGAGCAAAGGAGGCAGATGGAGGAGATGAGGCAGATGGCCGAGCAGCAGGCAGTCAGAGATGCCGAGTACCGGGGGATGATCGAGCAACACCGACTCATGGTTCAGCAGCAGACACAAATGTTCACCTGGATGCAGACGATGTACGCGGCTCAGACTACCGGACAACCGCTCCCCACACCTCCCCCGGTCCCTGTGTTCCCCAGTTATCCACCACCACCACCGCACCAGTCACCGCCATAGCAAGACCAGGGTAGCCACCGGAGTTCAAATGAGTACATGGATTTCTTCGACCCTGACCCGCAAGTTCCTCGACCCTGACGTGTAGTTGTAGTTAATTTTCGTATCGTTGCTATTTGTACTGTACGTTGGACATTTATGTGTGTACTGTTGAACTTGTATGATTGTATGGTTTATGTCTTTCAATGCAGGTTCTAGAATTGGGCCCAATCCAGAACCGGCTTTTTTTTCAAAATTTTTCCAACCATTGTCGGCGACATGGACCTAAGTCGCCGGCAATGACTTCAAATTCCGGCCACGGCGGCGCTAACATTGCCGGCGACTTGAAAATGAGTCGCCGACAATGCTATCTCCGGCGGGCAATTTCCGGCGACTTGTCGCCGGTAATGACATTTCCGGGGAGAAAAAAAACAAGGCCGTCGACTTAAAGTCGCCGGCAATGGGTCTTAATCCGGTAGCAGAGTTTCCCGTGCCGGCGGTGGATGTCGGCTATTCTTTGGCAAATGAATAGTATCACATAGACTGAGCTTATCCGTCAACTTTTGAAAACTTTGACTAAAACAACTTATTATATTCCCATACGTGTCGAGTGGTAAAAAGTCTTAGTGCTGTTTAGACCCAGAGTATATTCCAGTCAAATTCTAAAAAAGATTGAATTAGTTGGATTAAGAGAGTAGATTGGTGTGGAATATAATCACAATATTGATGAATATATATAAAAAAATATAAAATAGTTTCTAATTAGAAAAACTATTTCCAATAGGGTTGAATCCTAAATAACTATGGACTGTAAATTTACCATAATATTAATATTCCAACTGCTAATACGTAGTCGTGTGGCGGCTTGTAGTTTGTGCAACAAGGCAAAGGCAAAGGGGATAGTGTCATATGTATGGATTCATTACTGCTGCTCTGTTTTTTCCATGTACAAGTATTTTAGGGAGGCAGGGATGGTGTTTGATTTTTTTAAATACGTTAATCCAATTATTTAATTGTTTACTTACCAAAAGGCATGGATTAGAAAACTCTAACGATAGTAATTTAGAATAATTATTGAAATAATTGAGAGGGGGCCCGGGTATTAGAATTTTCATTCTAGGAAGTCAATTTTGGAGGTATATATATCATGAGCATTGACCCACTAGAGAGAGAGATAGACAGAGAATAGAGCCATAGAGAGAGAGAGAGAGAGAGAGAGAGAGAGAGAGGCCTTATTGAAACTGAAATGAAATGATGAACATGGTTAGGAGGTCATCATCAGCCCTATCTGATCTTCTATTTCTGAAGAGATATATTTGATCAAAATTTTCTTCCTAGGCTTGCGTTCTCATGGTTCACACTGATGGCTTATTAGTAGAACGAGTTTGAGATACAGTAGTCCACCATCACCACTTAAATACTCATCCTCAACGATCTCCATACCCTCCACTTGGTAAGTACAAGAATTCCCCCTTTCTTTTTGGTGTTCTAATTTTTCATCTTCTGATATCTTTGATCTTTTGATTTTGATTGATTCCTATTCTTCACCGGTAATTAAAGGCATTCTACCTTTTTATTGTGAAGTGAAGAAGCTAAGGAAGAAGAGGAGGAAGAAGAAGAAGACAGGATTTCGTTTTCATGGCTAGAGAGCTGTGCAGTGAAGATCATAAGTCCTCGTCAGTTGGGTTTTGTTACTCCGACGTTTCATCAGCCAATCCAAGCCTTCACCACCATACTCAATTCTCGAATCAGATCCACGGCTTTGATCATCAGTCAAACCCAGCAGAGATCTTCAACTTGACCACAGGCATGGACATGATAGGCTTCTCCAAAGGAGCCTTCTTCGCCAAATACGGCGGTCCTTCGTCGTCATCTAAAAGCGCCGCCGAACAATTCTACCACCATGGCCAGCAAGAGTACAACGGAACCGGCATGTCTGAAACGAGCAGCGAAAACCAGAACCTAATGGAGCCAACGGGGACTTGGCAGCAAGAGAACAGCAACAACAATAGGTTTCTTGTGGATGACTCTTCAATGAGGTGTGTGTTCACATGTGAAGGTAATGAGAGGCCAAGCCAAGGCCTCTCACTCTCTCTTAGCTCCAACAATCCTTCTAGTCTTGGCTTACAGTCCTTTGAACTCAGGCAGGCAAATCAACACCACCACCACCACCAAGACGTTGGGGCCATCTTCGGGAAATTGCCATCGTCGACTATGCAAGACCATAATAACCAGAGCCATATTAAGTTACAACAAGAAGGGTATTTGGGTAAAAGCTCTACTCTACACCACCAAGCTCTCCTTCATGAGAATCAAGCTGCGGCTCTCTTCCAGCTCAGAAACTCTAAGTACTTGGGCCCTGCTCAGGAGGTGTTAAATGAGTTCTGTAGCCTCGAAACAAAGCAGACTCATGATGATTCAAAGAACAAGTCAAACAAAACCAAACAGTGGGAAGATCAGAATAACAATAATAATGGTACCACTTCGTCCTCCTCTTTCAAAAAGCAGTCTCCCCTGCACTCCCTTGAATTCGTTGAGTTGCAGAAGAGAAAGAACAGATTGCTTCAATTGCTAGAAGAGGTACATAACTTCCTCCCTCCGGTAAATAAATATTTACGTACTTTTGTTTGACTATATCATAGCTTCTTTTTTTTGGTCTCTCACTCCATGAGAAAAGATCAATCCTTTCTTTTCTTGAAACCCAAACTTTCAATTTTCCCATAGATTCTGAGAAGGGAAAGGTAAATGCTTTTTTTTCCTTCTTCTCTTTCTGGGTAGTAGATGAACTGGGGTCTGCATGATTGAAATCGAACTAACTAACAAATTTAGGGGCCTTTCAATTAATATCCAGAAACCCTTTACTTTTTCTCTATTTATTCATTTTTAGTTATCTCAATATTTCATGATCATATGCTGTGTTTACTAGGTGGAGAGGAGATACAAGCACTACCGTGATCAAATGAAGGCTGTAGTCTCAAATTTTGAAGCCGTGGCGGGAAGTGGAGCCGCCACGGTCTACTCGCGGCTGGCTTTTAAATACATGTCAAGACATTTCAGGAGTTTGAAAGATGGGATTGTAGCTCAGATTCAGGCCACAAGGAAAGCAATGGGAGAGAAGGACCCGGTGGCTCCCGGAGCAAGCCGAGGCGAGACGCCGCGGCTTCGGATTCTCGACCAAACTCTGAGGCAGCAGCGAGCTTTTCAGCAAATGAACATGATGGAGAGTCATCCATGGAGGCCCCAACGTGGCCTTCCAGAAAGATCCGTGTCGGTTCTTCGTGCTTGGCTCTTTGAACACTTTCTTCACCCGTAAGTCTCAGTCCCTTCTTTATCAAGTAAACTACAAATCAGTTTTGCGCAGAAGAATCAATGTTATGTGCTAGCAAGGCAAAGCTTGAGACTTGGTTCTTATTTCTCAAATCTTGTTTACATGGGTGTGAATTCGAATGACATACCTTCCTGATTGCGAAAACAATTCCAACAAACTCTTTTAATTTGGTTGTTTCTATCCACCACCATTCAGATTCCCATCCGATTTTCGATCTTTTTGTCATATTATTTTCAATCATCGAAGTTTTTTGCCTTGCCACATATATTCGTTTTTCTTGTGGGTCAGTCACTAGCTACTGCTAGGTCTCTCATTTCTACATGTTCATGGAAACATAGTAACAGTGGCATATTTGTTTTCGTTCCAAGAATGTTTCATGATGAAAACTTCTGCAGGTACCCAAGTGATGTTGATAAACACATCTTATCCCGCCAAACGGGTCTCTCAAGAAGCCAGGCACGTCCACATCCCTCCTTCTCTATAATAATATAGATTAGTCTTAAAAAATTACAATTTTTTAAATTTTGTTCCCACCATATACGGTAATTTATAGTATTAAGATGGCATATCTTCTTAGGATCCATGCTATATATATGTATATTAAAAATCTAATTAATATAATCCTATAGTAAATTATAGTATCATCTGTCATCAATGATGCAGTTTGACGCATTTTGTTCTGTTACATATTGTGTGTGTTTGAAAACAGGTATCAAATTGGTTTATTAATGCAAGGGTGAGGCTTTGGAAGCCGATGGTTGAAGAAATGTACATGGAAGAAACAAAGGAGCATGAAAACAACATTACCTCCTCAGATGGTGTTACCACTGATCATCTCGGCGATCCGAGCACGCACATGACACGGCCTGAAGATCAAAAGCCGACGGCGGACCAACTCCAACTCGTCCGGATAGACTCGGAGTGCCTCTCGTCCATCATCGCAAACAATCCGGGAGACAAATGCACTGGCCATGATTCCAGAAGCGGCAAAAACACCTTCCAAATGCAGCCACAGCACAACTTTGGGCGGGTAACGGATGCATTCGGATCAGGGATGGAGCTGAACTTTTCGTCTTACAATCATCATCACCACCCCGGAGGCGCAGTGTCTTATGGCAATGAAAACCCGAGTCTGAGTTTCAATGGGGGAGTGTCATTGACATTAGGGTTGAACCAGCACGGTGGTACTAATGGGGTGAGCTTGGCATTCTCTTCAACTTCACAGCAGAGTTCTCTCTTTTACCCTAGAGACCAAATCGAAGAGTGTCAGCCGGTTCAGTACTCGTCTCTATTAGACGGCGAAGGTCAAAACAATTTGCCTTACAGAAACTTGATGGGTGCTCAGCTTCTCCATGACTTGGCTGGTTAGGAACAAGTACAACTCTGCTCATGGATGATCAAGAGCTATATATATGGTTTCAATTGGATCGGAGGTGATAATTAGATAAATAGTGGGTAGGAATAGAGAGGGAAAATTAATACTTGGGATACATACATAAAGTCGATAAAGTGCTATACTGGGTTAGACAAGGAGATTAATATGAGCATCATTTTCATGGCTGCTGCTAGATAATTAGTTAATTCTGGGTACTCGATCCTATTCTCCTTCCTTCATTTATATTTGTATGAGCATGCATGGTTTTATTATTGCTAGGTTAATGTGGAATTGCCGGTGATCTGGTGCAGAGATGATTCAATATTTGCTTCCATATATTTTTATACATGGGTAGAATTAATGAACTTCTTTCTCTTTAAGTATCTTTAACCTAGCTAAGTGGTTAGACACCTTTCTATGCCCAACTGATTATGATTGAACCATTTGTGGCACATCTTCAAGTGAATAGTTGCAATTCATACTTGTGTGTGGCTATCTCTATAAGGACAATTAAGTGAGCAGCATAATTTGGTGTTGGGTCCTTGTGGTTTTGGGGATTAAGACAACTCCTCCGCTAGACGAAGTTTACAAATTTCGTGATCGTTTTTTAGTGAGTTGGGTGGTCCCTAAATTTCCATCCCTCGTGAAGATAAAATGTACATATGTGTGCATTTCGATCATGCCAATGAGAATTGGGGTGACTGCTTTTTTAGGTTGTCAACTTTGGGGATTGGTTTATATGCTTCTACTTTTGCAAAATGGGAAAAGTGGCCTTTATTAGCTACCTTTTTAGGTATAGTGTGCAAGACATTAGGGTTTTCTTTCTTCTTGAAGACGTGGGCCTGATGAAATTGATCAATATCATGATCGATCGATCGATGCTAGCTTCTCTCTTCGATAGCAATCAAGCTACGTAGATCTAGCTAAACTTCAATATCATGTTATGTTGTTATATGTCTAATGAAAATGAATATTAGATCTAGCTAACTAATGAAATTGAAAATATATATAAAACCCCATATCGCACGCTTATTCTCTGTAATTTATTTGTGGCTTTAAGTTTAAATTACTAATTAATCAATTAGTGTAATATCTGTGAAAAATTGTTTTTATCATTAAGATTTGTAATATAAGTGGCTAATAAAATCTCTTTGGAATACAGTAAAACTTCGATAATTTAATACTCGATTAATTAATAATCTTGTTAAAACAAAAAAATTTCGGTCCCGACTTGGGGACAACGTGCTAAATTAATAATTTGCTAAATTTATAAGATAATAAAAAAATTTGAGAATTTATATAAACCCCAAGTAATATATAAATTAATAATGACTTAATACATATAATTAATTATTAATTTATAATGACTTCATGAATAATGACTTGAAATTGATGTCATCTTGAATCTCGATCATCTTTAATTTTTCTTAACATTGTAAAAATTTCTGGTGTTATCTTCTCATAACACATTTAATAATGTATACACAATATATTAAAAAATGATGTGTATTGAACAAGGTACAACAATAATAGTTTATAAATTAATAAATTATTAATTATTAATTTAACGATTATTTAATATCTCGCTAAATTAATATATTTTATCAGTTCCGAAATTATTAATTTATAGAGGTATAACTGTATATCTGTTTTATCAATAGGATTGTAATTATTGATTTAATTAAAATTATTTTGTTAAGCTAATGAAAATTAAAATTGTTATATTACGTACGGATAGTGGGAAAATACCCTATAAATTACAGCTAATTAACGTATACGTACCTACATTACCCATAAACATATGTTTTAGTGCATGAACTGGCCTGGTTTTATTTTGGCGAACACATCGTCTCAAAGACTATATACATATATATGGCCAATCGACTCATTTCGCTAGGGTTGATAACAAACATGTCGGCTCTCTCTTGACCACTTTTAATTATAGTGCATGAACATAAACAAGTTATAGAAATAAATAGCATGTGTGAGAAAAAGAGTAACTAAATTAATTTGGGATCGGAACTCGGAAGTACAGTGAAGCACAAATGTAACTAACTGAACAGCCCATGTTTTAATGTTTCTATACATATTAAGGTACGTAAATACCTTGATAGTTTGTGACTTGTAATCCGTTTGATTCATGATTCATCAATCATGAACAATTAATAGGCAAATTGCCTTAGTGCCACTACAGATGCAATAAATCGTATTGAACTAAAGCTTGGAGGAGAAGACAATAGTCTTATATCTAGTGTATGCATGTTCGAGTTCATTGTGTTATGGATCAACATATGCAACAAATTAATGATGCATGTGATAAATTTTTGCATGATCGAGTGATTAACTAGTAGCTACCCTATTCTTTATTAATTAAGGTGATTGATGGCCCCAAATTTATGAATGATTTCTTTTTGTTCTAGGGTTTCTATTTTACTTCTTCGATGATCCAAATGAATCATGCAGATGACATTTATAGAGATAATGGAAGATCAGTGTTGTACATCTTCCTACAGTTTGCTTAGTGCGCAGCACTTCGCAACGTTATATTGATTATCATTTGGTAAAGGAAAGCAACTAATGAATTGCTTTTGAAAGCTTAGATATATGAAAACTAAACTAATTAAGCGTTGTACATTGTCAGCTGCGATCTCAACAACTCAACCTTATCATCGGTCGATCTGTACCTTACGAAAGTAACTTTTGATCGAGAGCTACATATAAGTTTATACCCATCTGACTTAACTGAAACAAAATTCTACCGAAGTCATCGATGCCACCTTGATTATTTGCAAGCCTTTCTCTCTCAGACAATGCATACCCTAGCTATCTGGTGCAATATTATTTCTCAATATATCTAGCTATCTCCCCTCTCTTCATTTGTATCGTGAGCCTGTACCACCTTCTGTTTGTAGCACACCCAATTGACAGCAACTAATATTAAAGAGATGTAATGTAATCCCCCTCCACCCTAATTTGACAAGGAAATTTGGATTGCCTGAAGAATATAGGTGGATTAGGTGCTGTATAGACGTACGTTTAGCTCGATATATATAACTGTTTTGTTTTTCCCCACGGTGTAATTTGCAAGCTTGAGGGGAGAGCATAGTCGTTTATGCATGGGCTGTTTGGCCACCCTTCTTATTTGTAATTAAAGGATTCAGAAACGATCAGGTCTGGCCATTTCTCATTCATAACATGCATTACCATTTACCAGGGATGATTATTTTATATTTTTGGGTCAAGTACCAGGGCTGATATGCTCATCACTCATCAGCTCATGCTTGTTTCAGATACAAACGGCGACATCTATGAACTTCATCTTCAGAGTTTCGAAAGTGAACATTTTGTGTATTAATTTGGATATTTGGAGTGGAATTAAACCAAAGTTAACCATGGTCCAAATATGCAAGTCCACATGAGCTAGGGCCCAAGCCAACTCAACTAGTAGAAATCCATACATTTCTGGACTATTGTGAGATTTCAAATATCAGCCCAAGTAGTAAGCTTAATTTAAAAAAACTTAAGTTTCTAAATAGGCCGAGTGGTATGGGTCCACGTCTGCGATGCATCTCGTGGCAGTGACAGAATTTATCCGACGTCATTTTTAGCTACGGTCCTGACTTGAAATATCAATACCGAAAAATAGGCCCATTATTGTTTAGATCTCTGTCTCGCTCTCAAGTCCTCGCTCTCAAGTCCTCACTCTCAAGTCTCACCTGCCACCCTAATAGGCCTCATCATTTGACTCACGGACTTCGAGGTCTGCAAGATTCAAGAAGTCAAAATTCAGCTCGGCTCGAAAAAAGCCTGTAATAGATCGGTTTGTCAGCTCATGGGTCGGGTTTGAGCTTAGTGTTTCATGTCCGGCCCGAAAATCTGTATGTATTTTAATTTCTAAAATTTAATATATGAATTATAATTTATACTTATATAAAAAAAATTACAATAAGGAAACAATGTTATAATCTCTTCACTAGTTCAATATTCTATTTAAGAAAAATTGCTAAAATGATCACCCAAGTATGACACGTTCTAAATTTTGTTCACTCATGTATGACAAATATCACTTTGCTCACTATCGAACTACACTGTTAATTACTTTGATCACTCCAAATGCTAAAAATTGAGGGGTTTTAGAATTCGAGTTCTAATCAGCCAATGAGACTTATTGGGATTTGTATCTCTCTTCCTTGTGAGTCTTTTCATACCAAGGTCGAGTTTCAATTCAACCCGAGGAGGGAGAATCAAATATTTGAAGTTTTGGGGATTTTTTGGTGTTTTTAACTTCAAAGGTTAATTCGACCATTTTCATGATGAATTAGACTTAGGTGTAGTTGGGAAAATTGTTGTTGAGTTGATTTTGGGCAGATTCGCTTTCGTGTCGCCTGAAATTGGTAGCGACGAATTGGAGCGTCACCACCAATTTCTAGGGTTTGGAGTGATCAAAGTGACTAACAGTGTTATTATTTAGTGACCTTAGTGATATTTTTCATACATGAGTGAGCAAAGTTTAGAATGTGTTATACTTGAGTGATCATTTTAGCAATTTTTCCTTCTCTTTATATAAGGAAACAAGACTGTAAAAAAATTACAATTAGATAAGGAAATAAGACTACAACATAACATTACCACAAATTACTAGTTAATTTTTTTTATATGTAGTCACTCTTTAAAGTGAGAACAAACTCTAGTATTTATTTTTTTTCATACTACACTTTTCTTGTCTACTTGGATAGTTTGATTTGCTCTTAGATTCTCAATTTGCATATTTGGCTTTAATAAATAAATTTAGTTTTATATAAAAAAAATTTATTCTTTGTTTTGAAAATACTATATAGGTTTTGATTTAATGTTTGAGAATTAATCTAATGTTTGTGACTAGTGCATTGGAAACTCGTTTTTTTTTATGTAGAAAACAGTTAAACCGGACCTGACCCTAAATTTATAGAGATATCCGACTCAATTCCAAGAATCGAACTTGAGGTTCACAATTGTGTTTAAAATCCGGGCCGACCCGATATCCCCAGGACTCAACTTCATGGAAACCCGACTCGACCCGTTGACGACTACAATCGGGCAAGTGTTGAAGGACACGTTGGCGATATTGCCTTTGAGAGGTGAAGGGACGGGAGTCACGAGAAGGGAAGGCTATGTTTGCTTTATGCTGCAAAATATTAGACCTAAATTACTTTCAGCACCTAAAAGCTTCTGTGGCTAGTTCTGTAGCTGTAGTACGATGAGACTCATGAGGGTGTGCTGCCAGGGCCGGGCGCTCCAGTTATATAATGATACTACGTACTGTTAAAGTTCAGTACATGGGTATTGAGTTGATGGGTTGGTAAATTACCACAAAGCATGCACCACCGACAGTTTGGTAGTAAAATTTTGCAAGGGTTCCTCCCTTTCTAGTTGTATTTACTTATCTATGTATGTAAATGCCAAAACTCCCAAAAGGGAGGTGACTGCCCTCTCCGGTCACCAATAGCGGATGGATGGCGTTTTTAGGTTCACACAGAAAATGAAAAAGGTTTAAACTTTAAAGAATGGTTTAAAGTTATCTCTGAGATCTTTCCATATGTAGTTAGGTTTTTCGGGAAGTCCTTTGTATTCTTCCTTTCCATTTTAAGTAGTACGTGTCGTCTCGTGCTCGCAACTCTCAACTCGCAACATTTGAGTTTTTATTTTCGTTTTATTTTCCTAGCCTTGTTTTTTCTTTAGCAATTTATGGGCTGAAGTTCATGAATATCTTACAGCACTAGAGTTCTTTCTGTTTTTTTGCGAGAGCTTTTGACTCAGAATATAAAGACATGAATCACATAATTTAGCTTACTTAACACTAAAATTTATCTTTATAAAGAGAATATCTTTAATGTACCTGATGCATTTGCATTAATCATGTGTAATGTAATATCAGTCTTTTATTTAATCCAATTTTTTATATTAACACCGTTAAAATAACTAAACAAAAGTGAATGAATATTAAGTAGAGGTAAAAAATTTTGTCAATCATAATAAACTTTAATCAAGTAAACAATTAATATGGCATTAATTAATATAATTATTATTAAAAAATAAACCCTACATCCCAAACCCTAACCCCAAATCCTAAATCTCAAACTCCAAACCTCAAGCCCTAAACCTCAAACCCTAAACCCCAAATTTCAAACCCCGAACCTTATACTCTGAACCCAAAACTTAAATTTCAAACATCATATCCTCAAATTCTAAAACCCCAAACCCAACGGTCAAATTAGCAAATTTATTTTTTATCCACATTGTTGGTATATGTGATTTTTAAATTATCGATGATGAAAAAAAAATGCATTTGCCGATATATGTACGAAAGAATTAGTCTCATATATTTGTATGTATTTTTTCATTTAGATCAAAACAATCAACTATTAATACTGATCATTTTTTTTCTTTCTTTCTAACGATATTAACAAATATTCAAAATTTAATTTTTAAATTTATTCAACAACATGCTTGATAACACAATTCACATTTAAAGTCCGTAGTGTAATTCTTTAATTACGCAATTTACATCTATGCATGACATTCATACACACACACGTTGATTTAAAACCTCAAACTAAGCAAATAAACAAGTTACATTAGTTTCAAAAATTTGAAGTTATATTCAAGGTTCTAAAAATTGTTAGGCGGTCTTAGGCGGTGAAGGCACCTTCTAGAGCCTAGGTGGCTAGACGGGGATTAATCGAATTTCAGGCGGATTCTAAACTGTTTTAATAATATATATATATATATATCCACGAAATAATTGAACTAAAACATTTATATAATAAATTAGACATAAATATACTTAATATAATATAAATAGTCATAATCTCAATTCTCAAATGATGAAGCACATCAAACCATGGAGTAGGAAAAAGAGTAAAAGACATAAAAGCAATTGGAAACCTACTTATAATGCTATATATTATTCTTCATCGTTACTAACTTAGATGAAAACATATAAATCAGACGGGCATTCTTGAACAGAACAGTTTCAATACAAAATCTTTCACCAGCTACAGAACTATAATATTATTGAATATTACCATTTCAAACAAGCCTTGAATTTGAGACCCTTATGATTTTACTTCGCAAACAATCCAATTAGAACCCAATTCTCCACAAAAGATTTGAGCTTTTCAACAAGCTCAAAAGATCCATTTTTTCAGACCAACTTGAATTAAGAAAACAGAGCACAAAAGAGTGAAAATCCAACCTTTACAAGTATTTCACACATTATATATAACTCAGACATTTACTCTTGCAAACGCAATTCCAAGACTGCATAGTTCAACAAGATAAAACAAAGCCATGGCCTTTTCCCTGTATCTTAATCCAACACTGCCGAGCAATTCTAGATTTCTATCATTCATTCTTGATTTCTAGATTTATTGATTGCGAAGGTTGTCTGGTTTGATAGGAATCATAGGATTGTATTATTGGTGCAGATTATCAAGGTTTAACAAAGTCCTTCCATCATGGAAAGACATGATTCTAGACTGAGAATCGAGAGATTGAGAGTCTTACCAGGCGGTCCAAGCTAGTAAGGTTGTGAGGGTGAGAGCCCAAGTTTCCAGGAAGAGTCGCGGAGCCGCGAGAGGAGCCTGAATTGCAACTCGCGAGAGTGGAGTGGCAGGAGCCCGAGTCGCTAGAGGAGTCATGAACTCGCGAAGATGTGACCCGGAGATGGCGAGGGCCGAGCTCCGAGCTTGGAGCTCGAAGTGCCGACTATGCGAGGGCGGGAGTAGGGGCGGAGGAGAGTTCTGGGCGGAGGAGGACTGGAGGAGGCCGATCTGATTTTCGATTGAATTGGAGGAGAGTTTTGGACAGAGGAGGACTGAATTAGGACTTCAAGATCCAATTCGGCTTATGCAATTTTTTTTGTTAAGCCCAGACGCCTAGCCCACCTAGCCTGCCTAGGTCCGCCCAGACGGCCCAAACATTTTTTAACCCGATTTTAGTGAAAATTCCAAGTTTTGGAGGCGCCTAACGCTTAGGCCGATTTTTAGAACAATGGTTATATTTATGGACATCTAAAACTTTGAAGTTTGAATAATATGTTTGTTTTTTTTAGAAAAACGACATTCCGTGAGGAAGGAAATTTTATTAACTAATACGACTAAGGTCATAATGAAGAGCATCCAGAACATGCTCTGGAGCTGTGTTGAACCACTCACATGGAGTGTTTGACGCATGAGCTAGATTAGTTAATAAGTGAGCTACTCTATTACAATTTGGAGGGGCAAAGTGAAGAGATATAGAAGGAGATGATACCAATGAGCTCTTGATGTCTTCCATAACAGATCCTAGCACCGAAAGATCTTCGCCCTGCCTAGAACACAATTGCGTAGCCACAAGACAATCTGATTCTACAAAACCCCCCGTGAATTCAAACTCTTGTAGGAACGTCACGTCGTCCCTGATAGCCAACAACTCATCTTGAAGAGCCGAAGCCACTGCCCTGTAGGGGTGCACAAAACCAGCCACAAAATTTCTATTATGATCACGCAAAACAGTCCCTTCTCCTCCAATACATGAATCGAAACCCGTATCAACATTAAGTTTATATTGTCCTCTAGGAGGAGGCTGTCAATGCTTTAGAGATGGTCTCTTCATCACCTCCATCGTGCTAGCCTTCATATTAGCACTCTTGTACTTCTCATACATAGCTAAAGATCTCACAGAAACAAGGGCAGCCTCCTTAGCTTTGTTATTCCATACTCTATCATTTCAGTTAAACCACAATCCCCAAATAACCATCATAAGTTGCTCAAATCGATATAGAGGCATGGAAGTAGCTTGTTCTAACATCCATTCTTTAAAACGAAAAGAAGGAGACATAAATTCTTGTAAGTTGAAAGGGTTGTTTCGAAGAACTTGCTTCGTTGTAGGGCAAGAGAAAAAGACATGACTTGCTGTTTTAAACGGTGCAGCACACAGCGCGCAACCGAGTTTACCTGAATACCCGTTGGTACTCAACTTGTCTTTAGTACGCAATATATCATTGCAGGCTCTCCAAATACATATTTCGACTTATCCCGGAACCCTAGCCTTCCAAATTGATTGCCATAGCTTCCGAAAACCATCACCATTCGATATCGACGCCAAGGTGTTGCCTATAACCATATCTCTTGCAACGAAATACCCAATTTTAACTGAGTATCCGCCTCGACATTCTAGCTTCCATGTTAGGCAGTCCCCCATGTTCCTACTACTCCTAGGAATACACAAAATTGCATGAACTATCTCATCATTAAAAAACTCATATATTCTCTCCAAATTCCATTGGTTCGTTCCCTCCACCAAAAGATCTTGTACCTTTTGATACATACATCCCATCGGTCTACTAAGTAAAGAAGAAGGGATATTAGGGATCCACTTGTCCTTCCAAATATCAACATGAACACCATCCCCTACACGCCACATAATTCCTGCTTTCAAAATTGGCATTGCAGCCATCATACTCCTCCATGAGTAAGAGACTCCCTCCTCCACCAGGGCCTCCATAAAAGTAGGAAAAGGGTGATAACATGCCTTGTATAATTTGGAGACTAAGGCATCCTGATTCTTCATAATGCGCCAACCTTGTTTTGCAAGATTTGCTAAATTATGGGCATAGAAATTCTTGAAATCTAAGTCCTCTTTCGCTTTTGTTAAACACATGCGGTCCCAGGATCGCCAATGAATTTTGTGTGACTCTTCCGTGCCTCCCCAAAAAAATTCACAACAAAGTTCATGCATGTCCTCGCAAAGTCCCTTCAAAGATAGCAGTTCATGGCATAGGAAGACATTGTCAAAGCCACAACCTTTATGAGAACCTCCTTACATGCATAACTTAAAAACTTGGCCCTTCAACGTACTATTTTCTTTGTAAGCTTCTTCTTCAAGTAAGCAAATATAGTGGATTTTGACTGCCAACCCAGCCATGAAAGCCCTAAGTACCGACCACGATCCTCCACTCTCTCTACTCCCAGTACGGTAGCCAAGTTCTCCTGGATGTTTAAGGTGACATTGAAAGGACCCAACCCCGATTTAGTTTCCTAAACCGGAATCAAACCCCTTCTGAAAACACGTACGAACAAAAACTATTAAAATTTCAGCAGAGTAACGCTACTAACGCGGAATTGCCATTACCTGCACTTGGAAAATAACACTTCATCCTATGCCACAAAAGCCAAACCGTGGGCACCAATCCCATCCGGATTTCTCAATATCGATTCAATAGCAATAAGCAGTAAACATAACTGTAATATATAATATATCCGGGAAAAACCGTATAAAACATGTATCAGAACGTATCAGAGCGACCTCTAGTGTATATATATATACAAAATATACAACAGTAGGCAAAACAAAAAACCTACTGGAAAACACAAGTAGCTCGAATAACTAGCCTCTAACCACGACGTGAGACTCTAGAATCTGAACTGCAAACTGGGTACGGAAATCGAAAAGCCCAGGGGAAAGACATGAAAACCGTTAGAGTGAGTAGACGAAAATAAATGTCTTTCGCCGAATAATATATGTTATAAAAACATATGCGAGTCTAAATGCATAAAAATCAAATGGTACACGAGGGAGACTCTAACTCCTCACGCGTACAGAGCATGCATCATAAATACCGCGGGGTCACTCATGGACTCCCTCGAGCTAGTACAGTCTGAATCACGGGATCCCAGACCCACACGTGATTCCAAGCCAGAAAGGGCTCAGGTCAGGATATCTGTCCCCCCCCGGAGCGTACTCGGGGATCAGCCGAGAAGCCATGTGTATCGATACAACCCTGTTTACTGAGACTGTACTCTGTGTAAACCAAATCACAAATACTTTCCATGCACATGCATAAAACATAATGTAAATATATATATGTTCATAGATGCATATTCGTAAGTGCATAATCGTAAAATACATGCTCATAAAAATCATGATTATAACTGCATGCTCATGCTCGTAAAACGTATATAAAAGACTCGCAGTCAATCCGTGAAAAGAAATGTTCACTCACAGGTGAGCAAAACGCGCACTCACGCTAATCACGTGGCACGGCGGAAGATTCCTCCCCCGAAGCACGATCTTGATCCCCTGAATATTCATAAAATATATCTGATCAAAATCATAGCTCACAACACTGTACCTCACCAAGGAAACCACCCGTTCCCGGAAATATATAATGCAGTACAAAATAATCGACAAATTTCCCGAAATCTCCACTCAAAACCCTCGACTGAAAATTCGATACCCAAATCAACTCAAAAACCTCAAGGCAACGATCGGGGCGCGAATACGAGAAAAACGACATTAAAATCATTGAAATCCAAAAAGTCAACGGGTCGCCGGAGCTCCGGCGTTGACCGCCGGCGGCGGCGGCGGCGCGCCATCAACCGGAGAGTTTTCCCGGCGACCGAGCTGCCAAACTGTTCTTCTCCTCAAGCCAAACAACGTTCCTCAAGGCACCACCACCGTGGCCTAAAATCAGCTCGAAAGCCACGGTGGTCCATCACCTCCAGCGAAACTGTCCACCGCCGTTCCTCCGCCTACGGCGCACGGCAGCCATCGAGGCCACCCCCAGGAGCACCGCCGTGGCCCAACGGTCCAAACCCCTCACATCTCCAGCCACCCTCGTGGCCGGAGCGCCACCGTCCACAAAACCTAAACCGGCCGGAAAAACCAAGGATTTCAACTCCACATTTCTCCCTCAATTCTCAACCAAATCAAGAAATTCCAAGTTCTAAACTGTTTAGAATCACGAGGAGAACATTTTACCTTCAAGGGTCATGGCCTAAAATGGCCAGAATCGGCAGGTCTGCCGGAGAAATCCAAACGGTCCGTTTTCCTCCACGGGTCAACTCGGTCAACGCCTCCAAACTCAGTCAACGCCAGTCAAACTTCCCAAACAGTGTTTTTCGACAATTTCCGATATTTATACTCGCGCCTCGGGATGATCGACAGTCCAGAACAGATAACCATTACGATTCGGATAAACTCGATACGAACGGATAGACTCGTCGATATTCTGAAACTTCAAATAATCATATTATATTCCTCGGTCATCGGAAAAATCATCCGGAACCGCCCACAAACTCGAAATCACGTGTATTACAACTCTCGAGAAGAGACTCAACTCAAATTCTCGGCCGATAATTAAGTTGTAAGAAAAATCGGCAAATCATACAATTATCGATAAACCGCGATTACGCACTAACTCGTGATTACGCTGATTACTCTACTGATTCTGGTTCGGGTCGTCACAGACATTCTTACTGAAAACGACACTGCTTTTCTGTAGGTTTATGCTTTGGCCAAAAGCCCGTTCATAGGTATTTAGGACATGCTGAAATGCCTCACACTCCGCCACCGTGGCTTCTCCAAACAAAAAAGAATCATCAGCAAATAATAAGTGACGCAACACAGGTGCCCCGGGGCACATTGTGATACCTATAATTATGCCGTTACTCACAACCTTAGAGATCAAGGATGCAAAACCTTCCGCACATAAGATAAAGAGAGATGGGGAGAGAGGGTCTCCTTGCCGGATACCTCTGGAAGGAACAATATAGCCTCGAGGATTGCCGTTATTAAGAACCGAATAATTAACCGAAGTAACTGTAGTCATAAAAATCTTTATCCATGGTACCGCAAAACCTAGCTTCACCAATACCCACTCTAAAAATCTCCACTCGAGCCGGTCATATGCTTTACTAATATCGAGATTTAAAGAGAAGAAACCATGACCATTACTTCTATGTAAGGTATGAAGGAAGTGAGTAACTTCATTGACTACCAACAAGTTGTCGGAGATCATACCTCCGGGTACAAAAGCACTTTGGAAACGAGAGATAATTTGCAGAAGGTTTTCTTTCAATCTGTTAGCGAGTACCTTTGATATAATCTTGTAGGCTACATTGCATAACACAATAGGTCGATAGTCCTTGACCTCCTTTGCCTCATTAGTCTTAGGAATTAAGGTGAGATGAGTGAAGTTCGAGGACATTAGAATAACTTTGGTAGTCAAGAATTTTGGAACAGCTATGCATACATCATGTCCCACAGTCTTCCAATACTTTTGAATGAAAAATGGTGACATTTCATTCGGTCCAGGCACCTTGGATGGATGCATCTGGAATAATGCTTGTTTGATTTCCTCATCCGAGTAAGGATGACCAAGATCCTCATTCATACTAATCGTGACCTTTGGGGAAACACAATCCCAAACCTCCTCCATAGCACTGTCATCAACACCTTTAGTTTTGAAGATATTTTCATAGTACTCGACTAGGATACGAGCAACATCCTGTGACTTTGATTGCCATACACCTCTAGAATCTTCTATACCTTTGATGGTGTTGCGGCTACATCTATTAGAAGCATTACAGTGATGAAACTTCGAGTTCTTATCCCTATCCCTCATGTAAAGGACCCTTGATCTTTGCCTTCAATAAGTGGTTTCCCGAGACAATAGTTCATTGTAACGAAGTTGTAAGCTATGATACTCCTCATATTGAACATCACAATAAGCTCTCCCCGCCAGTTCATGTAACTTTCCTTATAGCAGTTTCATCTCATTTTTTCGTTGTCGAACTATGCCTTGATTCCATTGGAGTAAAACTCGACCTGTATTCTTGGTTTTTGTTCCCAGTTGGATAAGTGGATTTCCCATGGATGGTACTTCTTAGCCGAGTTGAATTTTTTTCTCACACTCACCATATTGTTCCCATAGTTCTTCAAACTAGAACATATATGCCCGTTTCTCATCCACCAGGGGCATAGACATAACATCAATAAGGAGCGAGAGATGATCCGACTTATCTAGTGGCAAAGTCACAACTCGGGAATAAGGAAATAGACTCCGCCAACTGGGGGTATGGCATGCACGATCCAATCTCTCCTTGGTACTTCTGGAAAACCAAGTAAATTGGGATCCCACAAAACCTAAATCAACTAGGTCACAATTAGCCAAATCATCTCGAAAGAGTTTCATGGGAGTGTCTCCCCGCAAAGGACCTCCAGACTTCTCTTCATTACATATGATCTCATTATAGTCACCCGCGACCAAACAAGGCAGGGATGATTGGGATGATAATAGTCTTAGTAGATCCCAGGTACGGACTCTATCTCCGTTCCTCGCACAGCTATAAATGAAACGCCATTCCTCCGACGAGCCTCTCTCCCCAATTTTTACATCAATGTGGTTTGTAGAATAAGTACGAAGCTGAATAGGATACTCCCAGCGCCAGAACAAAGTCAGTCCTCATGAATCGTCAGTTCTTTCTTTGTGATATACCCCGTCAAAGCCCGCGTCCCTTGACAGTTTAGTGCCAACCGCCGAGGGAGCTAGGGTTTCACATAGAAAAAGGAGGCTAGGGTTTCGTTGTTTAACCAACGAAATAATAGCATCTTGAGTAGTAGAATTGCAGATTCCTCTACAATTCCACACTAGGATCTTAAACTCCGACATGGATTAGATGAAGCCGACATTCGGTGTTGAACGTAACGCTAGGGTTTTTCAAATTGACCAGCGCTGAGGTGCGTTGCTAGATACTATTTTCGTTTTATATGGGTCTAACGACACATTAATGCAAATTTGTTGTTGTTTGTGAATCATACTACTTAATACATATTTTTTTATCTCACAAAAAATGTTTGATATCGTTTTGTTTATAACTTTTGTTATTATTTTTATGAACAAGTTATGTTACTTTATGAACAAGTTATGTTACATTGCCGATTTTCCGGCCGGCAATGTAAACGCTCTGAAATCGATCCTTCGGTACGTATTGTCAAAATTAAGGCGCGCGTCAAAAACTCGATCACTCGGGAAGCTATATATATATAGGTACGTATATATACGTATATGTGTATGTATATATATGTGTGTGTGTGTGTTGATCGATCTAATTAGATCGATATATATATATATATTTATGCATGCATGTGTTGATTTAATTAGAGTTGAATTGAGATATCGCGTCGATTATTAGTAGTGAATGTGTGTATATATATAGTACGTAATATTGTTAGAATTTTCAGGATGGACAAGAGTTGGATGAGCCTCGAAAGATGGGATGTGAGATATCACCAGGGAATTAGGAGTTTTGTGAATTTTGTGAAGGCTAATTGTGGAGACACTACACTTCATTATTGCCCGTGTAAAGAATGTAAGTGTCGCAGCGATCGATTTCGTTTTCCCATTGATAAAGTCCAGAAGCACCTAAGTAAATACGGGTTTTGGGATAAGTACACTTGTTGGATTTATCACGGTGAAACATCGTTAGCGGGTCTGCATGATCATGGACATTGGTGAGAGGGCCAGTCCACGCTATAATCATGGAGATTTTGCTGAGAGGGGCAGTCCATCCTATGATCCAACATCGATGTTAATCAATGATATGTTTCCTCATGAGAGCGGTGTATTTGCTGATGAAGCACCAAATGTCCCTCCCGTCGTTGAGGGTTTCCCACATATTGAGCCAGTCGAGCCATTACCTGGAGCTCATGTCAACACAAGCGGTATGGACAAGTACAACAACCTGATTGCATTGCAACAGACTCCGTTGTACGACGGTTGTAGGAAGACTGTTCTTGAAAGTGTCATGGGAGTGATGCAACTCAAAATGGAGAACAAAATGTCTGTCAAACCTGTTGATTCTTGGCTAAAGTGGACTGTTTCGCTACTGCCACCCGGTCATCGTCTTCTTACCACTCATCATAAGGTGCGACATATCTTGAAAGATCTTGGGCTTTCCTACATCAAAATTCATGCATGCAGATATGATTGTATTCTCTTCTGGGGAAAAGATCTTGAAGACCTTGAAGCCTGCCCGGTATGTTTTACAGAAAGGTATAAGTTGACTCCTGCAGGCAACAAGAAAGCTATGAAGATACTTCGATATTTCCCGCTTATTGATAGGCTGGAGTGGTTGTTCATGTGTGCTTTCACGGCCGAAGCTATGAGATGGTGGGCTGAGAGGAATTTGCCTGACGATGACACCCTTATACACCCTTCCGACGGAGAGGCTTGGAAGCACATGGTCAGGGAGTTTGATCATTTTGCAGCAGAGGTCCGAAATGTTTGGCTAGGGCTCTCATCTGACAGATTCAACCCTTTTGGCAACATGAGTCTTCAATACAGTATATGGCCAGTTATTTTGGTACCGTACAACCTTCCACCATGGATGTACATGAAGAAGGAATACAATATGCTCACTCTGTTAATTCCGGGCCCGGGTTATCCAGGAAAGTGTCTCGAGGTGTATTTGAGGCCTTTGATTGAGGAGCTTAAGTACCTGAGTGAGTGTGGTCACCCCACTTACGATAGGTTCAAAAATGAGATGTTCCAGATGCATGCCATGCTTGTTGGCACCATCAGTGATTTTCTTGCCCGCGGTATGTTGTCGGGCAACGTTACCAGGGGTTACAGGGCTTGTTCAGAGTGCATGACGGTTGATTGTTGCAGTCCTCATTGCAGTAAAATTGTTCAGATGCGTCACCGTTGTTGGCTTCCATATGATCACCCATTTAGGCAGGATCCAGACGCGTTTGATGGGACTGTGGAAACAGGTGTGGCACCTAGGCGATGGACAGGGGAAGAAATTTTGGAAGTGTTGAATGAATATGATTTTGGCCAGCTGAGCAATCATCCTGACATAGTGGCGTCAATTCCAGACAAGCCCGAAATGTATAAGTTTTGGACACACAAGAGCATATTCTGGGAACTCCCCTACTGGCCCAGGTTGCCTATCAGACACTACCTAGATGTCATGCACATAGAGAAGAATGTGTGTGAAAGTGTGGTGGGCACAGTTCTTAACTTGGAGGGGAAAACAAAAGACATCCCTAAGGCACGCATTGATCTGAAAGCTATGAGACTGCGGAAACATCTGTGGTTAAGAGATGGTAAGAGAAAAATGCCGCAAGCTCCTTACACCGTAAAGCCGAAGCATAAGCATGAAATTTTTGGGTGGCTGAGTAATGTCAGGTATATATTCTTATGGCTATGCAGGAAATTGGCCTTAAATTTTTACCGGATTATGGTTATATGCGAGAAATATAATTGTTGCTTATGGCTATATATATATGCAGGTATCCTTATGGCTATGCAGGAAATATAAGCAGGTGTGTTAACTTCCGGGACAATAAGATGTACGGATTAAAGAGTCATGACTGCCATGTACTGCTTCAACGCCTTTTCCCTATTTTCATTCGAGGGTACCTGCCCAAAGAGGTGGTGGAGCCGTTGGTGGCCTTGTCAAGATTCTTTCAGAAGTTATGCACCAGGGAAGTTAAAAAATCAGATCTCAGGGAGATGCAAGATGACATCATTTTTATCATGTGCAAGCTTGAGAGGATATTTCTCCCAAATTTTTTCGACATCATGCCTCACCTGATGATCCATCTTCCCGAACAATTGTTGCTTACCGGTCTCGTACACTACACTTGGATGTATCACATGGAAAGGTACAAATGATTCATACATTTGGTTTGCCTCTGTTTTTATATGTAAATTCTTATTTTTTAAGTAAGTTAACATGCACTTGTTAACTTGTAGACAATTGGGAGCCTACAAGGACTATGTGAAGAATAAATATGCACCTGAAGGGTGTATCGCTGAAGCATATGTTGTGCTCGAGTGTGTAACGTATACCAAAGTGTATTTGGGAGCGCTTGAGGACCCCCAACAACAGATGCCGATAGATGAACCCCAGTTCAACCTTTCTATCATCTCCAATGACGTGGTAGTACAGGGAAGCTTGCCAAAGTCGTACAAGTTGGATGGAAATGAGGTAGCCATTGCCCACTGGTCGGTACTGATTAACTGTCAAGAAGTACAATATTGGAAAAACTATCATCTTCACTGCCCTGTTATTGCCGGAAATGTTGATTACCACAACAGGACGTTTGCAAACTACTTTGGTCAATGGGTAAGGGTATATGTGTATATGTCTATTTTCAGATGTATGTGGTTTTGTGGTTTCTATGTTCATAATTTCTTGTGTGGTTTCTTATCGTTTTCAGATGAACCATGTAGCAAATGATGCTTGCCCAGAGTGGTCAAACGAATTGAGGGTCCTGGCGATGAAACCGATAGCTTCAAAAGTTTACTCGATGTGTCAAGTCAATGACGTGAAATTTATATGTGAAAATCGAGACGACCGACTGAAAACACAGAATTGTGGGGTGATGGTCCATGGTGGGCAGGATGGCGTTGACTATTATGGTGTCCTTCATTCAGTTGTTGAACTAATTTATGGGAACCGCATGAAAGTGCACTTGTTCAAGTGTAGATGGTTTGATACTAGCCCGGAGAACACAAAGACCGATCAGTACGGAACCTTTTCGGTGAATACTGCTACAAGCTGGTATAAAGAAGACCCTTTCGTTCTTGCCACATCAGTAAAACAAGTGTTTTACCTTGATGATCTTCTTAACAAAGTCCCGTGGAAGGTGGTTAACCATGTTGCTCATAGAAACATATACAGTGCTGCCACACTTGGTGATACCGCAGATGATGAGGAAGCTACTGCATACCAAGAGCCGAACGCTTTTAACATTCCGGAATCATCTACGATTCACCTTAATAATGTGAGATCTGGGAGCGTCGTTCGAATTATTGGAGAAGAACTTCTCGATGTTAATCCATATGAAGTTGACGCTGATTCTAGTGACGAGGAGCGGAACATATTGCCAAAGGTTACCTATGAAACCGAGTCAGACTCAAGTGATGAAGATGATTACGATTATCATCCTTAGTACGTTATTGATGTACGTATTTTAATTATAGTCGGAAATTCTAGTCGGAAATTCTAGTCGGAAATTGTAGTCGTAAATTGTAGTCGGAAATTCTAGTCGAAAATTATATATATGGTCGGAAATTGGTCGGAAATAGATCGGATAATCTTCGGGAAATAATGACATTACCCACGAGTTATCAACTTGTTGGTAATGTCATTACCAACGAGTTAACACGTAACTCGCCAGCAATGGTCTCGTTATTTCCAGGAGGCAGCTCGAGCTGCTCCCCATTTCTTCACATCTCTCTTCCCTCTCAAACCCTAAAACCCCTCTCTCTTCATCTCAATCAATTTCCTCGCCTCCCTCTCCTCAATCCTCTCTTCCTCTCCTCCCCTCTCCCCTCCCCTCACCTCCTCTCCCTTCTCCCCTCTCCACAAAAAAAAAACCCCAAATATCAATTTCCTCTCCTCCCCTCCTCCTCTCCTCCTCCTCTCCTCCCTCTCCTCCTCCCCTCACCTCCGTCCCCATTTCTTCACAGCTCTCCCTCTCTCTCTCTCTCTCTATCTCAATCCACATTTTATTTTTATGCATTTTAATTAACTTGATTAATTAATTTTTGATAATTGTGGGGTGATGTATATATATATATGTGATGTATGTATGCATGTGGAAAATATTTGGAAAATGTAATTAAGGTATGTTTGAAAAATGTGGATAATTAATGTGGATAATTGTGGGGTGATGTATATATATATATGTGATGTATATATGTGAAAAATTAATTAATTTATATGCAATGTATATATATACGTATGTTTGAAAAATGTGGAAAATTAATTAGCTAGGGTGATTTGGATTAATATGTGATGTATATATATATGTGAAAATTAAATTAAATTAAGATGCATGATGTATATATATATGTGATGTATATATATATGGAAAATTTAAAGTCGGAAATGATGTATGTATATATGTTAAGTTAGGTGATATAGTTGTTAATTTAACGTATAATAAGTGAAAAATCGGAATCGGAATTTAACGTGTTTGGCTTAAGGTGATATAGTTGTTAATTTAACGTATAAATTAAGGTGAAAAATCAGAATCGGAACAGTTTGGAACCAGAACGGTTTTAAACCGGAACCGCGTGGAACCGGAACCGTTTGGAACCAGAACTGTTTGGAACCGGAACTGTTTGTAACCGGAACCGTTTGAAACAGAACGGTTCCAGGTTAAAACGGTTCTGGTTCCAAACGGTTCCGGTTCCAAACGGTTTAGGTTCCAAACGATTCCGGTTCCAAACGGTTCCGGTTCCGATTTGTTATAGAACCGAATCCATGACTATTACGGTGTCCAGGAGGTTTTGCGGCAAATTGGCTTGGAAGCATCAAACGGAGAGGGACTAGAAATAGTGGAGGGAGCAGTAGTCAAGCTTCCTCCCTAGCCGCAGTCAGCAACACGCGCAGTGGGCCAATGATGAATGCTCACACACAAGCCTTGCTAGCTGCGCGAGCAGAGGAGGAAGCTGCACGATCCGGAGCCGTGCAACCGAAAGTCGAGCCTCGAGCCTCAGTCAGTAGACACTCAGTCAGCAGACATCCCTCCGTCAGCAGACCCTCAGACGAGCGACAGTCAACGGGGGCATCAGAAACTCCCTCCATCCGAATGCCCCCTATTCGCCCGGTGCCTACCCCCGTTTCACGGGAATCATCTGAGGCAGATGGTACTGGCGCCTCATCGTCTAGGCCTCGTCTATCTCCGCCGTCCGGTCTCTTCCTACCCGACGAGATTTCGGTGATCCCTGAATTTGATGATAGGGGGATGCCTATTTATGTTGAAGGACGGCCGGAGTTCCTGAGCGTGGAGGAAGCGTATAACTTCATACCGTTCGACCCCGTGTATCTTTGGAGTGTGAGGTGCACCAACCAACAAACGGACGATGCAGGTAAATTTTATTTAACATCAGATTGATTACTTAATTATTACTTAAGACTTACGATAGGTTCAATTAATGATATCAATTTGTTGACATTGTATTATTAGGCAATTTCGTTAATGGTACTGGAAAAAGGAAAGGGGCTAGAGGCACATGCACCGGGAAGAGACTTGAGCAGGCCACCGGGGGAAGGAAAACGCCCATTAGGGCCTATGAGGATGGCGAGGTGATCGAGGCATTTGACACCACACGAAAATATGTCAGCATGGCCGGGGCGATCGTGCGGGACAAGGTCCCAATGCTTTGGCCAGATTGGGAATCTGTGCCTATCTACGTGAAGATGTAAGTGCATAATGCACTGAGTGTGAGTTAAATCGTATTTTCATTACGTAAATTTTATATTTATTAATTAAGTCCGAATAAATATATAATTTTACCGTTTATATATTCATATTGCAGGTGTGGTTTGACGTGGATGAATGCCTTATTCACACGTGGGTAGAGCGTCAACTACATATGAGGTGATGTGCTTCGAGTTATTTGAGTATATATCGAGTTTAATTTTTGTTTATCAAGTGTTTTAATATCTCTAACTTTTTTTCCTGGTGTTAATATATGTATAAAGAGTGGAAGAACGAGCTTTCTTCACATTACACTGTATACAAGGAGCTAGGCCGAGGTTCTACCCCTAGCGAATTCCGGTTTAGGGAGTACGAGTGGCTGTGGCTGATAGCCCACTTCGAGCACCCCAAAGCGAAGGTATGCATCCTGAATATATCTTACAAGCCTAATGTATCGTATCACATTGAAATAGTTAGTTACTAATTTTTTTACATATGTTTATCAAACAAGGCGATTTCGAACACGAACCGGGCGAATAGATTGAAAAACACCAGGGCCCATCATGTAGGTTCACTAAACTATTTGGGTTGGTCGAGTAAGGCTCAGCAACAACAAGAAGTGAACCCGTTGGTGTATATTCATCAGAAGTTCTATCTGCAGTGCCCTGAAGAAGCGGTAAGTCTTTCGCCTCTGCATGTGTTAATAAAACTATTTTTCGATATTAATTTATTTTGTTAGATAATACGTTATTCATTTTCGCTTTTCAATTGGCGAGAGTGGAGGAGGCGACCACAGAAGTGACCATGAATATAGCTCGGAATAACTATCCTGACTGCTTCGAGGAAGAAGTCATCCAGTATGCCTCTCAGATCGATCCACTTGATCGCCCTATAGCGGCTCAGATCATGGCAAAAGCGTGCGGGACTGGAAAGAATACATACTACTGTAGGGGAATAGGCTCGGCGGGCAAAGGAGTATTGAAGAACACTTCAGAATACTCTACCGGGTCAAGAAGTTCAACTTCTAGTCGTAACCTCACAGCGGAGCTTCATAGGACGTAGAGGGAGTTGTAGGAGCAAAGGAGGCAGATGGAGGAGATGAGGCAGATGACCGAGCAGCAGGCAGTCAGAGATGCCGAGTACCGGGGGATGACCGAGCAACACCGACTCATGGTCTAGCAGTAGACACAAATGTTCACCTGGATGCAGACGATGTACGCGGCTCAGACTACCGGACAACCGCTCCCCACACCTCCCCCGGTCCCTGTGTTCCCCAGTTATCCACCACCACCACCACACCAGTCATCGCCACAACAAGACCAGGGTAGCCACCAGAGTTTAAATGAGTACATGGATTTCTTTGACCCTGACCCACAAGTTCCTCGACCCTGACGTGTAGTTGTAGTTAATTTTCGTATCGTTGCTATTTGTACTGTACGTTGGACATTTATGTGTACTGTTGAACTTGTATGATTGTACAGTTTATGTCTTTCAATGCAGGTTCTGGAATTGGGCCCAATCCAGAACCGGCTTTTTTTTTCAAAATTTTTTCAAGCATTGCCGGCGACATGGACCTAAGTCGCCGGCAATGACTTCAAATTCCGGCCACGGCGGCGCTGACATTGCCGGCGACTTGAGTCAAGTCGCCGGTGATGAGGAGGACATTACCGGCGACTCAAGCCGCCGGCAATGTCAATGACATTACCGGCGACGTGAAACTCCGTCGCCGGCAATGCTATCTCCGGCGGGCAATTTCCGGCGACGGCATTGCCGGCGACTTGTCGCTGGTAATGACATTTCCGGCGAAAAAAAAAACATGGCCGACGATTTTAAGTCGCCGGCAATGGGTCTTAATCCGGTAGTGGATTAATCTGGACACCTGGTGGAATAGAGCAAAGAATGTGGGATTGGTTTTGCCCTTGATCACCGACAAACGACGACGTATGCGGGGAGAGAGAGAGAGAGAGAGAGAGAGAGAGAGAGAGAGAGAGAGAGAGAGAGAGAGAGAGTTTCATGTTCGAATAGAAACTATAGGTAAAAGTATTTATGGTAGAATCAATTTTTTCATTCACTCTCAAACTCGATATATATATATACAACTTTACAAGGTGTATTCCTAATAGGTAGAGAATATCTACAATAAAGAATAAACAAATTCTAATTACAATAGAAATCTAAAATATCTACAAGATCAATACTTGAAAATACTCTCCCTCAAGTTGGAGCATAGATGTCAATTACGCCCAACTTGTCCAACCATTTACTAAAGGCTTCATGTGACACCCTTTTAGTAAGAACGTCAGCTAACTGATCCTCAGATGTCACAAACGGGAACTAAATAATCTTCTTGTCAAGGTTATCCCTTAAGAAGTGCCTATCAACCTCCACATGTTTGGTCATATCATGTTGTATTGGATTATGAGCAATTTCCACAATAGTTGTATTATCACAAATGTAAATTCATAGGCTTTTGAAGCTTGAAGCCCAATTCTTTCAACACTTTCCTGATCCATAACAATTCACATACTTCATTTTCCATTCCACGATATTCAGCTTTTGCACTAAATGGGTAATCGCATTTTGTTTCTTACTGCGCCAAGTAACCAAACTTTCACCAATAAAAGTAAAGTACCCAAAGGTAGAAGCCCTATTAGTATGATCACTAGCTTAGTCTGCATCAGTGTAGCCTGAAACACACATCTCACTAGTGTTTTTTGCAAATAACAAACCATTACCAGGTGTGCCCTTTAGATATATGAGAATACGTAAGACATCACTTATGTGCTCTATTCCAGGATTATGCATAAACTGACTCACCACACTAACAAAATACACAATATCAGGTCTAGTATGTGGTAAATAAATAAGTCTCCCAACTAAACATTGATACATGCCTCTTTTTGCTCGAACCTGATCTGGGAGAAGCTCCAGCCTGTGATTTTGCTAGTAGGAGTAGCAGCAGGCTTACAGTCTAACAATCCTTCCTCGGCAAGAAGATTCAAAACATACTTCCTTTGGGACTATGTAATCTTTTGCTTGGACCTTGGAACTTCAATTTCCAAGAAGTATTTCAAATTACCCAGATCTTTCATGTCAAACTCCTGTGACAACTATCTCTAGAGACTCATAATATTGCATGAATCATCTCCTTTAACAACCATATCATCAACATATACAATTAAGGTAGTAGTCTTACCATCCTTGTGCTTGATAAACAAGATGTGGTTAGAGTTACACTGGCGATACCCAAATTTTTTCATCGCCTTAGAGAAGCATCCAGACCATGCTCTAGGTGATTGCTTCAAACCATATAGAGATTTCTTCAGGTGACACACATTTCCCTCATTACTTGGTTTGCAACTGATTCCCGATGGGGTATCCATATATACTTCTTCTTCTAAGTCGTCATTCAGGAAAACATTCTTCACATCAAACTGGTGTAAAGGCCAATCATAACGAGTTGTAAAGGCAATAAGAATTGTCACAGTATTGATTTTAGCAACAAGTGCAAAAGTCTCCTGGTAATAAACTCTATATTACTGAGTATAACCATTATTAACCAATCTAGCCTTGTAACGAGCAATGCTTCCATCATCTTTAAGTTTCATAGTAAACATCCAGTGACATCCAATAGTCTTCTTACCAGGTGGCATAGGAACCATGTCCCAAGTTTCATTATTCTACAAGGCTTGTAACTCCTCATTCATAGCTTGTTTCTATTTGGGGTCTGCCAAAACATCCTATACATTGCTAGGAGTAGATACTGAAGATAATTGACTAACAAAAAGGGCATGAAATTCAAACAACCTATGGTGGGAGACGAAGTTAGCAATAGGGTATTTGGCTTTGACATATATATGATGCTTATATTGTTGTTTAAGAATTCCCTTAGAAGTTCGAGTAGATTTACGTACCTCAGATGGAACACTCTGAACGAAGATCTCAGTTGATGATGTAGACAGGGGAGCATAAGCTTCAGTACTATCTCGATACTGTTTAGAAAGGATATTGGTCGTTAGGTCTTCGACGGGTCGAGAAGGAATGTTCGACGGGTCAAAAGGTGGTATTCTGATCTTCCAAGGCAGACTGTTCGACGGGTCGAAGAGAATATTCTGGTCTTCGTTGGTATGATGGTTCGACTGGTCGATAGAATCACTCGACCAGTCAAGGGTATGTTCCTGGATATTTCTGACTTTCGTTGCAAACATACCGAAACTTCCAAATCGTGTCTCCAATTTTTCAAGCTCTTCAAATTTTGGAAAATTCAAAGTATTTCCTTCACATTCTCTCTCTCCCCTTGAAGGGAAGTCTTTGAAACTCCCCCTGAGTAATAAGGGTCAGATTCTCTAAAGGATACATCGAGGAAAACATGAGTTTTCTTGGTGAGAGGATCATAACACCGATAACCTTTCTGGAAGTCAGCATAGCAAATGAAGACACACTTCAAAATACAAGGATCAAGTTTACCCCAGAGAAGCTTGTGGATATGAACATACATAGTGCAACCAAACACTCTAGGCTCCAAATTAGGGAGGGAAGGTACATTCAGCATCTCATGTAACTTCTGGTATGGAGTCTGCAACTCAATGAAACAAGACGGAGTACGATTGATCAAGCACTAAAGGTAACAACGGCACCCAAATAAGACTAAGGCACATTCATGCCAAACAAAGAAGCACGAATAACCTCTAGCAATTGCCTATTCATACATTCTACCAAGCCATTCTATTGAGGAGTATATGCAATAAAGGTTTGGTCACGGATCCCATGAGAAACCATATAAGTAGACATGGCGCCATTAACATATTCACCTTCATTGTTTGATTGAAGAACATGGATAGGCTGCTAATATTGTGTAGTTGTCATCTTATGAAACTTAATGAAGAGAGAGAATACATCACTCTTGCTAGTCATCAAAGAGATTCATGTCATCCGGGTACACTCATCAATAAAAGTAACAAAATAACGAGCTTAGTTAGTGTAGAAATTCTAGCAGGACCCCAAACATCAGAATAAATTTTCATAAAAGAAATTAAGCATTTATTCAAACTTAGGGAATATGGAACATGATGGCTCTTGGCCAGTTCACAAACATCCCACTTAAATTCAGACTCATCAACACCCAAAAATAGATGAGGTTGTAACTTCCTAAGATACCCAAAAGAAAGATGACCCAAACAACAATGGCATAACCAGGTGGCTTCCTTGGCGTTATTCATATTGCTAACACTGTTGACTTGACTCAATGAACTCAGCTTCTTCTCTCCATTGGATGTCAAATCGAGATAGTATAGCTTCCCCCATCTAATACCATAACAAAGAATCTTCCGAGTCGGAATATCCTGAAAAACAAAAAAAGGGATAAAACGTGACAGAACAAGAAAGAGCCATAATGATTTGATCAGATGCACTAATGCCAATTATCCAAGCATTATTCCCACAAGAGGTAGCAAGAGAGGTCTTACCAGACATACCTGATTGGACTACATTAGTAGAAGCAACAGAGGTACTTTTGGAAGGAAGGGTCTTGCGTGGGCGATCACCCCACCAGTCAGAATATCTAATAGTTAGAAAGTAGTTGTCATTGGAGTAAGAATTATCCTTACACAATGAACATATAGAGTTGGCATAAGAGTTTGAAGGATAGACACCAAACCAGGAAGAGTCAGAGGAGCGTGAGGTGGAGGAAGACGACTATTGAGCCACGACGACCTAAGCGTTGGAGGAAGATGCTGGTGGTGGTGGTGGTTGTCATGACACCGGATTGAGTCAAAACATTACAGTGGGTAAGATGACCATTGTGAGCCCAATGAATATGAGTAGAGGTCTTGTCAAAACTCAATAATTCTTCTTGATGAAGCAACTCTCCTTAAATTTGATCAAATTCAGGATCTAGACCTCCCAAGAACATGTGGACCTAAACCATAGATTTGTAGTTGTTGTCTTAGACAACCGTAGTCACAGTATTAGAAAACGAGACAACACGCTGATCAAGTTCCTCGAGCCAAGCGACGAACTCATTGTAGTAGACAGAGAGGGGCCACCCTACTTGTTTGGTGGTGAAACAATGGCGGTGTAACTCATAGATCTGGGTAGAGTCCAAATCGTCATAGTAGGTTTGGTGTAAAGCACTCCAAATGTCTGCGGCAGTCTTAAGACGAAGATAGCGGTTGATAATGGATGTGGACATGTTGTCAATCAACCAACTCTTCACCTTCTCGTTGTCCGTAGCCCAAGTAATATACCTAAGTGTGCCAGTAGGAGGAGCAGTCAAATCACCAGTAAAGAATTCAAGCTTGTAACGGCCTCTAATGCGCATCTGCATAACATGGGACCATGTATAGTAATTGGAATCATTCAAGAGAACTGCAATGGAAAAAGATGAGTTTTCTTGGTGGTAGTGGATGGAAGGTTGAAGTTGAGGGTGAGGTTGGGGAGAAGAAATCATAGCAGAGTCAGAGTTTTTTTCCCATGACAGGGGAATTTAGGTGTAGTGGGTGATAAAAAATAGGGTTTTGTCGGTAGATCTACATGTTTGGCTCTGATTCCAAGTAGAAAACTATAGGTAAAAGTATTTAGGGTAGAATCAATTTTTTCATTCACTCCCAAATTGGGTATATAAACAGCTTTGCAAGGCATAGGTAGAGAATATCTACAATAAAGTTTAAACAAATTATAATTACAATAGGAATCTAAAATATCTACAAGATCAATACTTGTCAACAGTTTGGGTTGTTGTCGTTCACCGTCGTGGTTGCTGGAATTCCGAGTTAAGGTCCCGGTGTACACCATCGGCAAAGAGGGTTGGAGGGGCGAGAGAGAGGGAGGTGGGGTGATTTCGAGAAGGCCAAGAGTGAGGGGGTTTTGAGGCGGCTTGATTCTCTGACGAGGGCAGCGCCGTTTGTGAATTGGAGACGAGGGAGAGGGGAGGTCGACGGCGACCAGTGAGCTTCCAAATAGGGAGAGAAGAAAAAGCAAAAAGGAGAACGTAAAAAGAAACAAAAGTAAGAGAGAGGAAAATAAAAAAGAAGGAAAAAATATTTTTACTATGGATATATTTTATAATCAAATTTACTATTCAAAAGGTGTTAGAGATCTGTTAGCACATGTGTCATGGACATGACTTGCTGCAAGTGCATCTGGCGGACTGAAGAATTTCCATTATATAAATGGCCAATTACATATAAGGTCACTCACATAAGTTCTATACCAAATAAAGTCACCTTCTAATTTTATTCCAAGTCAGGTCACTTCTATAACAAGCATAATCTTAAAATTGAAAAATATTTATAATCATGTCATCAATATAATTGAAATCCATATCAACCTCCTCTTCCGATCTCTCACATTTCAATTGTGCATTTTCTCCTCTCCTCTTCTCTCTCTCCAAAAATCTTAGCCTCCGATCGCCATTGTCACACCTCCCTCACCATCACTCTCCTCTGTTCCTCTTTTTTCATCGTCGAAACTTCATCACCACCAATCTTCTTCCTCCCTTCCACGGTCTCGTAAAAGCTCGTCGTCGCTCATCTCCGTTGGGATCTCTACCTCGTCACTTATCTCCTATGCGAAACACGGGTCTTCGCTCCTCTCCGCTGTGATCTTTACCTCGTCACTCGTATCCTACGCGAAACACCGACCTCTTCTCTCTCTCTCTTTTTCTGAGCTCCGGCCACCGCGAATTGCCACATTCAACCAAATCAACGTTGAGTGCTTATTAGAGACAGCAGTAGTACAATGTGTTACAGAACAGTTGTACTTACCATATTTTGAAGTAGTACCCTGAATGTTTGAGAGTAGTGCTTACTAGAGACAGCAGTAGTACATTGTGTTATAGAATAGTAGTCCCCCATTGTTTCTCACTCTCTTTAAAATTTCGAAGAAGATAAAAAAGAAAGATTAATATAAATGCGCAAAATTGGAAAGACAAAAAAAAGGATAAAAAAAAGTGACATTAATTAGGATAAAAAAAATAAATGACATTATGTGTGAAATATAGTCTCTAATTGATTATATATATAATTTTCTATTATATAAACCGAATACATTGAATTAAACAAGATTAATTTTCTAATGATGGTATGATAATGGGTTATCGTCACACTAAAAACTCACCTTTCATTGAAGAACAATGAACCCTGATTTTGTTTAACACGAGTTTATTTGGTCGATAAGAACTTTTGATATGAAATCAATTATTAAGATACAACGTACTCTCAGGTAAGTTATCACAAGTCGTAAGTCTTTAAAACTACGACATGGAATGAATTATAATTTCTTGTGACTGAGATATAAGAATATTACATTGGACCACTATCGTAACGACAAGTCAAAACACAGGGGAAAGGAGGATATACGCTTGAGTTGGAGCAGGATGTGAGTCTGGGACTCTCCTATATCCTCGCTTCAACTTCAAATAAACTCTATCGATCTCCAGAAATTGAGATACTAAACCATTCCCAAATGACATGTTAATGCTCCCAATTTATTCAGTTATCACCATTAACAAGCCCACTACGTGAATCTCTAATAATGAAAGTGACTCTGCATAAACAAACATGCCTGGAGTAAATTACCATCGTAATCTAGAGTAGCTTTTAAATCACCAAAATGAAACCATGAAGTATATTATAGAGGCACTGCTGCACTGTTTGCTAACAGAGTATACAAATATCAGATGACTATTTAAAAAGCCATATTTGGACCTACAAAGAAGACATTATATCTTTAAAAAAAAAGACATTATAAAACAAAAGAGCCGGGAATGCAACAAGATTGTGAAGTTGTGAGTGAGATATTAAGGAAGTACGCTAAAACGTCGGGGCAACAGATTAACCTCAACAAATCGAGTATCTCATTCAATCATAATATGAAGATGGACACACAATGTGAGCTAGCTCAACTACTTGGTATTACTGGGGTAGACAAACATGAAAGTTATCTTGGCTTCCCAATGGATATCAGTTACTCAAAAGATGAAGCTTTTGGGGTGTTGAAAGAGAAACTGCGCAAGAGAACTCAAGGATGGCATGACAAGACGTTGAGTATCGTCGGTAAGGAGGTGGTGATTAAGGCCGTACGTCAATCGATCCCCACGTATGTAATGAGATATTTTGAGGTTCCAAGCTACATTTGCAATGCCATGCACCAACTGATGGCAAGGTTCTGGTGGGGTGATCTAAATGAAGACGGGAAAATACATTGGATTGCATGAGAAAATCTATGTGTGCCGAAGGATGAGGGTGGGATGGATTTTTTTGCAACATGAAGCTGTTTAATCGTGCCCTTTTAGCTAAGCAAGGCTGGCGTCTTCTACAAAATCCTCAATCCTTGCTTGCTCGACTACTCAAAGAGAAATACTATCCAAACGGTGACTTTATCGCGGCCTCATTGGGATCCGATGCTTCCTATGCGTGGAGGAGTATTCTTGTTGGGAGAGAAGTGCTCAAAGGAGGTTTGAGATACATGATTGGCAGTGAGGAGCAGGTTAGGGTTTGGAAAGATTCATGAATTTTGAAACCTCACCACTTCCAACTGTTTACGTGGCCAAGGCCAGGGCTGGAGAATCTAAGAGTGGCGGCCCTTATTAACCAGGAAACAAAGCAGTGGAACAAGGAGATCTTGGAGGACTTGTTTTGTAAGGAAGAGATGAATAGCATACTGCGCATACAATTGAGTGTGAGAGCGTCGGAGGATCACCTAATATGAAATTTTGATAGACATAGAGTCTACCAAGTAAAACAACGCTATCTAGTGGATTGGTCTCAGTTAATGAGGCGTTACATGCGTCTACATCATCTGGGGGAATGCATGGGAGTAGTAGGTCCCTTTACACAAAGATATGGGAAATTAGAGTTCTTCCAAAAGGCAAAGCCTTTAATTGGTGTCTGTGTAAAGGAATTATACCAACGAGAGTTGTTTTGCGAAAGAAAGTTAGTATCACTGACCTCTCATGCTTGTTTTATGGGCATGTGTTGGAATCAGATGTGCATTTGTTCAAATAGTGCCCTTTTTTTAAGACATGTGGAGTAAGGTGATAGCCTCGGGCATGTATTCGTATGCCCCTATGTCTTGTGGAGATTGGATTTTCCACTTAATGGAGTCGGTCCCCAAACTCAAGATGGAAGCTGTGTTTATGTTCATGTGGACAATTTGGCTGGAAAGGAACAAACTATATTGGAAGGGAGGCGTGGCAGATGCTACAAACATGTTTGCTAGTTGCTTGAATTTGCTGGAGGAATATAACAAAGTACTTCCTACAGTGTGCACCAAATTAGCTCGGCCAGTGACAAAAAGGCAGCCTCCTCCAACAAGGAGGCTAAAGATGAATATTGATGGAGGCTTTGATGTGGTGACAAAAACAGGAGTGGTTGGAGTCAGTGTTAAAGATGATAAGGGTTCTGTCCTTGCAGCGTGGCTTTTGCGTGACATATCCCGTTTGCATGCTCGGCGTTACATGCAGAAGATGAAGCGGCACGTACAGGTCTTCTGATTGCTATTCACCAAGGATGGAAGGAAATATCGTTAGAGAGTGATTGTGCCATTCTGGCCGCGATGCTTTCGAACAACTAAAAGATTTTGATAGAGGTTGGTAATATTCTTAGTGATTGTCATCATTATATGCATGATTTTGGTATATTGCACGTTAACCATATATATCGAGAAGCATCGCCAATAGATTAGCACACCTTGCTAGAGTAGGTGATATGGATGGTTACTGGCTTTGAGGAGACACCGAAAATTATCTGGGTTGTCCTCTTTGAGGATGGTTGTATGATTATGCAATGCATAGGCACAATGGCCCCCTTTGTGTATTCCTTAAACTTCATATGTCAGGGCTTAGGGGCTAAACCACAACCCCACTTTAAAAAAAAAAGAGTCGGGACCAAGTTTTTGCGAGATTTGTATTAATGTATTAAGGATGAGACTTGGCTATCCAGCCATGGATAAGAGGGGCTGTCCACGATCAATCAAAATTCGACACGTGATATTTTTGGGTTGATTATAACAAGAAGAATATGAGTTAAAGTTAAAAACTCGAAGAGATTAACTAAAAACGTAAAAGTGTCGAATTTTGACCAGTTGTGGCAGCTCTATTACCTATAGTTGGGTAGCAAAGTCTCAAGTGGACAATTCTTGACTGCTCACCTGCCCACATCCACTAAAAATTTGACACGTCATGTCTTATTTTCTTGGTGAAGCTAGTTTGTTCTTGGCTGTGTGGTTCGTCTTCGACAAGACTAATGTTGTTCAGGCGTCGTCCGACTTTGCAACGTCAAGATTGGGTTCTACTTCCGCGGCCAGAGCTTCGGCGAACCGTTCGACGGCGTACTGGCATGGGAACACTGGTACACACGTACTCACCGGTAAGCGAGAGGTTCCCGGGTCGCCATTGAACGGCGTTGAGCATTCGACGGAGCCAGTTAAGATGACAGTGAGGAAGGAGGGAATCCAAATACAAAAAAAAAAAAAACTGAAAAAGGGAGAGAGGAGGACGTTGAGGATCGAGGAAGGAGAAGTCTGGACTTGCAGGAAAAAAAAACAAAAACAGAAGAAGTAAAAAATATGAGGCACGTGTCGTTTTTTTAGTGGATGTTGGTAGGAAGAGCCGTCCATGGCTAGCCAAGAATTGTCCATGTATTAAAATCTGCTTAAATTCTAAGAATCTGAGAGTGACACGACCACAACAGGTTAATTAATATTCTAATGTCAATTTTGGTCAATCATTTCCACGACGGAGAAGAAAGCCGAAGAATATAAAGGTTGTGTCGATCAAATTGCAAATCAGGGAATATAATGCAGTAGGACCGTTCTGGTGAGTTTGATGCATTATTGAATTTTGTAGCAGTATCAATGTCGAATTTAAAAACTATCTCAATCTGGGGTTTACTCTTTTAAGACTCGTACATAGTTTCTTCTTGATCAAGCATTTCTTGATGTTAATGCAGAGCACAGTGCAGCAGGTGAAGGGGTTGAGGACACCACATTATGCACAGTAAGTTTGTATGCACAATAAGAGTACCCCCACATATGGAATGACCAAGGAATGAGTGAGTGGGAAGGCCTCATGTTGCAAAATAAGCATAATTTGTAGATCAGCATCATAGTCTATAGTTTGTAGTCTTTACCAAAAGCAAAGATATCTTGTTGGAGATCTTATGAATCCATGATGTAACATCTTAGACAACTATGGAATGTCTACTAGTCTACAACTTTTGTACATGAGCATACTTGCTTCTTCTAATAATTGTCTCACACTGGCCTCCCAAAAACCCAAAATTTGGAATGTGGAGATACATAAATTAAGCGATAACCTAAGAATCGATTTGAGTAAGGGAAGAAAGAAGCAGAAAGATATATGAAATGAGAATCAAGCCTGCTTCCATTCCTAAATTGATTGAATGTTGTTGCTATATTTCACTGATCTCACCCTCTTTACATAAACCAACATCTATGACCATGGTTCCCCTCTTCTTTGAGTTCCTGACCCTGCAGCAATTTCTCCTTGGAGACTGGCAATGCCGATTCCAAACAAAAATCATGTCAGATATTATTGTTTTGAACGTATAGTAAGCAGTGAACATTGATGATAACAATTTCAAAGCTCTGGAACTACTTACCCTATTCCATAGCTGAGGGTCAGGTTTCTTGTAAACCTCAACTTTCTCAAATTTAGCTGGATCAGCCATCTTCCACTTGCACATGGGATGAGGGACACGATGCTGGACATACTCACTGAATGTTGTATTCAACGTAGAATTGAACCTCACCTTGGACAAGTAAAACACAAAAGGCTTCTGGCAAGGGTTTCGGCTAACTGGTCGAGTGTTGAATGCGTAAGCTGTGTAATCTGCTCTTCTGTACCAGTTCAAAAACGTTCGGGAAGGCATTTCCATCTCCCGGGGTGAAAAAACTCCTCGAAAAATTTGGACAGCAAATCCCCATGAAACAGAAATTGTCCAGCTCTTTGACTTATCATAGCAGATAGATTGTTGCATGATACCTGCCGAGTCCAGCTTCACCGGGACCATAAGTCGCTCAAGGGCTTGAACTCGAGTTGTGTTGGGGAAAATTGGTTCAACCACATCTAGGTGATGCATCGTCACTAAGGGGGCCACGGGGTGTGCTGCAAGGAGCCCAAAAAGGTTCCCATACACATCATACTGATAGCACCATTGAAAAGAAAGTAACACCAATATGTGAATCAGTTATAAGGACTAGACCAATAATACCGTAAAATTTAGCCACAAAAACCTTACTAGGAAAGAATATAAATTATTTACACTCAACATCTAAACATAATAGCGTATCAGTTACTCCTACATGACCACCACTAAACCAAATGCTGATGCTAAAATGTTTCACATCTAGTTCACTGGTACATCATGAGTTAGATAGCATGTCATTTCAATAAGAGAGAATTGATTTAAGGAACGTTGAAATAGAAGGGATGCTTTCGTTATCTTTAAGTACAAAAGCATAATGCGTTTTAATTGGGAACAAAATACTAGAACTGAAACCTACAATTTCCTACAATCATACATACACATTGTCAAAACTAAAAACTTGCATTTTGTTCTCAAGCACTGAGCGGATTCAATAATTGAGGCAACTTTACTAGTGCGTATGTAAAAAAGAAAAAGAATTTACACCCTCTTTGCAGAAATGGGTCAGTATCGTAAGCTCATTCATAACTATTTTCCCCTTGTGTAAACAGACAGAGCAGCTAGCCTCCTCCTTTAGTAAGTAGGTGAAATCCTTATTGAATCAATGCCAACGTTCAAGAAAGGAGCGTGGGTACACGACTCATAAATGGTCGTGGGCATAGAGATGTGTTTCTGAGCTGTAGGACACAAACCTGGTCTGTACCATGCATGTACGTGGACCCCATTGCGTCAACTACTGAAGCGCACTGACCCGTTTAATGTTTTCTAAACCAAACACGACCAATATCTATGTTTAGATTTCCCCTTCAAACCTCTCTGGAAAAACCCCAAACGAAAACCTTTAATTTCCCGAACCGGGACTAAACCGGAGTAACCCAAACGCTGAAGGTAAATATCTCTTAAACTCGCATTAACCACTTCACTTGGTTTCTACCAAGAAACGTTATGACTTTTGCAGTTTCGAATTGAATGCCGGAAACATTGACTAACACTAATCCGTTTCGGTCGGAATGTAGGACCTCAAAAACTACTTAACTAAAACCCAGAAAGATAAGAACATAAAAAAAAATCACCGACAAAAAAGTGGGGAGTGAGTTGAGTTGAAGGATGGACCTGGTGAAAACCGAGTTCTTTAGTGAGTGGGACACCGAGTTCGGCCATGCAAGCCTGCATTCGATCATCGGAGCCGTACAGTCCCGGATAACGTTGTATACACCTGTCCTGCATTGTGCTGAGCGCTTTCGCTAAAGGGTAGCTGATCGCGAATCCGCCGCCGCCGTACGCCATGCCGTACGAGAAGTATATGTTCTGCAAGTGGCTCTCCGACAACGACCCAATGTAGTAGTACTGGTTGTGGTCGTACTTTCGCAGGACACGTACGAGGTTGTCGGTGACGAAGACGGTGTCGTCGTCGCCCATGACGAACCACCGCACGTCTTTGAGTCCCAGCCGCAGCGTCTCCGAGACGATCCGCGAGATCCGGATGGCGGAGCGGTGTCCTTGCTTGTTCGTGTACCCGAACCCGGAGGTGTCGCCGGAGATCTTGATAGGCGGGAGACCGTAGCCGGTCCGGTTCGCCACGGCCCGGTCCAGCCACACCACGCCGCGCATGGAATCCGGTTTGTACCAGAGCTTGATGTAGCTCTTCCGCTGCGACCATAGCTTCGACGAGGCAGCAATGCCGAACACTATGTGTTTCACATTTGTTTCTTCTTCTTGTTCTTGTTCTTCGATTTCCGGTTCGGATTTGACCCGGAGAATCTGGGTCGTTGGATCTACATTAATACTAGTAGTATCATTTGATGTTGTGGTGGTGGTGGTGGCGAGAAGGTTGTGGTGGTGGGGTGTGGTGAAAGGGTCGTCGGCGGCGTCGGAGCAGGCGGCGCGTGAGGTGGAGACGAGCTTGAGGGTGTAGACGATGTAAGTGACGGACACGAAGAGGATGAGCCAGACGAGAAGCTTAGGGGTGGTTCCGCGAGGAGATTGAGTCGAACCAGGTCCAGGTAATGGGGTCCCTGTTGAGCTCCGCATCTGATCCCAAATCACTTTCTCTCCGGAATCTAATTTCTGGCTGCCTTTCATTTTCAAACCTCCACCACAATTCACACACACCTTGGCAGCTGGCCTCTTTTGTCTCTTCAATCTCACAAACCTTAATAAATATCACAGCCTCCGATGCAACATGGTGTTGGAGAAGAATCTTTTTCGAACCCAATTGTGAACAATGAGGAACTAGAAATTAACTAACCAGATCGATCTTCTCTGGTTCTATGAATGTGAATGGGCGGAGACCCGGGAGCAAAAGCTGGGGCCTTTTCTGTAATAAAGAGAAATTTGAGGGTATGGAGGTGTGAGAATTCTAAGGAGAAGAGAGTCGGCGTTGGTGGTGTTGGTGTTGGTGTTGCAGAAGAGAGGAGGTAAAGGTGAGAGCGTGCATTGCTGCCAGGTTGCAGACTCTGTCCGAATATAAAGACACACAACATTAAATATTTTCTCTTTTTTGCAATTTCCGGGGTTAATTACGTACTCTGCACATACAGTGTCGTGAGTTTTGGCTTGGGTGTGATTATTCGGATCTGTTTTTCGTGTGAGGGATGCAGAGGCGGTGGTGTTTAGTGGTGTTGATCTTGTTGCGGACCACTGGGGGAGGCGTGATGTGGGAAAGGAGAGAGGTTGCTCGTGTTTGCGTTCGTACCTGATTGGGAGCGTTTTTGTCGTACTAGGTAAGCCAAGATAGTAAATGGTAATTATCCAATGTTAATGTTTTATCTTTCACTCTATTGATGCCAGTGTTTACTACTACTAATTATATCGATGATGATTAGTGTTCTATGGTAACTAATATTTGACCACTCGTGACAAAAGAAGAGTACCTTGGTAGAAATTTAAGATGTAGTGTAACCAAAAAACGAAAATTTAGAAGTAATTTTTTTCACTCTCGTAGGTTTTTTTTTTGTGTGTTGAAATTTAAATACGAGATCTTAAGACTTATGAGTTCTAACCATTGAACTAAAACTCACGTCATAGAACTTCCTCACTCGGTATGTTCAAATTCTAACTATTTGAAATAAATTGTTATGTCATGAATTCATAATCTTCGACACAAATTTTTGTGTCAGAAAAAATCTTTAAAAATTATGTGACCTCCATAAAAAATAATGTTTTAAACACACTTAATCATTCTCTTGTACTTCTCCGGTTCATTATAAATAAGATTTGAATGAAATTCATTGCATTATATGATAATTTTTTTTTTGAGGTCGTAAGATCATCTCCAATAGTGGAGGTTCTATACCTCAAAGTAAAATTTTTGGAAAAAATCTTATCTACAATCCATGAAGATCCTAGTCCTATACCTTAAAACTAAGTTCTATACCATATTTTGGGTTCTATAATAGAATATTGGATGAGGTATAGAACCTTGCAAAAATTAGTGGGCCCAGATAAAAGAAGAACATGTGGGGGAGAGAGAAAAATGAGTCTTAAAATGAGGTATGAGACCTTGATGGTTGGAGATGGGAAAGTCCTATAATGAATAATGATTTTACAAGGTCTCATAATAGGGTATAGGACCTTGATAGTTGCAGATGCTCTAATGCCCATAAGAGAATCTCATAATTTGTTTAATACCAGATTGGGTAGGATTTATTGGTGAAGCATAGCAGCTTTGAAACCTACCTTTTGATGATGAGCTCAAGTACCAAGCTGGCACGTATCGCTAACTTTACAATTTTAAATAGCATGAACAGTTGTTTAAACAAAAATGTCACCGATTTTTTAAAATAAAAAACCGCTCAAATGATTACTGATGTATTACACATTTTAAACTTTGATCACTCATTAATGATAAATATCACTAAAGTCACTATCGAATAATACCATAAGTTACTTTGATCACTGTCGTTAAAAAAGACATGACGATGCTAAAAAAAGGTTATGTGCCATTCTAGTGCCATTTGCAAGGACTTTTCAGGTACTTTACATTTACTTCCTATTTTCTTTTTTCTTTTTTTTCTTTTTTTCTCTCTTAAATAATGAGACGTGACCTAAATTAAAATAACTCAATTTTTCTTCTTCAAACGACGATGATCAATGAACAATTTCGAGCGACGATGAAGAAGACAATGTGAGGACTGCGCTCCGGCATGTCTGGAGACGACAACTGCGTTGAGTGAAACAATGACGTTTGGGGAGGTGAGGCTTGAAGTTGATGAAGACGGAGCGGTCAACATTGATGTTGGAGGAGTAGCTGAAGTAGAGGAGCTTGCTGAAATCAAAACTAGGGTTTCTACTTAGAGAGAATTAGGAACAAAGGAGAAGAAGAAGATAAGGCTTTGATTCTATTATGTGGTTCTAAATGTGATACAGTATGAGTTGGAATCGAGCTTATATCCTAAGCTACTGAACATTAGACTGAGCTGCTCATACAAGCTACATGACAGACAGTGCTAACCACTATTGCTTATACAAGTGGTATCACAAGATCGGTGACTTGGTGTTGGCATGTTGGCATGACTAACTTCTAACGACGATGTTTCATCATCATCCTTACATCCCCCCTCAACCTTATGCTGAGGCCCAAGCATAAGGTTGGCACACATGTATCAAAATTAAGGAGAGTTTAAGCCATTTGTGAGAATGTCTGCTAATTGTTGAAGAGAAGGAACAAATTTGAGTGCAAAGTCACCACGGGTTACCTTTTCTCATGTGAAATGAATATCTACCTCAACATGTTTCACCTTAAAGTTGTGGATGGGATTAGAGGCAAGATCCAAAGTTGAAACATTGTCAAAGTGTAATGTTGGCGAAAAAAGAAGTTGAATATTGAGATTCTTGAGTAGATTTCGTAACCATAGAACCTCTGAGGTAGAGTCTGCCACAGCCCAATACTCAGGCTCTGTAGAAAATGGTTATATGTGGGAGATTGCATGATTTGACAGACCGAGTTGACATTATATGCAATGTCAGGACAAGTAAAGGTCAAATATTGAAGACAACCAACAATGCTACGATAAGTTTTGACATCAGTGAATGATGCTCCATCATCCTTGAAAAGCTTAGAATGTGGCAGACAAGGTGTGACACTAGCATTGCAATCCAGCATACCTGCGTTGGTCAAAATGTCTTTGGCATACTTAGTTTGAGAAATGAATAAGCCATCAGGAAGATAAGTGACAGACCGAGTTGACACTATATGCAATGTCAGGATAAGTAAAGGTCAAATATTAAAGACAACCAACAATGCTCTGATAAGTTTTGACATCAGTGAATGGTGCTCCATCATCCTTGAAAAGCTTAGAATGTGGCAGACAAGGTGTGACACTAGCATTGCAATCCAGCATACCTGCGTTGGTCAAAATATCTTTGGCATACTGAGTTTGAGAAATGAATAAGCCATCAGGAACATAAGTGATCTGCAAACCAAGAAATTAATGCAACAACCCCAAGTCTGTCATCTCAAATTTCTTTTGTAAGGCAATCTTAATATGTTGGATAGCTGAGTTTGAAGAACCAGTGATGATACTGTCATCAACATACATCAGCAAGTAAACATGCATGGCCTTTAGAAAAGTTGTGAACAAAGAGTGAGGGATCAACTATGGATGGTTTAAAACCAAGTTAAGGTAGAAAGGAAGTGAACCTTTCATTCTAGGCTCTAGGAGCCTGTTTAAGGCCATACAAAGACTTCTGTAGATAGTACACATGATCATGAAATGCTGAATCTTCAAAGCCATGAGGTTGTGACATGTATACTTCTTCTTTAAGAACACCGTTAAGGAAAGCACTTTTGACATCGAGTTGATGTAATTTCCAACCAAACTGAGTAGCTAAAGCCAATACAAGCCTCACTGTGGTGTGTCGAACAACATGGCTAAAAGTTTCTGCATAATCGATACCCTCTTCTTGGCTGAATCCCCTTGCAACCAAACGTGCTTTATGGCAAGCAATAGAGCCATCAGAGTTACGTTTGACCTTGAAAATCCACTTACAACTCACTAGATTCTTGTTAGACCGTTTAGGAACCAGTTTCCAAGTACCTTGTTTAATGAGAGAATCAAATTCAACTTGCATGACATCCTTCCAAACAGAAGACTACAAAGCTTTCTTGTAGGAATATGGTTCCTCATCACTATAAGCATCATCAGTAGTGGCAAGAAAGGCTTTAGACTTGAAAATACCACTTTTGCTTCTAGTACACATGAGATGTGTGTTCATAATTGTAGAAGTAGTGGTAGACTGTGGAGGTAGAGAACTAATCAAAGATGTTGTTGCTGCAGATGGAGGCTCTAGATGGATTGGTATATCTGAGATGGGAATATAAACCTCTCCTAGTCGTAAAATAAAATCATCCATAGAACTCGGAATAGGAGGAATGCTAGAACCAACAATCTCAGTAGACATATCAGTAGTTGAGGCAGAATATGGAATAGATGAAGGAACAGCAGTGGCGAGAACTGTTCTAGGAGAGTCATGTTGCTCTGGATGGACATGTGAGGCTTGGTGCTGTAATGATAATGGTTGAGGAGCTGGAGGTATGAGATGTCTAAGAAGGAAAGGTGTAGAAGGAACATGAGGAGAGGAAGTTGAAGTTGAGGATAAAGTGTGAGATTGTAGGGAAATGTGTTGATATGGGAAGGAAGATTCATCAAAAAGAACATGTCTCGAAATAATGAATTTAGATGTAGCATAGTTGAAATAAATAAAACCCTTGTACCCTGGTGCATAACGTAAGAAAATGCACTTGACAGTTTTTTCTTCAAACTTGTTACTGTTGTATGGTTTCATAAGAGGAAAGCATGAACAACCAAAGACTCTAAGACAATTCAAAGGAGGAGGTTTTGAATGAAGAAGCTGATAAGGAGAGTTCATGGACAAGGTTGGTGAAGGCATTCTATTTATAAGGAAAGTAATAACAGCACAAGCATGAAACCAAAAAGGCGGAGGTAAAAAAGCCTGATGTAGCAAAGTAAGAGTTGTTTCTACAATATGTCTGTGCTTTCTCTTAACTAAACCATTCTGCTGGGGTGTATGTGCGCAAGATTTATGGTGTGTAATCCCATGTTTAAGAACAAATGCTCTAAAATTGTTGTTACAAAACTCACCACCACCATCACTTTGAAAGATTTTGATAGAGGCACAAAACTGATTAAGAACATAAGTATGAAAAACACTAAATAAAGAGAAAACTTCATATTTGTATTTCATAGGAAAAATTCAATAAAATAGTGTACAATCATCCACAAAAATGACATAGTATCGAAATCTCTCAATGGACAGGTATGGAGAAGGACCTCATACATCAGAGTGGATAGTGTGAAATGGTGTAGCAGATATAGTACTAGAGGTGGGAAATGGAAGTTTAGTAAACTTTCTACCTAAACAAGGTTCACACAAATTAGAAGTTGTATCAGAAATAATACAAATGTTTGAAAGAGCTAACATGGAAGAGGTATGATATTTGAAGGGTGACCTAGTCGCTTATGCTAGAGAGCTTGATTGACTTTAGTTCCAAGGTAAGCTTTAAGAGAAGCTGGTGTGCATGAAACTAGTAAAGGGTATAAACTATTGTCGATGTTACCTTTGTACGGCACCTTACCTGTCACCTTGTCCTGTATGAAGAAATAAAATTCATCAAATGTCATACTGCAATGGTTGCCTTTAAACAATTGATAGACATATGATAATCTTGCAGCAAGATTAGGAACATGAAGAATTTTCTGCAAAGTTAGAACAATCTGTGGACTAAGGCGTATTGTGCTAGTTCCAACATGTTTAATGTTCAAACTTGATCCCCATCTGTGTAAGAGGTAACATTGTTGAGAGCATGAACATCAGAAGTCATGTGAGTAGAGGCACCAGAATCTGTAATCCACGTAGATTGAGTAGGAACATTGGATTATTGAAGAGAGCCAGGCATTGCATGAGGTTGAGGCTGGCTTTGCAGCTCATAAAATTGGTGTCGTTGCTGACATTGTGCAGCTGAGTGACCTATCTGTCCACATAGTTGACACTCAATGCTAGAAGAAGAAGGACTGGTGCCTGATGCTTTGTCCAAATGCTAACATGTTTATGCAAAATGATTTGGCTTTCCACAAATATGACACCAAATCCTAGCTTTAGAACCGTTGTATCTACCATTTCCATTGTGATTCTGAAAGCCTTGATTTCTTGAAGAATAGCTATTATTCCAGCCATTGTTTTGTGGAAAACCTTGATGGCCTTGATTATAGGTCATCTGAGAGTTGTGACCACCTCTCTATTCCCATTATTATTTCAACCACCTCTGTTACCCCCATTATGTGGTCTAGAGCTACCATTAGATCTTGCTCCATTATACATATCCACAAAGCACTAGCAAATGCATTAGGATCAGAAAAAACATTGGCTAGAGGTGGAACAGGTAAGATACCCCTAGACTCTTGATTCACAATTGTAGATAAAAAAAGTGCTTGTTCTACCATGGCAGTCATATGAGGTAAAGTAGTTAGTTTAGAAGCTATATCAAGCTCAGATTCAGCAACAAGAAGCAAATATCTTAGCTCAGTCATGGAAATAAGAGTAACCCTAGCCTTAATCATCATGTGTATAGTGTTAAATTCAGATGGTAAGCCTTTAGGAATCAAGATCATGATATCTTCATTAGACATAGTAACTCCTACTGCAGCCAATTAATCTCTAGCACTTTTCACACGCAGTAAGTACTTATCAATTCCATTAGAGCCTTTCTCAATAGATTGCAAATTAGACTTCAAATGCACAATATTAGATCTAGACACAGTAGCATAGCGATCCTTGAGACCTTGCCATACCTCATGAGAAGATCTATAACCAACCACATGAGCCAAGGCCTTGGAAGAGAGTGCAGCTGTGAAGAGGGACACAAGATTCCAATCTTGTTCAATCCAGGCTTCATAGTCTTCAGATGACAAATCTGGACATAGATGAGTACCATTAACGAAGCGAAGAAGATCGTGACCATGAAGAAGACCATAGATCTAAAAGTGCCATGTAGGATAGTTGTTCTCATCAAGCTTCATAGAGTTGAAGCTTGAGAGGTTGGCAAAGAGTGAGACAGTAGAGGTTGACGAAGCCATCATTGTTGTTGTTGTAAAACCTTTGTAGAAATCTTGCGAAAACGAGCACAGAGAGGTCAAAAAAGAAAGGACTGAGAGATCGAAGAAGAGTTTTGAAGAAGAAAGAAAAAGCTGGAGAAGAGAACAAGCTTAGATCGAAGTATCCATGGCTCTTGATACCATGCTAAAATCAAAACTAGGGTTTCTACTTAGAGAGAATTAGGAACAGAGGAGAAGAAGAAGATAAGACTTTGATTCTATTACGTGGTTCTGAATGTGATATAGTATGAGCTGGCACTACAAGAAAATTGCACCTAGACCACGGACCATTTCCGTCGTCTAGGTGCAGTTTTCCGTCGTCTAAGTACTTAGACGACGGACACTCCGTCGTCCAAGGTCCGTGCTCCAAGTGCTGTCGTCCAAGCACCTGGACGACGGAGAATTAGATTTTCCGTCGTCCAAGTGCACTTGGACGGCGGACATTATTCGTGGCCCATGTATGCACCTGGACGACGGAAAGGCTAATTCTCCGTCGTCCAGGTGTCTACCTGGGCCACGGACATTGCTCGTTTGTCCGTGGCCCAGGTGTTCACCTGGACGACGGAGAACTAATTCTCCGTCGTCCAGGTGAACACCTGGGCCACGGATAATGCTAGCTTCTCCGTGGCCCAGGTGTACACCTGGACGACGGAGAATTAGTTATCCGTCGTCCAGGTGAACATCTGGGCCACGGAGAACGGCAGGGTTTAGGGTTTAGGGTTTAGGGGTTAGGGGTTAGGGGTTTAGGGTTTTGCACCTGGACGACGGAGAACATAATCTCCGTCGTCCAAGTAAATATTTAATTTTTTTTTTAAAATAAATTGAAATTAAATATTATTAATTTAATTTAAATAATGAAAAATGCTAAAATTAAATAAATAAACTAAATTTTGAATATTAATTAATAACTTAATTATTAAATAATCAAAGTAAATTAATTTGTACATACATGAATAATCGAAAAAACCCATAAATTAAAAATTAAAATATTGTTCGGAATGCGGAAAGAAACGAGATAATAAACTACTAGCTAGCTAATACACTGGAGGAGCAGATGCGCCGCCGAGTCCTCCGCCTCCAGCCGGGTCGTTGTCGTCGGGGTGTGGGTTCGGAGGAGGTTGACATACTTCTCGATTTTGTTCCATGAGGGCGATGAGTTGGGCTATTTGTGCTTGTTGTTCGTCAAGTCTTTGCCGCATTGACTCATTCTCCTCTCGTGCCAGTCGAGCCTCTTGAATGGCTGCTTCGACGGCCGCAGCCTGACTCCTTCTCCGCTGCCTCGAACCTCCCGTAGATGATGAGCCGGAGGTCGTCGACAAATCTCGTACCACCCTAGGCCCAAAGTGCCTAACCTCCTTGCCAGCTCTACGACCGTAGACCTCATCCGCGATTGCAATTTGGCTCTCTAAGGATAGAGGAGGCAGGTCTTCCGGCGGCACATCTGGGAACGCAAGCTGAGTGTTGGCCAACTCTTCATGCGCACGCTCTATCGCCCTTGCCTACAAAAGAATAATTAATTTATTATAATGAAATCATATTTAAATAATAATTACTATAATTAAAAGCACATATATATATATATATATCACTTACGCCGCATTGACTCGCTTCATTATCGAGCCCTGGCGTCACGTACGTGCTTACACTTGCATCAAGATAAGGGTGTTTGGAGCTCTTATCCTTGTGCTCCTTGGCAATTTGAATGAACTGATTGGCGCCGGTAGTATGGTGTTTCTCCTTCTTCCCCCGGTTGGCTTTGTTGACACCGGAGAATTTCTGTTACACAACATAATTAAATCATTAAAAAATGAATAAGTACAATTTAAATAATTCAATTATCTTAATTGAAATAAAAAAAATAAATTAATACCTTAAATTGTTCATCGGCAAAGTGGTTACACAACCACTCCCACTCATCTTCTCTCTCCCCTTGCAGCTCTACCGGGGGAGGCACGGGACCGACATCTTTGAAGTACTTATGGAGCCTGTACTTCCAATCTTTGTAGATGGAGTTGGCGGTTTGGTTGATATGCCTCAACATAGCCGGTGTCGGATCCACGTCAAATTGTTCCTATCAAAAATAAATAGAAAATTATAATCGTATATATTATGAAATTTTAGTCCGAGATTAACAATATTATATAATAACTAAATTGAACGTATTACGTACCGAAAGATCTTTGAAGACTTTCGCCTTCTCATGATCCGGCGCCTCCTTCCAAGTAGGGGCAGTGATACGAACCCGGTTACGGATGATTGACCCTATCCCATGCGCCGAGAGACTTGCTAGCTGAGCTGTGGGAGGGCCACCGGTGAATTCGTCGTACGGCAAGTCGATCTTTTTACCGGTCGCCTTGCAAATACGCTCCGCTTTGCCCCCTTTAACGAGACCCCGAGTCCTTTTCGGTTCCGGGTCAGTGGGGGCCCTCCTTTGCCTACGGCGGGCGCTGTACATGATTGATTCGGCGGTCGCGGACGCCTGAGTACTTCCCATTGAATGGGTACCGGGCGTCGGAGATTGGAAGGGGTCGACGTCATCACCGCTCGAGATGAATGGGGGGAGCGGGAATTTCCCCAGAGGGCGCTACGGACGGACCAGATGATCCGTCCGGATTGAGAGCGTCGTTGCCCTCCGGTGGTAATTCCCAATCGACTTGGTCCGCCAAGCGGCGGAGCATGGCATCTTCTGCCTCTTGTTGGGCTTTCTTCTTGCCGGATGTCGTCTTTGGCGGAGCCATTTAAACCTAAGAGTACGGTGTTAAAATACCTACTTACCATAATAATTACAACTTAAAAATTTACGCTAATTAATTAAGTACGTTTAAGATTTAAATAGAGTACACTAGCTTGGCATTTTCGGTCGTTCAATGAACGTGCGACCCGCGCGATAAAGTGTAAATTTTCAATTAACCAGCCTTGGTTAAATCGAAAAACATGGCCAGTTAGGGATAGAGATAACGCGAGAGGCATGACTAATTTCGACAAAAGTCTTTCTTAGTCCAAATCCTGTCACCAGTCATAACCCATTTCTAGACACCATGTCCGACATTCGGCCAATTTTTCGAAAATTTACACTCCCTCAAGTCCTTTGCAAACTCCGCCCTCAACCTCGTGTCCATAACTTTACTTAGGTTATGGTGTGCGGTGATGAAATCCACACATCACGAGGGGTTAAGGAGATAAGCAAGGAAAAGATGCGCCATCTATTCCAAAGAGTGCGACTTAATTACACCAAGCCTATGTACTAAATTTAAATCGAACACGTACTACTAATTAATTTACTAAAAAATACATGTAATTACATGCAATAATTTATTTTCCATTTAGCATGCAATAATTAACCATTAAAATTAATAACAATAATTAATTATTTATTTAATTAATTAATAACAATAATTAATTATTTATTTAATTAATAACAATAAATTTACAATTATTCATTTAATTAGTATTAAATAACAATAATTATGATTTAATTAATTAATAACAACAATTAATCATTTATTAAATATTTAAAACTAATTACTAAATTAATTTCTACTAATTAATTATATTTAGAATTTAATTAATTAATAAAATGAAAATTATTTAAATAAGGGAAAAATATAAATTTACCGAATCGGAGTTTTCGGGAATATCGCCGGAGTTGTGTCGTCGGAGAGGAGGATCGAACCACGCCGGAGTTGTGTTGTCGGAGCGTCGTCGCCAGAGGAGAATCCCCGGAATTTGAGAGAGAGAGAGGAGAGGAGAGATAGGATTGTAAGGGATGAGGAAAAGAAGATGAGCCGTACTCTATTTATAGAGTTTCACTTAGACGACGGAAACAATGTTCTCCGTCGTCCAGGTGGCGGTTTCAAAATTTTGAAACGGCGCGTAATTAAGGGGCGGGACGTTTTGAACCGCCATGGAATTGGACTTAGACGACGGAGAATGAAATCTCCGTCGTCTAAGTGAAAATTCAAGCGGTCCCAAAAACGGAAGCGGTAAATTGAACCGCCATAATTTTGGACTTGGACGACGGAGATGGTAAGTTTTCTTCGTCCAAGTGAAAATTACATGAAAAAATTAAACAAAAAAATATTTGAACCGCCATGATTTTTGAACCTGGACGACGGAGATGGTCATTTTCCGTCGTCCAGGTTAACACCTGGACGACGGAAAATGACCATCTCCGTCGTCCAGGTTCAAATTACGTAAAAAAAATTTAAAAAATAATTCGCTAGGAATTTAGCGATCTGTCATTCGAGTGAAATAGTCGTACAATATCGATGAACGCATCGTATATATGAACAGTTAAATTTGAACCGCCGATTAATTTTACGTATTGAAACATGTTAAGTATCGACTAATCTTTACGACTTAAGTGTTCATGAGTAGACGCTCATTTGCAGCAGAGTATTAACGAAATTGAATTTGGACAAAACAACCGTTGGATATGTTCGTCGTAACATAATATATAATTGTCTTCAAAGGACCATAAAATAATAAGTTCGGGAAGGGTTTGATCGGCACAGTCAACCGCAAAACCGATAATTTCACAAACCGGAAACGTGGATACAAGGCATTTCGCAACTCCGATTTTCGAACCGTCGAAGCTCACACACCAAGAATTGTTTACTCTAAAGTCTTGATGAAAAGAAAATGCATTGGAAGAAGGTCTAGATGGTCGTTGTCTTAGAAAAAATTACGATATCTGCACCTGGACGACGGATTTGAGCGTTTCCGTCGTCCAGGTTTATACCTGGACAACGGATATGAAGTTATCCGTCGTCCAGGTTAGAATCTGGACGACGGAGAATGACGTTCTCCGTCGTCCAGGTGTATAGACCCTGAATTCAGGGGTTAGGGCCTTACTGTTTAGGGTTTAGGGTTTGTGAACTTGGACGACGGAGAATGACCATTCTCCGTCGTCCTAGTGTGTACCTGGACGACGGATAATGACCATTTTCCGTCGTCCAGGTGCATAAACCCCGATTTTAGGGGTTAGGGCCGTAGTGATTACGGTTTAGGTCGTCTCCGGTCATTTGTGTACGTGTCCGTTCAATTATTCTGATTCAAAAATATAATTAAAAAATTTATCGATCGATCCGATCGAACTGCTAGATTTAGGGTCAAGGATTTAGCTAGGGTACGTTTTATATGAGATTGAGATTTGGCGCCAATATTTATTAATTTCTCCGTTGGCCAGGATATATAATTCAGATTAATTTCTTACCGTAAACCGGCATCGATCATATATATATTACAATAATTACAGTAATTAATTACCAATTAATCTCCCTCGTCGTATGACCGTACTCTTCGTCATAATCATCATCGTCCTCATCCCCGTTAGTCGACGGCTCATCCTCGTCATCGTACTCAACATCGTCCGACGAATAACCTGAGTCCTCGTCTGCGTCCTCTTCCTGCTCGTCTTCTTCATCTACCTCATCGATAATCTCATCTTCAGTTAGATCTGTACAACCATCAGGCATGGGTAACCGTTCACCATCTTGAACCAGGTCCATTATATCGGAGCGGACCATAGAAATATTAGGCTCTTGATAGGCAGGAATGTCTCTTTCTGGTTCAGCAGCATCTTCAGTCGTCGCCGGTGTCCCTTCAATTGTCTCTGTATTCCATATTCCTCGGTGAGAGATATGGTTCACTATTTTCCACCCTTCACCGGCTTTCGGATCGTCGAGATAGAACACCTGCCGAACTAAGGTGGCGAGAGCGAAAGGCTCATCCTCAGACCAGTGCGAGTTTGTATCGACTGATAATAGTCCCAGGTCTTCCTTTGTACGCTTGAACCATCTGCACTTGAATAGGAAAACGTTGACATCATTCCCGTAACATAGCTGAACCACGTATACAATAGCCCCGTAATATAGATCATTGTCTTTCCCAACCGCTACCCCACTATTTTGTGTTCTTCTTCCTTCGTCTCGGGCCAATGAATGGAACTTTACACCGTTCACAAAACATCCGGGATAAATATAGTGTTTAACCAGCTTCCCTGCTAGCAAGTGCTTTGGCCATGACCACCACCCTCCGTGGTTATCAGATTTTTGCAGATCAATCATCTGCGAAAAAGGGCAAATTAATATAAGGGTTTACTTTCTATAAACATGAGTGATATGTATTTAAATAATTAATACCGAGTCGTACGTACGTACCCATTGGAAGAAATAATCAGGAAACTTCTTCTTAACCATTTTCTCAATCCACGCTGAACTCTTGTTTTGATTTAACGCCTGAAGCCTCTCCCTATATGACATCATGTACGGCTCAACTTCATCACAGTCTCGCAACACTACCCAATGTGCCTCAATAAGTTCTTCTCGTGTTAACGATTCCTTTAATACTCCTCTAAACGGTCAGACGACATTGGTGACGACAGAAAGATTGATGCGGGCACTGCGATCGGAGGCAGTGGGAGGGGGTGGATCTTTGAGGTACCTGTTGCAGTAAGTAGCACACTCATGCATTAGGTATGTCTCTGCTATGGAGCCATCCGGGGCCGACCTGTTTTTGACGAATGACTTATACTGTCCAAGCTGTTTACAAAATCAAACGTACACATTACATAAGTACATATAGCTAGCTAGCTAGTATATATATAATCTCCAGTGGAACAAATTAATTAATTAGTTGTACGTACCTTTCTTGAGGATACATCCAAGTGTACTGGACCGGACCAGAAATAAGCACCTGCTCGGGCAGGTGGATCATTAGGTGAATCATGATGTCAAAGAAAGCAGGGGGAAAATCCTCTCTAGTTTGCAAATGATGTGCACAATTTTTTGTTGCAATTCCACCACATCTGACTTCTTTAATTCTCTGGCGCATAACCTCTGCCACCACCTGCACAATGCCACTATTGGTTCTACGACGTCCCGAGGCAAGTATGGTCGAATTACCACTGGAATCAGACGTTGTAGCATAACGTGATAGTCATGTGTCTTTAGACCAACAAACTTGTGTTGCACCTCGTCCACTGCTCCAGTTATAGTAGCTGCATACGTAGCCGGATAACGAACGCCCTTAAACCAGTGAAATACAGAACGTCTAAGCGTCGGCTTCACTGTGTAAGGTGCATCTGGCATCTTGTTGTACACTTCTTTCCTATCCCTCCTCAACCACAAGGGACGACGTAGATTCATTGATTCCAAATCTTTGCGCGCTTTGGGAGTATCTTTAGTCTTGAACTTAATACCGAGAATTGTTCCCACCACGCTATGGCACACATTCTTTTCTATGTGCATCGCGTCCAAGTTGTTCCTCAGCTTCAACTTCGACCAGTAAGGGAGTTCAAAGAATATACTCTTGTGATCCCAATAGCTCAGATCATGTGGAGGAATTGGATTGCATTTCTTTACATCCGCGTCATTGCTCAACACACCAAAGTCGAAATAGCTCAACCTCTCTAAAATCTCTTCGCCCGACCAACTACGGGGTTTAGGATTGTTCTCTACCGTACCGTCAAAATGAGCTTCATCCTGTCGCCACGGGTGGTCGTGAGGAAGCCATCTACGGTGACCCAAGTAACACACCTTCCCCGCGTGCCAACTAGAGTTCACGTCGTCCAAACATATAGGACATCCATTATATCCTTTTGTCCTGCAGGCTGCCAACATCCCATAAGCTGGAAAATCGCTGATCGTCCACATTACGGCAGCCCTCATCGTGAACATCGTGTCAGTGAATTTGTCATAAGTTGGGACTCCATTTTCCCACAACAGTTTCAGCTCGTCGATCAAAGGTCTGAGGTAGACATCTAAGCACTTCGATGGAGATTTAGGACCTGGAATTAATACGGTAAGGAAATTAAATTCCTTGTTCATGCACATCCACGGAGGCAAGTTGTACGGCATCAGAATAACTGGCCAAGTGCTGATGGCGGAGCTATTACTTCCCCAAGGATTGAATCCGTCTGTAGATAGGCAGAGTCTAACATTTCTAACCTCTGAAGCAAAGTCTCCAAATTCTCTGTCGAAATGTTTGAAACTCTCCCCATCCGCGGCGTGTCGCAGGACATCGTCATCTATTCGCTTTTCTGCGTACCATCGCATCGCCTCTGCTGTGTGTAGAGACATGTACAGGCGCTGCAATCTGGGAATCAAGGGAAAATATCGAATAACTTTCACAGGAATTCTCTTTTTCGAACTCTTCCTATTCAACTGGAATCTGCACTGGCCACATACGGGACAATAGTCCAACTCTTTATACTCTTTGTAAAATAGCACACAATCATTCGGACATGCGTCAATTATCCTGTACTTTAGGCCGAGGCTGCTGAGGATATTTCTAACCTTATAATGAGATTTAGGAAGATTGTGATCATCAGGAAGCAACTTACATATTTGCTCCTGAATTTCGTCAAAAGCACTCACTGACATTTTGTGCTTCACTTTTATCTTCATTTGCTCCATCACATATTGCAACACATTCTCTCGACATCCAGGGAACACCGGGGTCTGCGCTTCAAGTAGTATCCGGTTGTACTTTTCCATCTCACTGGTGTCAGTGGCCAAGCTAGCTGCGGGGAATGTGTCATCATGCTCATAAGTGGTACTGTAACCTCCGTCTTGGTGTTGGTGTCCACCATGACTACATCCTGAAACGCATCATGGACCAAATCTGCAGTTGGGTTGCAAGCTGGGGGTCCGGCACCACTGCTGCTGGATGAGGCACCATGGTAACTCTACCCTGAGCTGAAGTCTGCTGCGCTGAACTCTACTGCTTCACCATGCTCGCTCCATGTAGTGTAACTCCACATCATACCATTTTCGTATAGGTGTTGCACCATAACATTAACCTCCGCATACTGACAATTAAGACATTTCTGACACGGACACCTGAAACGTTTCTTTCCCTGACCATGTTCTATCGCAAAATTCACAAATTCGCTAATTCCATCCATATACCGGACATCACATCTATTCTTCAACTTCATCCAACTCTTGTCCATACTGCTACAAAATATTATAATTAATTAATTATTACATATATATATATATTTGTCAATTAATTTACGCTTAATTATACGTACTCGATCTACATCGATCCATAAATTACGTACGTACGTAATTTAATCGATCTGTACATATATATATATAGCTAACATCAGCTAACATCCTTGCATGTATATATGTACGTACGTTTTCACTAAATATATATTAATTAATTAAGAAAATTTTAACTGCGTACGTACGTACCTGCTGGCCTTCTCGATATCTGTACGTTAATTAAGCTAACTAGCTAGTTAGCGGAGATCCCTTATCGATCCTGATTCTTCTCGGCCTAGCTTCTAGCTAGCTAGCTCCCTAGCTTCTCCTTCTCCATTCTCCTTCAATTCTTCTTCAAATGGAATGAATAGATCGAGGAATTCATACCTGCTGGCCTTCTCGATATCTGTACGTTAATTAAGCTAACTAGCTAGTCAGCGGAGATCCCTTATCGATCCTGATTCTTCTCGGCCTAGCTTCTAGCTAGCTAGCTCCCTAGCTTCTCCTTCTCCCCTTCTCCTTCAATTCTTCTTCAAATGGAATGAATAGTTCGAGGAATGAATTCGATCAGTTTGGCATCGAGCTTATATAATGCTTCACTTAGACGACGGAGGTGTCGGTACGTCGTCTAAGTGGAAGTACGTTTCGTATACTCGGACGACGGCGTGTCGGTCCGTTGTCCAGGTAATCACCTGGACGACGGAGACGCAATTCTCCGTCGTCCAGGTGATCACCTGGA